>CANTUQ010000122.1:0-362500 GCA_947683425.1 Excoecaria cochinchinensis | reverse complement strand
GTGGATCGATGCCACATGGCAAATGACCATGAGACGCGCGTGAGCGCGTCTGAATGCCGTACATCGGCGCGTGGGGGAGCATGAGGCTACCACCAGATCTCCTCCGATTTTTTACAGAAATTTTTTTTCATAATTTTTCTGATTTAATGGTAAATTTTAATATTTTTTATGACGAGAAAATATTTTTTGGAATTTTTTCAACATATATTTTTCTTATGAAAAATTGTAGAAAATGCGTTTTATCCCTTTGGATTTTTTCAAATTTTTTTGAATTTTTTTTTGTGGATTGGTCCTTAATTTTGATTGAAATGAGTTTCAATCATATGAATTTATATATGTGTGTATTAACTCTATAAATCTCTGTTATGTGTAGCCGAAATGGTGATGATAATGACACTGATGATTCCACATACTCCTCCTGGGGTTGCTTTGACTAAAGCAAGAGTGCAAAAAGTCTACAACACCAAAATGAATAGGAGGTTTTAAGCTGATGACATTGATGCAATAGCGCATCATGTAGTTCACGTGCAAGAACAAATACAATAGTGCATTTGCATTGGTGGTCTGAATCTAACAAGAGATGATAGAATCTAACAAGAAGGGAAACAGAGGAAATAGGTGAAGAAATAGAAGCAAAAGAGAACAGATGAAGCAATAGAAGAAGATCCAGGAGAAATAGGTGAAGAAACATAAACAACTGAGATTCAATGAGGTCAAAGAAAAGGCTGAAGTTCCATGTGATAGTGATATAGTTTACATTTTCCAATTAAAGTTTTATGACAACAGGGCCTTCCCTTGATTCTATGTTGGATTAAGTTTTCATATGCAAATGTTTGTAATGATCAACTTAATGACATCAAAATTGAATTTCTAATGTAATAATAAATAGAAAAATTGTAATATTAGCACGAAGGATTGGACAATGTGAAGAATCAACTTAAAATAGAGTAGGTGTAATGTCTATCAAACTGTTGTTATAAAATAATTTTATCCTATAGCAATAGTTTGATGGGTTAATTACTTCGGTGGTCACTGAACTTTAAGGGTTGTAACGATTTGGTCATTAAACTTCAATTTGTAACAATAAAATAATACATCTATTATTTTGTAACGAAAAAATCAAAATGATCGGAAATGACAACCGGCACGTGACCTATTAGCATAATGAACGTTAGATTTTTTGCCACGTCGGATCTGACATGGATCCGACGTGGCTTTATGGTTAAAAAAAATCAATTTTCACTATGTTCAAGCAGCTCCCGTTTGCCGCCGAAACCGGATTTCCGATCATTTTGATTTTTTCGTTACAAAATAATAGATATATTATTTTATTGTTACAAATTGAAGTTTAGTGACCAAATCGTTACAACACTTAAAGTTCAGTGACCACCGAAATAATTAACCCATAGTTTGATAGACATTACATCCATTGTCACTGTCTTAGCTTATTGCAACAGTTTCACTATTTTAATGTAACACTTAAGTGCTTGTAGCATTTTAAGTATGTTGTTAAATTGCTGCTTTTTATAAAATGCAGTAATGATTTCAAATATGCTGTTGAAAATATGTTATAATAGGCTTATTATGTGATTGTGAAATTTATTTTTTTCCTTCAATGATCATTAATTTATCTAATTAAATGCACATCTTTGTTGTTCATGAGTCAGCAGAGATTGGATCGTTCACAAGAAATAATAATTAAAGTGAGCCTTGTATATTGGTTATTAATCTATGACGCAACACATTAACCAATGAAACACAGTTACTTCTTGTTTATTTTAATTAAAAAAAAATGGATTAATATAGTTATTATTCACTTAATTAATTAATTAGATGAAAACTAGAGAAGATAATTTATGTGAAGAAATTGACTTGAACTCAATTCCAAAAACTAGCTTGTGAGATGAAAATTATTTAATCATTTATAATGAATTTTTAATTTTTATATTTAGCCGATATGAGATAACTGAATTTTAAGATTTTAAATGTCAAATACCAATATGCAAAGTGATTAAATAACGATATTTTTTTATATATATAATCAACACTGAAATTATTACCTACAATTCATCTAAAACCAGTGCTTTTTGACTATTTTAAGACAGTAATTTTACAATTTTTGTAAAAACATACTTAAATTGTTAGAATAACATAATACAATGGATTCAAATGTAGCCGCTGTCTAAAAGATTACTTTTACTTATAATCACTGAACTTATAATCGAATAACACTAATATAATAAAAAAAAATATTCTCTTTAAAATTACTGAAATTAGAACATATATATATAAAAAATAACTTTAACTGTTTTTTGACGAAAGAACCGTCTGAAAAATCTATCTGCTGCTTACACTCAGCACCTCCTGCACACGTTGCTTGACATATGGCATGCCATGTGATTGAAAACATGCCATGTGACTACCACGTGGATATTTCAACAAGTCAACTTGCCACGTGGCATACTTGCATGTCATTTTTTTCACGTAACATGCCACGTGTCAAGCCATATGTGTAAGTGGTGCTGAGTGTACGTGCCAGCTGAACTTTCTGGCGGTTCATTCGCAGAAAAATGGTTATATATATATATATATATATATATATATATATATATATATATATATATATATATATTCTAATTTCAATAATTTTTAAGAGAACAATAATTTTTTCGTTCTATTAGTATTATTTGAATATAAGTTCAATAACTATAAGTGAAATTAATCCCGTTTGAACGCTATCATAAGTCAATGATAATGATAATTGTTACCATTGAGGAGGGCCCATTTGAATTCTTAAAAATAATGAATTTTTAAACATTCTCATCCCATATTTGCTGAAGGCTTTTGAATCTCAACATCATTCGTATCTCTTGAACGGGAAAAGAAAATAATAATAATAATAATAATAATAATAATAATAATAATAATAATAATAATAATAATAATAATAATTCTCATTTCTCAAGCCTATCTAACCTTTTTCTGTTCTTTCTTTCTCAATAATTTGGTTTATTGATTGTATAACGTCGTATGAAATAGAAAAAACAAAAGAACAAAAAAAATCATATCTGAATTATGGAATAATTTTCAATTTCAGGCCCAATAAAAAACTTCTTGCAATGTCAGTCTTAAAGCAAACGAAAATTGAATTTTTTATAAAAATTACTTTTTTCAATTTTATTTTATAATTAATATTATTTTAAATTAATAATATTTTTTTATTGTTATAATTAGGGGTGAGCATGGTCGGTTAACCGGTCCATTAGCCCCAGTCCATTAACCAGTCCATTAATATCGGTTTTTTGAAATTACAGTCCATTAACCAGTCCATTACCATCGGTTAACCAGTCCATCGGTTTCGGATTTTCGGTTCGGTTACCCAATATTTTTCGGTTAACCATTATAATTATAAATATATTCATAAATAAAATTAAAATGTTCAATATACTTAAAAATTAAAATTTTTTCACTATAATATAACATTATTGTTGTTAAAATAAAAATATTTGGTGGATATAAGCAAATTTGTTTTAAAAAATTAATATTTAATGAGTAAATATATTAATCGGTGCATAATCACTTTTAATTAGATAAATTGTTATACTTACTAATAGCCAATTAAAAAAACTTAAAAACTTTAAAATAATTAGTATAATGAAAAAAAAGTACATTATCACCTTTAATTAGGATAAATTGTTATAAATTATTAAAAAATTAATAAATTAACTAAAAATTCGGTTTCGGTTCGGTTAACCGGTCACATGAGTCAAAAACCATTAACCAGTCCATTAATATCGGTTTTTTCAAAACACTAACCATTAACCAGTCCATTACAATCGGTTAACCAGTCCATCGGTTCGGTTTCGGATTTTTTTTTCGGTTAACCAAGTCCATCGGTTTTTTTGCTCACCCCTAGTTATAATTAATCAATTTTTATAAGAATTCCCTAAAACAAATTAAAATTAGAATAACAAATATTTTTACATTAATTAAAAATTCAATTTAAAAAATTATGGCCATTTAACTTTTGCAGCAGGAAGAGCTTAAAGTAGAGCCTTACTACTTCAAGTGGCCAAAGTTGAAACATGTCCAACTAATAAAAAACAGTCAAAAATCAAATTAACTGCTCCTTCTGCTTGCAAAGGTATGGCGCTCATTTTATTTATATCAGTCATAAATATTTATTTTACTTCTTAAATACTTTTAAAATTAGCTTATCTCACAATTACTGATATAATAGCCTTAACAAAAATATTTAAAAATGTTAATAACAACATGCATACACATATTCAAATAAAAAATTATATTTATTTTACTTTCAAATTCAAAAATACACAAGTTATATATATATATATATATATATATATATAACTTGTGTATTTTTGAATTTGAAAGTAAAATAAATATAATTTTTTATTTGAATATGTGTATGCATGTTCAAAAATACACAAGTTATATATATATATATATATATATATATATATAAAATGCACTACAAAAAAAAATAAAATTAGCGACTGAAATTAGCGACTAAAATATTTTAGTCGCTAATTAGCGACTGTTTTAACATTTAGTCGCTAAATGACATTTTTTATTTTTTTGCGACTAATTTAGCGACTGAAAACAAAAATAGTCGCTAAAATTTGGCGGCAAATTATCGCGCTTTATTTTGCGACTAATTTAGCGACTAAAAATCAGTCGCAAAATTTTGCGACTAATTTAGCGACTAAAAAATCAGTCGCTAAAATAGCGACTACAATTTCAGTCGCTAAATTTGAAAATAATATATTTGTGATGGATTTAGCGACTAAACTTCTTGTCGCTAAAAAAACTTAAATTAGCGACGGTTATATCTGTCGCTAAAAATTCTCAATTCTTTTACTATGAAAATATATTCTGAAAATTGAAATGATAATTTAGCGACGGAATAAGCCGTCGCTATTTTGTCGGTAAAATAAATTATAATTTTGATTAAAACTACGTCGTTTTAAGCCAATATATTTTCTCTGCCTTCCCTTCTTTTCCCTATTTCCTTCTTTTCCCTATTTCTTTCTTTTCCTTCTCCCTGGTCCCGACCCCCATTTCCAGCCGCCTCCCTTCCCACGATCTGCTCCTCCCTTCCCCGTCACTCCCCTCCGTTCAGCCCCTTCTCCCCCACTATCAGCCGTCGGCGTCGCCCTACTCTCTTTCCCCTCTTCCATGCGCGACGGCAACAACTTCTGCCTTTCTTCTCAAGCGTTTGTAGTCGGGTTTCAGCCCCACCCGACGCCTCCTTCTCCTCCTCCTTGTCGTCGGCCGCCAGTTGCACCACCAACCCCTTAAAGTGAGTAATTTTAACTCAAAATTTGATAGTTTGAGAAAAAATAATTAAGGACAGATTTTAGGAGTTAGGGATTTGAAATTCTAATTTTAGGAATTTGATGTTTTAAGTTTAAAATAGGTTAGATTTTTTATTTTTAAGTGAAATAATCAAGTTAATTTACTTTAATTGAGTTTATGGTTGACTTGTTTACTGCTATTTCATTCAATTGCAGGCTGCTATTTCATTAAACCAATTAAACCATTCATAAAGATAATTATTTGCTATGCCAATAATATGTCACGGTGGTGCTGTTTGATATACTTTTTTCCTGCTATGCATTGCTATACCCATCCCCTTAATGGTATTACCTGGCTGTGCAGAAAGTTAATCCTCAAACTGCTGAGGCAATTGACCGATTTTTAGTAACTTTGCAGTTTAATTGAACTTCTAAAGCAGTTGTGAGATAGTTAACTAGTTAAACTTTGCATATTTAAATTTAATTATTTGTTAAGTTATAAGTGTATTATTTACTGTCATGGAGAATAATTTAACTAGTTAAACAATAATGTATTATTTATTGTCATGGAGAATAATTCCAGGAGAACAAGCTGGCCAGTATTTACAATTGTTTGGTGGCAAGTATTAATTTACACTAAAATGTTAGTACTATTGTTCCATTTATTGTCTGCTGGAGGCATGGTTTTTGCAGCCGGCATTTTGAGAGCTTTCAATTTATTGTCGAAAGTCAACATCACTGTCTTTGTTAATGAATATTTATAGAGATCTATACTCCAGAGTGTTGCGTAAGCTGATCATTTGGCTGCATCAAGGAATATGGAATTTAAATCCATTTTACTTGTGAATATACATTGGTGTGCTGATTGTTCTTTTTATTGCAGATGTTCAAACTGCTGTTGTTGCCAAAGAAGCATTGGAAGGACACTGCATCTATGACGGAGGGTTTTGCAAACTTCACATTTCATATTCACGCCATAATGATCTCAGTATAAAGGTACCTAAACCTTTACTTTGGAAATGCAAGTTGAGGTTGTAAATTATTTTGGCAAGTACTGGCCAATCTCTTGAAATCAGTAGGAAAGGTCTTCTATTGCTTGATGTTCTTCCCAAACTCTGTTACTAGTACTTACGATGGCGACATTTGTTGCTTTTTAGAATAATATCTTTCTCAGACAAACTTTCAATCTCTCTTTCCAGAAACTATTTTTTAATTATATATATATATATATATATATATATATATTGTTTTTTAATAGAATTTCAGCAATTAATGACCTTTTTGAACAGTTCTGAACTATATAGCAATACTAAAATCTATTGAACTACTAATAATTATATGATTCAAAATCTAATGATTGAAGAAAATAATAGAATGCAAGATTTTTAGATACAGTAAATAGTGCCTTATAAAATTACATACAGTAAATAACAATGTTTGTGAAGCTATCCATGAATAAATAAATAAAAAAAGAAGAATGTACGTGGAGATTGAGCAAATGAAGAGAGAGGGGCTCTTTAAAGGCCTTTCTTCGGCTTAGGCTCTTTATTTGGCCACTTTTAAGTGGAGTTGGACTTGTTGATTTTAATAAATTGAGTGCAAAGCTTATTTTAGGTGCTGATATATAGGTAATCAGTGGTCTTTTTTACTATGCAATGCACATGTTTATTATTGGCAACTTATCATGTTTATCATTGGCTCAATACTTGCTTGGATACTTATTAGATGTACCAGAGCTTCTCAACATGATATGAGACTTTTTAGCAACTTATTAGATAGTGTTACCTATTATTACGGTTAAATTTGATTTATTGCTTTAATTTAATTTTATTTGCTATTTGTTAATTTTAATTATATTTTTCTCATAATTTATAAATTAGGTGGTTCGTGAAATAATTAAAAATTCAAGATGGTGGCGTTCCGTGGATGCTTCAAGATTTTATAATATTTTTTTATTGTAATTTTTAAATATTTTATAATTGTGGACATATATGAGTGTATTATTTAATATGGTTTTAATTATATGTAAATTAATTTTTAATTTATTTTATTAAATAAAATTTGGGTATTTTGAGTCAATGATATTATATTTTTTAAATTAATAGTATTGTTAATAATATTGTATAATTATTATTTACATAAATTAAATTTTGGATCTAATAATATTAATAAAAAATTAAAATCAAAATAATAATAAAAAATTGAATTCAAATTAATAAAAAAATGTAATATTTTTAGCGACGGAATAGCGATGAATTTTCCGTCGCTAGTATTTTTTAAAATCCTTATGACGACTATTTAAGGATTAATTTAGCGACGGATATTTTATTTTTAGCGACGGAAATTTTCGTCGCTATTTTTAGCGACGGTTACATGTTTAGTCGCAAATTCCTTGCGACGGCGCCAATAGCGACTATTAGTCGCGGCGTCGCTAAAAGTAATTAGCGACTAAAAATCTAATTTTAGCGACGGAATTGTCCGTCGTTAATTAGCTTTTTTTTTTGTAGTGATGTGTTATATTTCAGAAGAGACATATAATTTTATCTATCTGAAAAATAAGATAGAAAGAGACATATAGAGTTTAGAATTTGCTAGATGATTAATGTTTGATCATCTTACTTCTGATTGGTAAAAAAAAAAAAATGTGCTGGTAAGAACATTCTTCCTTTATTAAAAGAAAAATATTATTATATAATTGAATTTATACTTTTACCGAATCTACAAGCATATTACAATTAACGATAAGCATGGACCGATTTATGAGTTTATTAATAATTTTATTAACAAGTCCTTTAATTTCTATTAATTGTTATTAATAAAGCACAAATTGTCTTTATCTGGAGAGGAGGGATCGAGCCGATCGGATGAGAATAACCCTGCAAGAAAGAGTACCCGGTCGGACCAGGCGTAAGCACTCCGAAGCCTAAGTTAGTAATTTAGAGAGAAAGAATGCTTTAAAGAGAGAATGCTAGAGATTCAATACCTGGAGCCATCGTTGGCTAGGCTATTTATATGAGATGGTTGAGGGGCACTTGAGTGCCTAGGGGGTTGAGGGGCATGTGAACAAGGCATCTTCATCCCCCTGAAATTTTTCACATTCACACTGACGACAATCCAAATTAACAGATTGCGTGTTATTGCCTTTTCTTTTACTTTTCTAATTTTTGGTCCTTATTGTGAAAATCCCTCTTCGCCTATCAAAACTCTCAACTCTGTGGCCACTAGCTTTTTGAGCGCGCTTTGCCATCTCCTCCACACAATTTTGGGTGTACGTATTGCCGGCTGCAATTTGAGTGCGATACATGCACCTTCTGTCATAAAAAAACTTGACAAGTCTGGCAAATACGTGCTCAACAATACAACAAACTGGCATCATCCTTACACCCTTTAACGCGCTATTTATACTCTCAGCAATGTTCGTCGTAGCGTGTCCATACCTGTGCCCATTATCATGGGATAAAGTCCACTTGTCTAACGAGTTTGCATTGCCCAGTTGTAAAAGTCGATGTCAAGCTCTTTTATCTCATCCATCCTCTTTGAAAATTTTCTTGGTTGGAAATTATTGCCTACATTGAGGGTCACAAATATTAATGCCCGTCCAAATGTTCAACTTGTACATTACAATATAAATAAATATTAGTATTTATTAAACATGTAAGAGAAGGATATTAACAAATAAATATAAATATTAATACAAGTAATAAATATAAATAAATAGTACTTTACATGTTATTATTAATCTACAAATTAATAAAAAAATATTAACAAAAAAAATTATATATATATATATATATATATATATATATATTCTTTATTCACTTAGAATTTCATAATTATACATTAATAAATTTAAATATTTACTTAGCATGTCATAAATATATAATAATTAATAAATAATTATAAAACATACCGGCCTTATATAACATGTCCTTAATTGTTGAATTTCGGTGAGCAGTGTTGTAATTGCTTACGAAATGACGTAGACAAAATCTGTGAAAAGCTAATGGCTCCTTCCAACCGCTACTATCATCGCAAAATAGCGCCATTATCCCGACATGCCTGTCGAAAATAACAGTTATGCTCGATTGCTTTGTCACGTATCGCCTAATGCACGTCATGAACCAACTCCAGCTAGACTTATTCTCGCTTTCAACAATAGCAAACGCTACTGGGTATAAGAAATTATTACCATCTATGGATGTTGCAATCAATAAAGTTTGATGAAACTTTCCTGTCATAAAAGTTCCATCAATTAGCAAAACCGGCTTACAATGAGATAGTCCATCAATGCATGGTTTGAATACACAGAAGAGCCTTTTGAATTGTTTGCAATGTGGCTTCAAACTATCCTCAACACTAAATTCATATGCAGTTCTAGGATTGTATGTCTCCATCGCTTTCAGGTATCCCGGCAACCTTCCATAAGAACCCTCATAATTACCAAAAATCTCCTCCAAAGCCTTAGTCTTTGCATACCAGACTTTACTGTAAGAGATATCATAATTGAACCGATTTCTCATATCAGCAATTATAACACTGACTCTAAGATCAGGAGCAGCACTAACCATTTCCAGTATACAATCACAAATAATTTGCGAATCTAGCTGTCTATAGTGCTGTAATACCAGCGAAGCATTACAGTTATGAGGTCCCTTGTAAACACTAATGCTCCAATACGAACAAGTCCTTTTTTTCATTGCTCGCAATCTCCATGGACAACCAACTTCAGCGCGTATACAGCATACCGACCAGTAAGATGGCTTTGACTCTACCACTTTGTACAACACATTATTAAGAATGGAAAATTTTTTCACGTATGCCTTCACTTCGTCTTTCGATGTGGATGCCAATCCTTCGCATAACTCTGAAACACCATCCCATCTTATCATTGGAAAATTACCATACATGTTAATCTCAACTTCATTAAAATTAACGGACGCGTGGTGAACAGATGCAAACTGAAACTGTGAGAGGTTTGACTACCCACTTACCCGCCCTCTTTCGTCATTTAATTGCAGATTCTGTATGCCCTCTGTCACATGTATTGAACTACTTGGAATCACGTGATAATCTCCTTCATCCAAATTACCTTGATTAACTTTATTGAAATCTATTTCTTCATCATCATCTTCTGGATCGTAACTTGGTGAACAATAACCATTATTGGCATTTTCAGCTACAGGTCTTTCTGTATTTTGACCTGTTGTTTCTATACGATCAACACCATTATATTGCCTATAATTTATTTCATTTGGAACCCTTAACTCTCTAATCGGACTTGCATCTATTGTCCCAGTTTCATCAATATTTTCACATTCTGTTGGTACTTCAAACTGTGCACAAAACTCGGACTGACTAACTGTTGGATACTGTGTATTACCACCCAACTCGTTTACTTCGTCCATAGATGGTACATCCCCTGTTTCTACTGCAGTTCCCATTTGATTAAAATTATTCAACTCATTTTCACGATCGCCAATTGCTATTTCCTCTGTCATAACTATTAGCTCCACAATACTGTATCCAGGAAATGTATTAAAATTTTCATAAATTTGCTCAATATCCTCATCATCCACTATGTCCATTGTAGCCCAGGAAATTGACCCCTGGCTGTAAATTGGAAACTTATATATCACCCTACAAATTCTCACTTTTGCAGCTAATTCCAATTTAACTGATAATTTGTGAATAAGTTCTACAAATGTCGGTTTATACCTGAGCTTCATTCTTCTCGATCTTTCTAAAGGGCTCGAAACATCATAATTAAAACCAGATATACCAAACGTCGATTGTCCTTTGGTATGAATTATAAAAGTTGTTGGAATTGATATTTTTTCCTACAGTACATGCACACATATCATAAATTATTATTGGCATATTTATGATCTAAACTAAATTTTCCTTCAATACATTATTTCTTTAAATTAACGATTACTTATAACATAAAATAAAAACTAATTCCGATCCGTTTTCTCCAAAAAAAAATATTAATTAGTGCATACCTTTAAAGTCAAAATTATTAGATAACTGTAACACCCCGAACACACCCTAGTTGGATTAGGGTAGGTTTAGGGTGTAACGAAAACCGAATGTGGTTGAGATATGAATGGAAGTGTCAAAAAGGATACAACCGTCATTAATTCGAAAGTTCGATGAGTTTCTGTAAATGGGACAATTATATCATCGTACCTCTAATGACATGAAGAGAATTATTCTTGGTGATTAAAATGTGTAATGGGATGATGGAAATGATTAAGTGTAGTAAAGGACGTCATCGGTATTAGGTGAAAAGTTAAGGGTATTTTGGTAATTTGCCAAATTGTGACTTAAATAAACTAATTAAGAAGATTTGTATGTCAATGTTTTAATTGGAGATAGTTATTTGTAAAATGTATGAAGAAACAGAAGAATAAAGGACTAAATTGATATTAAACATAAAAATCTAAGTGTAGCCAATAGGAGCTTGACAAGTGGCTCATTGTAAGCCAAGTTTATGTGATTAGCATGAGGGAAAAGAGAGGAGCAGCCGTCCACTCCATTTGGGCTGAAGAATAACCTATCTTTTCTTCTCTCAACTCATGCATTAGGTGGTCACTTAAGGAGAGGGTGTTCAAGTCAATTGTTGATGTCGTTTATAAAGAGAAAGGTAAGATTTAGATTTTGTTATCATCTCTATCCTTCTTCTTTTGTTTAAGAATTGAAAGTATGAGATGGAGTATAGTTTTAATGAAAATTTTGATGTGTTTTGGTTGAGGAATATCCGGCCCAAGAAAAGAAGAAAGAAATAGGGAGTGAAGTAAAGGAAGTGATTGGGTGTCTTCAAGAGGTTTGAAAACTAGTTTGATTTGATGTGTTTTGATGATAAATAATATAATTTGAGATGTATTTGAATGATATGTGTTGAATCTATGATGTTGATAGTGAGTGTTGGCTTTAGATTGTTAAAATTGTGCATGTGAGTAGGATTTGATGAAAATTGTGTTAAGAAACACTTGACCTTTCTTCGGTTATTAGGTTATATCCAGAGTTTTAGAACTCCAAATGGTATCACAAAAGTACCTTTTGAAAGCTAAGACATATTCCTACAAATGTCTTAGAAATAAGCTTGAGCAAATTCTAGCTCTAACTATCTCAAAAGTGGTCATGAAGTAGAGCTATCTTCCCTGGCCGGGTTCAGGGGAGCAATGTATATTGTTTTGTTCATATCTGGAGATTTATGTGTTCAAATGAACTGAAATTTGTTTTATATGAAAGCTAACATCCTAAGTATCATTTGTTAAGAAGGATGTTTGGCCTAAAAATGAGGTTTATATGTCGGTTTAGGCTATTGAAGTTTGAAATTGGAAAGGAGTTAAAACATTTGCCCAGTGTCACCACCTCAGGTGGTGAAATAATCTGTCACACCCTTAGATGGTGAAATAATCTGTCACACTCTCACGTGGTGATTTCTGCCTAGTATCACCACCTCAGGTGGTGAAATAGTCTGTCACTCAAAATATCACAGTCTTAGGTGGTGAAACATTCTGGTTGCTTTCTTTCAGCATTTAACACTCTTTTTGGATCTCTAAAGCTTCCAATGGATATTTCTTTTAACTCCTAACCCATTAATCATTGAAGATTAATAAAATTAACCTAAAATTTACCTAAAAATAGTCCATAAAATCTATTAGCAAAAGTAACAATACATATAATTATGTGAAGAATAGTAATGGAATGATAAATATATGTGTTTGAGCTCGATGTTATACATATAATTATGTGAAGAATAGTAATGGAATGATAAATATATGTGTTTGAGCTCGATGTTAAACTCAAGTGATGTGTATATGCCTATGACATGGTGATTCTTGAACTTAACTAAGTATGTAATTAATGATCATGAACACGTAAACTTGAGAAGTGTAATGTGTACGTAAGTGAAGTAAATAGTTGATGTGTTAAGTGCATGTGTAAAAGAGAATGTGATCATGGATGGTATATGTGTTATGAAAATTGATCAATGTGAAATGGATAATATAATTAAATAACTTAAGCCTGCGAGTCAAGTAGTGGATAGATAGGCATGCCTATAGGGTCAAAGTGCTGCAGCCCAATGCGTTTAATATGTCTGATTCCTTGGGAATCACAATGCGATTATAATGCGTATAATTCTTGCTGAATTTTATTATATGTGGAATGATATTACTGTACCTGAGGGTACCAATGTATAAATGAGATTTTAAATGTGATTATAGTACCTCGGTGGTACCAATGCGAAACCCATTATCCGCGTCTTTGAATTGCAGGCAACTTAATAAATGGAAATAATAATAATACAACCATTATGTATATTATATTCTGGAACTATGAGATGGGTTGCTTAATGCTCTATGTGTATGAGAATGTTAAATAAATCATGACATGCCTAAAATGGTACTTAATGTGAAATGGTCAGTTAAGTATGATCTTTTGCGTATAATGTATGATGTTCTATTTGTGTGATGTATTACTTGTTATGTGTATGTGTTTCCCACTAAGCCAATGCAAGCTTATGAAGAGTTATTAGAGTAGGATTTGTATCGTCTTCGGAATGTATGCAAAACTTATAATTTTAAATTATAAGTTTTGTAAAAGTGATATTGGTTATGTAAAAGATCTGTCTATAGTAAATCCTGAAGAAGTTTACTTTATAATGTGAATTTATAATGAATTTTGTTGTGCATTTTTCTAATGATGCAACATACCGCAAGTATACGGTGTACCGCAATAGTACTTTAGATATCGATCCCACAGGGAACGTGTTACACACTATTACTAATTGATTTTAATCTTGTTTACAATGATTAATTAATGGTAGAGTTGGTTTTAATCTAATCTAACATGTAAACTAATTAAACCTAGTTAATGATAGTCAAAAGAAGATAAAATAAATCATGAAGAATTAAAAACAATGAACTTGATTCCATCATTTAGATTAACATCTTTCATCTTTTATTTCAAGCCAAGTTAGAATAAACTTTTAACTCACTCTCTCGACATGAATTAAAATGCCTAAAACATGTAATTAAAATTCTAACTCACAATTTTCATTAATGAATTAGAGGTTTCTAATTACATATTTTAAGAATAAACACTAACCTATAGCAATTATCTCAATATACCAATCTCTCAAATATACCTTGATAATGAATCTCTATTAAATGTCGGATAAAGCAAACTCTCGAATTACTTTAACTTGTAAAGATCATGCAAAAGATATTAATAGAGAATCTACAATGAAAGATTATGAAAGTAGATAGAAATAGAAAGAATTATAATATGCAAGTTCATTAAAATAATATTCATAAAAATAGTAGAGAAGAATTAAAAATAAGAGAATAAGATAGAAGCCTTTCAACCCTTTTTCCCAATCTCTTGAAATAGATTTTCTCCTCCTTGATCTTCTTCTTCAAATCATAGAACTAAATAATGAAATTTAACTAAAGAAGAACTGTTTACAAAATACAGAAAATTCCTTAACTAAAAAATTCATATATCATTTATTGTATATTAAAACTACAGTTAAACTACATATTTATAGAAAATAATTGAAAGCTTGTGTCTCTTGAAATGACCCTTGAGAATGGTTGCAACTTTAGGTGAAAGAGGGTGACTTTTCATATGATTTTTGGCTGAAAACCGTCCAACGGTCGTCTCTGTCGCGCTCGCAACGGTGTCGCGATCGCGACAGAACGCGCTTGCCCATTTCTTCCTTCTTGGTTTTCTTTTCCCTCTCTGGCCAGTCACGTCGCGTGACTCCCCATCACGGCGTGTCTTCGCGTGTGTGGCGTGACTGGCGCTCACGTCTCGCCTCTTCTCCTCTCCTTTCTCTTCTCTTTTCCCTTTTTCCTCTTCTTTCTTCTTATCAAGTCACGTCTCGTGACCCATAGTCACGGCGTGATCAGTTCCTCTCTAACGATCATCTCATTCTATTAACTTCTTCATCTGCTCTTTGCTTCATTTTTCACCTACAAATGACAGTAAACACACAAACATGCACTCTAATACAAATAATCATAAATTAACAAGTCACATTAAATTTTACAAACAATTATATGATTAATTACATAAACTCACACAAAATAAATACATAATTATACTGCAATTTAGCTCCTATCAAATTCCCCCACACTAAACCCTTGCTTGTCCTCAAGCAAGAGAAAAGAAATAAGCAAATTCAATAGCCAGTAAAAATTACTATAAAACACTGTTATTTAGCATATATAATAGAATTGAAAAGAACCAAAATATCTCATTCACTCATAATAAAATCAGTAAGTCAAAATTTAAAAGTATGCATCCCAAATTCAACAAATTATTTAACTTTACTAATGCTAACATAAAGAGTATGAAGTCTATTAAAACTAAACATGAACTAAAGAAAGAAAATTAATCATAAAGTTTAAATTCTCAAGCTACTAGTTGCACTTAGGACATTTTGAGCTCACTTACCCTTAATCCAATCTCATGGCATTTTTAGACTTTACTTTTTCTTTTTCTTTGATTTTCCTTTTTGATTTCTAGCAAGAGAAAGTATATGGGTGCGTTTTACGCTCCATCCCATATTTTTGCAATTTTTTATATATATCTTGCTTTTCTTCTTTTCTAGATTTTAGTGGGTGCATTTTATTCTCCATCCCACTTTTAACTTTTCTTTTTAAATTTAGTCCTCATCCATTACTGAAAAGATAAAAGGTAAGTATTATGGCTATAGTTTCCTTAAACAACTAGAAATTGAAAATTATAAACTAAATGAGTAAATTCTAACTTTAAAAACATGGTTAGTTAGAAAGACTAAATAATCTATAATGTTGAAATAAGTAAAACAAAATAACTTGAAAAACTTAAAATACATGCTAAAAATTTTTAAAAAACTGATAAAAATGAGTATCAAAGATAATAGACTTAACAACCTATACAATATACCAAATAAACAATATTTTATAATAAAGTTTACTTAAAAGCCTAATTGAAATATAAAAACACATAAACAAAAACAATCATGCAATTGACATACATAATACATATACAAACTCAAAAACACAGTCACAAACATCACAACACATAACACAGTCACTCCCCCACACTTAGAACCAACATTGTCCTCAATGTGTAGGAATGACACACAAAAAAAAATAAAAAGAAATAAATGAAATGAATAAAAAGAAAACTCCCCTATCATGGTGATGGTGGAGGTGAAGGAACCCGAAATCCAGCTTGTGTCATGAAACTATCAAATTTATACTCCAACCTCCTTTGACGTCGCTCAATGGCAGATAGTTGCTCTTGCATATTAGAGAACAGCATGGGAATATTTTGGCTAGATGAGCCAATGTCAGGAGCAGCAGCCGCAGCAGGTGGAATATCTGCCATCTCCTCATCGTCACTTGCCTCCTCCTCACTTTCTTCATCTTGTTCCTCAACTGGTGGCGCAGCATTTCCAGCAATATCCCTCCAACAGGATCGAGCACGTGCCGGAATTTCCTGAAAATTATTGCCAACAACTTCTCCACGAACTAACATAGTCTTATTAAAATAATTGCAAGGAAAAACTCGATAATAGGCATCAAGATCCACATTTAAATTTCGTGCAATACTAGAAATAACATGTCCATGTGTTAAAGGCGAATCATGTTTATGTACACATTGCAACAATTGACTTACTATCCAAAAAGGCCAACATACATCCTTGCGTTTATGTACACACCACATCAAAAACAATTCATTATATGAAACTCTATTGAATTCGGACCTATTAAAAACAAGAGAAGCTAAAATCCTATGCAAAATCCAATATCTTAAATCTTTAATAAACATGGATTTAGCATCCCTAGCTCTATAACGAGTTTGCAAATCAGTCAAAAATGTCCAAAATTCATGAGGCTTAAAAGATTTAGGTGGCTCGGTCAAACCAGCTTGAGAAAATCTAAATATCCTATTCATCATAAAATAGGTTAAAGTATAAGGTGTGCCAGCCATCCTAAAGTCTAACCAATTCTCATTATCAGCATTCTTTTTTAATGTGGTATAAAATTCTAAAACTAAATCAGGACGCATTTTTCATGCATAGAAGCAAATTTAAACAACCCACATACCCTTAACATGTCATTAACTACTTCTAGCATACCAATTTGATTAAGTAAAGAGTCAGAAAAAAACTTACAGTGCATCAAATGCCTATTACGAAGTAGTAAATACCTACTGCCTTCGTCTACAGATAAAATGGGAAATAGAGCACCATAGTGAGCAGCAATATTCACTTCCTCTGTAGCTTCCTGCTCTTCTTGGTCAGTTCGAAAAACAGTTGGGTTTTTTGTTCTAACCATTTTTGCTTGTGTTGGTTAGAATGTAAACTATAGGGAATCTGAAGACAATGGAAAAAAATTAACAAAAACAGAGATGTAAAAACGGAAAACTGATAAGATAAAAGAAAGAAAAGAATGTAAACAGAGAAGAAACTACAAATGAGTGTGATTTAGTTATACATAAATGCAACCGAAATACACTAAAGGAAAACACAATTAGACAGAAGAAAAAGAAATAGAAACAGATAATAAACTACAAACGAAATATAAATCTGTTATGCAGGAAAAATAACTAAATCAAGTGTGTTAGGAGAAAGAAGAAATGAAAAATAAAATGAAACAAAGAAAAATAAAAAGAAATTAACAAACCTGAATATCTCGTAATCCCTAGATTATTGAAGAAAAGAGAAGAAATGAAATAGAGATACAATGCTGGAATGTAAAACTAGAAGAACGAAATGAAAACAGAGGATTGAAGAGTTCGAAATTTCTTGGTGAAATGAGGAAACGAAGAAGAAAAAGTGGCTAATGAGGGTCTTTTAAGTCGTGACCTGAGTTAAGGAAAGAAAAAGAACAGTGAAATGAAATAGAAAGGGAAGAAAATGAAGGGTCACGACTTTTAGGGTTTTAAAATTTTAAGTTCCCGCTTTTAATGTGTTTTAATTCCTAAATGGTTAAATTAAGTTAATGTAATTGAAATTTAATCATCTAAAGCAGAAAATAAAGCAAAACAAAACAAAATAATATAAAAATAATAAATAAAATTAGAAAATAAAAGAAAAGAAAAGATAAAAAATTTTAAAACGTACCTGATGGAGCACCACGGCGTCACGGCGTGAGGTAACGTCACGACTCGTGACGCTTCACTTACCTGGGAGAAAAGCTTCAAGCGAAAATCCGCAGAGCGTCACGGCGTGAGGCAACGTCACGCCTCGTGACGCTTCGACCTTACCTGGGCGAAGTCCCTCGCCTCAGCCCCTCACGTCACGTGAAGCTTCATCACGTCGTGAGCCCTACAGAAAACTTGTTTGCATTTGCGATCAATGCCTTCTGTCGCGATCGCGATACTTGCCGCGATCGCGACAGAAGCCAACGTCTGAAAAAATTTTTTATTTTTTTATTTTTTAAATATTTTGTTATTAAAATTTTTTATAATTGAACAACTCTAAACTTACTAAATTAGCTGTAAAATAAAAATAAATGTGTGAGTAACATGAAAATTTATAAAATAAAATATATAAACAAATTGAAAACAAAGAACAAAACATAAATAAAAATAAAATAAACTAAGTAACCTAAATAAAAGAACTAGATATATCATGGCTTAATATGCTCCCTAGGATTCTCCTCAGTATTGCTTGGAAGACATCCTAGATTTCTTGAAGGTAAAGAATTAGCAAGTTGGCCTATTTGAACCTCAAGATTATGAATAGAGGCTACATGATTTTTAGTGATTTGATCAATTTTTGCCTCAAGTTTCTTTTGACTTTCATCTTGAAAATTCATCTTATAATTAATTTCCTCAATAAACTTATCAAGTTTTCCTTCAAAAGCACCAAACCTATCTTGTGGTTGTTGATATCCTACTCCCCTATTTTGGTTATTAACATTATTATTCCCCCATGAAAGGTTAGGATGATTTCTCCAACCAACATTATAAGTGTTAGAATAAGGATTTCCACGACCTTGACTTTGAACAAAATTAACTTGCTCTTTATTAGCTATGCCTAAAGTGCAATTACCACTATCATGCCCATTTTGACCACACACATTGCAAGCATTTGATACATTACCTCCCATGCCTAGGCTATTAACTCTATGAGTTAAAGCCTCAACTTGAGCTTGTAATGCAACCATAGAATCTACTGAATGTATCCCTCTAGCATTAGAATTATTATACTCCCTTACTCTTTCAGGAGGCCACATACAGTTGTTCATTGCCATCTCTTCCAATAGCTCATATGCACTCCTTGTTGAGCACCACTCAAAGCAGGTGTGGCAAAGTCCATCAATCTTGGTGGATTTTCATCAGCCATGATAATTGATCTCCTATTTTTGTTCTTTTTTTTATTTGATTTCCGATTACTCAATAAAAACCTCTCAATTTCAGGATTTAAAGGCTCAAGCTCTTCTAAAGAACTCCTTGTACTAGGCATGAACTTCTAAAATCCTGTAAAAACAAAACACAAAATTAATTTAACATACACACAAATTAAAACAAAACAAAATATTGTAATCCAAAATCATAAATCAATTTTCATAATGGCATAGAACCGTTCCTCGGCAACGGCGCCAAAAACTTGTTGTGCATTTTTCTAATGATGCAATATACCGCAAGTATACGGTGTACTGCAATAGTACTTTAGATATCGATCCCACAGGGAACGTGTTACACACTATTACTAATTGATTTTAATCTTGTTTACAATGATTAATTAATGGTAGAGTTGGTTTTAATCTAATCTAACATGTAAACTAATTAAACCTAGTTAATGATAGTCAAAAGAAGATAAAATAAATCATGAAGAATTAAAAACAATGAACTTGATTCCATCATTTAGATTAACATCTTTCATCTTTTATTGCAAGCCAAGTTAGAATAAACTTTTAACTCACTCTCTCGACATGAATTAAAATGCCTAAAACATGTAATTAAAATTCTAACTCACAATTTTCATTAATGAATTAGAGGTTTCTAATTACATATTTTAAGAATAAACACTAACCTATAGCAATTATCTCAATATACCAATCTCTCAAATATACCTTGATAATGAATCTCTATTAAATGTCGGATAAAGCAAACTCTCGAATTACTTTAACTTGTAAAGATCATGCAAAAGATATTAATAGAGAATCTACAATGAAAGATTATGAAAGTAGATAGAAATAGAAAGAATTATAATATGCAAGTTCATTAAAATAATATTCATAAAAATAGTAGAGAAGAATTAAAAATAAGAGAATAAGATAGAAGCCTTTCAACCCTTTTTCCCAATATCTTGAAATAGATTTTCTCCTCCTTGATCTTCTTCTTCAAATCATAGAACTAAATAATTAAATTTAACTAAAGAAGAACTGTTTACAAAATACAGAAAATTCCTTAACTAAAAAATTCATATATCATTTATTGTATATTAAAACTACAGTTAAACTACATATTTATAGAAAATAATTGAAAGCTTGTGTCTCTTGAAATGACCCTTGAGAATGGTTGCAACTTTAGGTGAAAGAGGGTGACTTTTCATGTGATTTTTGGCTGAAAACCGTCCAACAGTCGTCTCTGTCGCGCTCGCAACGGTGTCGCGATCGCGACAGAACGCGCTTGCCCATTTCTTCCTTCTTGGTTTTCTTTTCCCTCTCTGGCCAGTCACGTCGCGTGACTCCCCATCACGGCGTGTCTTCGCGTGTGTGGCGTGACTGGCGCTCACGTCTCGCCTCTTCTCCTCTCCTTTCTCTTCTCTTTTCCCTTTTTCCTCTTCTTTCTTCTTATCAAGTCACGTCTCGTGACCTATAGTCACGGCGTGATCAGTTCCTCTCTCACGATCATCTCATTCTATTAACTTCTTCATCTGCTCTTTGCTTCATTTTTCACCTACAAATGACAGTAAACACACAAACATGCACTCTAATACAAATAATCATAAATTAACAAGTCACATTAAATTTTACAAACAATTATATGATTAATTACATAAACTCACACAAAATAAATACATAATTATACTGCAATTTAGCTCCTATCAAATTTATAGTTAATTATAATGTGTTTTTAAAAATGAAAGAAATTTTATAACCCATATTTTAGCTTAAAGGTTTATAAGTTTTACATGCTTGTTC
The DNA here is from genome assembly GCA_947683425.1 of Excoecaria cochinchinensis. Lineage (NCBI taxonomy): Eukaryota > Viridiplantae > Streptophyta > Magnoliopsida > Malpighiales > Euphorbiaceae > Excoecaria > Excoecaria cochinchinensis. The sequence goes on along the minus strand of CANTUQ010000122.1, from coordinate 341,019 downwards.
GGTAATGCCCTTGACCGTCGTCGTGAACCACCGGTTCACGGTATGGTTTACTACATACGGGTAAGGGGTGTTACAATAACCTTCACAATTATATTAACCTGCACATTAACATTAATATAAGATTAATATAACGTATGATTTTTCTTAATAAACACACAAATTATTTATACATACCTTCAATGCAACTCGTTCTATGTAAAAAATTAAACAATATTGTAGAAAGAATTGTGTTATAGCAGGAGTTGTGTTATGGTTGAAGGAGGTATTCGTGCGATCTTTGAAGCCAAAAATCGGCACTATATAGTGCCGATTTCTGGTTAGAAACCAGCATGTACCTGTGCCGGTTTCTAGCACCCCTTTCAGAAACCGGCACAGGCACATGCCGGTTTCTGACAAATTGAAACCGGCTTCTCTGACTGCCGATTTTTGTTAACCTAAATTCCTAATTATATTTTCTGTAGCACCATTTTGCTAAATTCTTTTGATTTCGCCCCCACTTTCAAAAAAAGCCCTAATCAATATGGGGCATAGCTGGCTATCAGAATGATACTTCAAGCTCTTCAGGAGGTCGAGGAGATTGAAACTCAGAAGCAAATCGACATTTGTAGAATTTGTTCATAAGATATCAGTTAAATTGGACTTAGCTGTGGATGTGCGTGTTAGTAGAGTGATATATAAGTGTCATAGTAACAATCAAGGGTCATATTCTTAGGTACTTATGGATGTAATTGATGACGATGACATTAACCAAATTTATAAAAATTTTGATACATTTCCTAGATATACTGTTGCGGAGCTAATTGTTGATACTGAAAATATTATAATTGGAGACGAACAAAATGTGTTGAATAATATTGATTAGTTGAATACCAATGTTGAAAGAGACTCCATACTGTCTGTTGAAAAAAGAAATGTATTTGGTGATAATCTGAATTTGGCAAGAGGAAGTCGGTCCGATTTTGGTACACAGGTCGAGGATCCGACACAATGTGAAGGGATTGATAATTTGAAAACTATAGACGCAAGTTCTATAAGAGAGTTTAAAGGGCATGACAAAATGAATTTTGCCTTAGGTTCGAGGGTTGAATGTAGTGACGTTGCAGGTCATGATATCAACATTGTCAATAACGGGTACATTTTTCCAAGTTTAGATCCAGATGAGAATGGTAAAGAGATAAACTTGAATGATGCTGTTGAGGAAATCGGTGTTGGAAGAGATGACCAATTTGTTTCCAGTTCAATCAATGTGACTGAAGGCCTTCAGAATTTGAACATGTATGATGTGAGAGATGATGTGGGTGGACAATATAATATTTCACAATTTCAATTTCCATCAGTGCACTACACAAATGTTAATTTTGCAGAAGCTGAGATTAACATATGTAATGATTCAACAATGCTAAGATGGGATGGTGTTTCTAAATTATGCGAAGGCATGGCATTCACATCAAAGGATGAAGTGAAGGCATGTGTAAGAAAATTTTTAATTCAGAATAATATATGTTATAAAGTTGTCAAATCGAAGCCCTCATATTGGGTTGTTTGTTGCTCGCAAGCCGATGATATAGGTTGTCCGTGGAGAGTAAGAGCCATGAAATAAAGGACATCTCCTTATTGCATTATCAGTGTATACAAGGCATCCCACAACTGTACTGCATCACTAGTATCTCAACAGCATAGACAATAAGATACACAAATAATTTGTGATTGCATCTTGGAGATGGTTAGTGCAGCCCCTGATCTCAAAGTTAGTGTTATAATGGCTGACATGAGGAGTCGTTTCAACTATGACGTATCGTACAACAAGGCTTGGTATGAAAAGACTAAGGTGCTGGAGGAGATATTTGGCAACTATGAGGATTCGTATGGAAAGTTGCCATATTATCTGAAAGTTATGAAGAGGTACAATCCAGGTTTTTTGCTATGAATTTGTTTTTGGCGACAGTGTACAACAAAATTATAGGAAATTCGGGAGGCTCTTTTAGGTGTTTAAGCCAAGTATAGACAGACTAACACACTACAATCCAGTATTGCTGATTGATGGTACGTTCATAACTAGCAAGTTCCATCAGACACTTTTGATTGCAAGTGCTATTGGTAATAATTACGTGTACCCGGTAGCATTTATTGTGGTTGAACGTGAAAATAAATCAAGTTGAGATTGGTTCATGACATGCATCAGACGGTATGTGAATAAGCAGTCCGGTATAACTGTATTTCTGACCGGTATGCCGGTATTTTGGCATTATTTCGTGATGATAGGAGTGGTTAGAAGGAGCTACTCAAAACCAAATTGTCTCATAACTCTATCTGGATGGTGCCACTTAATTATATGGAAGCAGATGAGTGGAACAACAGATATCCAACAGGACTGACCACTTCTATAATAATCTGGGAGCAAATGGATTATATTGTTAGAAGGCTCCCAATCAAACTGCAAAACAAATTAAAAAAAAAAAAGGTATTATTTTATAAATAATAGATAGTTTTAATCTATACATATTATTGATACTATTTTACTATGAACCTATTCAGTTGATTGTGTATCTAATATTTCTCTATATTTATTCATATCCATCCTATGCATGTGAATGTTACGCATGTCCAGTTGTTGTGCCCACCTAAAATAACATCACGTTAATAAAACAATTAATATTTGTAAATTCAACTTTCAAAAAAATTATTTTATTTTAAATATGATAGGGATACCTGAATCCATAAGGCATGCTTCGGTTTATTGTATATGGATGTATATGTTCAAGGCTAAATTGGGAAAGTGTTTTCGACGCCCACATTTGTAAGAGTTGTAGATATCTACCAACTCTTTTTGCATTGGGACGTGGGGCCCTGCATTAATCTCTATGTAGCCAAGCTAGACATGCTGACCCCTAACTATATTGGCCAACGTATTCCAAATCTTTTAGAAGAGGTATGAACATTAAGTGGACTAATGATGAATTTTGTGATACAAATAACATTCCACTAAAATATCTCAACATCCACGCACGAGCATGCTGTCGTATCACTTCAGGTGCTGCATTGTCAGGTACTTTGCTAAAGGTTGCATCCAACCATGTCAACTTCACTTTACCTACTAAAAAAAAAACACAAATTAGCGACGGAAAAATTTCAGTCGCTAAATAGCGACTAATTAAAAAATTAGTCGCTAAAGTTCTTTTTTTTAATTTTAGCGACGGAATAGCGACGAAAAAAATGAATCCGTCGCTATTTTTTGGCGGCAACAGGGCGTGCCTTCTTTTGCGACTGAATTTAGCGACTGATTAGCGACGGTAGTGATTTTACCGATGAAATAGCGACGGATTATTCCGTCGCTAAAAAGTTTTCAAAATTTTTAAAAGAGAGGGAAATTAGTGATAATTTAGCGACGGAATAGCGACCGATTATCCGTCGCTATTTTAAATTAAATATTTAAAAAAATTTAAATTTTGATTATTGATTTTACTAAGTATTATATATTAATAAAAATAAGCACACATGCTTATGCTTTTTAGTTATTTTTAATATTTTTATTTTAAAAATTAAATTATATTGGAATTCAATCACTTTATTAATTTTCATAAAATTAACATTTAATCTTGAAATTATATAATTAAAATAATTATAAACGAAATTTAGACCCGAAAAAAATATATTTAGACCCGAAAATAAAAAAATAAAAAAAAATCCGGTAGAAAAAATTTATTGAATGTTAAATTTAGACCCAAATATAATTAAGTGTCGGCTTTAATTAAATAATTAAATTGTAAATAAAATAAATAAATAGATAAATAAATACTTAAAAAAGAAGAAGAATAGGGAACTAAACTCAAAGAAAGAAAAAACGCAGGAAAGAGTGAAGATAGAAAATGAAAGAGGGAGGGACCGCGTGCGGAGAGGAAGGGGCGACCATCACCAGCGCCGGCGACAGACGACTGGGGAAGCGGAGACAGTCCTCCGCCACCGGCGACAGGCGGCGCCGAGCTAGCGCTGCCTCCTTCCCCGCCGAGCTTGTCGTCTGCTCCTGCTTCGCGAGAGGGAAGCCGAAGCTTCTCTCCCCTTTTTCGGTCAGATCCGGCGTCAGACGGGGACATGAGCCACATCACCGGGTTTCTGAAGGTGAGGCGTTCATCCTTATACCCACCGATCGTCCCCACTCGTTATCGATTATGAGATCGGAGTTGTGGAAGCGTGGCTTTTCAGCGTAGATCCCGATCAAATGGTGTGGCTTTTTGGCGCGTGATGTCGGGCGGGAGGTCACTGACGTCTTGGGCTTCGAGTCGGCAGTAGCGGTGTCTCCCCTGCGATTCTCCGACGACCGTTGACCGGCAGACAGATTTGACTGTCGTTGAAAATGGTATGTGCACTTCAGTTTCAGCTCTTTAAATTGTTTTATTTTATTGGATTTGCCATTTTCTTTTGTTGATTTGTTCATTTAGCATTAAACAGATGAATCCCTTGTATTGTTACTTAGAAATATGGACTTTTTATTTGTTTTAGATTTGTTCATTTGGTATTAAACAGTGAAGAAAGTTTTCTCATTTTCTTTCTTTGTGTTTGGTTTCCGATATTTTGGCATTTGGAATTTCTGTAAGATTTTTGAATCTAGTTATTCACTTTTACTGGCTTTGGTTAAACTAATCACTTCATTAATTGTTATTCTTCGTTTGATTTGTGTTACTGATATGTTTTAATTAAAATTAATCCAAGCCGGAAAGCATTAATGAAACAGTGGTGCTGTGTGAATGCAAATTGTTAGTAATTAAATAGTTGATGAATTCTGCATCTTTGTTGTAATTCTTTGGGAACAGTTCTGTTTTCTAAAAGTCTACCCTCCATTATCAAAGCTGCTACCTGCGTGAAGTTTATTTCCTGATGATGATTTCAAGTGCCATTTTTGCCATTTGTCTATGAGCCTCTGTAAGACCACATTGCTTACTACTACATCCCATATCATGCATGGAGTTGCCACATTCCTGAATAGTTTCCCACTACATATTTATTTATTTATTACATACCCATTTTTTCCCACAAAATAGTTAAAGAGTTAGAGATGCTTATTGATCTTAGTTTAAGTTGATTGGCAGAAGGTGGTGGAGAGGAAATCTGTGGGCAAAGAGGAATAGGATTGCCTTAGATAGGATGAGGACCCTTATATTGGAAAAGAAAAAGGGATGTGGTTGAATATTGCCTTTAATATTTCGTTAGAAGAGCAATTTTGCTCTTAATGTAATTTTTTTTTCCTTTTAATTTTGGCTCACAGATGTCCTTTCGTGTTCTCATTTTTTTTTTTTAATTTCAAAGCTACACAGATTAAGTTTTAATTCTTAGAGTTTTGGCCTCTTTTAATTTCTCATACTAGTTATAGTAATGGGAGCTTGCAATAAACGCCCAAAACTCTATTGTAGAAAAATTAATTTTCAAATTGGCCATTGGGATCCAACAGGTATTATGGCTGGGCTCTGAAATTGTTGCATGCTGTGTGATTCTTGTGTGATTCTTTTTTTCATACAATTGAGAAGTTGGTAATGTCTGGCATGAGTATGAGATTTGTGACATTTCTACTTTTAACGGTGGGAATGAATTTGGGAATTGATCACAATTTCTTTGATAAAAGCTTTGTTAATGTTCTGTGTTAGCTGTTAAATAGATTGAATTAGAGCTCTTTACCTGGTTGGCTTCTTGAAGCATAGTTTTATAGAAACATACTATAGCTTTCACCTTGCTTTTCAGAAAATTATTTACTATTGCCTTAATTTTTAATGGTTGAATGTTATCATAATTTTCTTGCTTCTCCAATTTAATATAAGTGGTGACGAATTGCAGGAATTCCATTTGGGTCTGTCAATCTTTTGCTCTATGTATTTATCTCAGTTTACTTATTTTGTGATGTTAAATACAGCATCTTACTGCTTTAATTTTATTTTATTTGCTATTTGTTATTAACTTTAAATTTTATTTTATTTGCTATTTGTTATTAACCTTAATTTTATTTTTTCTCATAATTTATAAATTAGGTGGTTCGTGAAGAAATTAAAGATTCAAAATGGTGGCATTCCGTTGATGTTTCAAGATTTTATAATATGTTTTTTGGTTGTAATTTTTAAATATTTTATGATTGTCACTACAAGAAATTACACTTTTTATAACGCAAAAAATTGTCATGAAAAATTCATTTTTCGTCGCTGAAAATATAAGGTGGCGATTTTTTATCGTCACAGAGAACGTAACGGTAGGCGCGTAACATAAAAATTTACATGATGAGTTACTTTTTTGTCACCGTAAGTATCATTTTTTGTGACGAAAATAATTATCGTCATCTTTAGTTCTTACTTTTCATGACAAAAATTATGTCATAAATAAAATTATATTTCGTCACATTATATTATTTATCGTTACTAAAGATTAGTATTTTTTATGACAAATTTAAAATTCGTCACGAAATTAAATATTTTTAATGACGAAACTCTGTTTCTTGTTAAAACCATTAAGCATTGGTTACGTAATTATTGTCACAAATAAATATAATTTTTGCCATAAAATATTTAATTTCGTCACTAAATCTAATACTTTAAGTGACGAAAAATGATTTCGTCATTAAATTAATGTATATTAACGATGAATATAAATCGTTATATTACGTTACATTTTAGTTACATAAATAGAGATAAAAATAATTGTCACAAAAAATAGTTTTAGCGACAATTTTTTATTGTCATTAAATTATATTTTTTTTATTACAATATTAATATCGTAATTGTAAACATTATACCGTTATTTATGAACTAACAAGTCGACAAATTATGACAAATATACTTATCATATATGCGTTGCACTAAAAATGACACGTTTTAAATTAAATGTTATACAACTAATTAACTTTATAAAGAAAAATGTCAATAAACTATAAAGTATTTATTTAATCAAAAGTAAATTCAGCAGTACAAAACTGACAAGAGAATAAGAAAACAAAAGAAAAGCTACTCTGCTTCATACTTTATGTATGCTTTGTAAATGGTCCTTCAAGTATTCAATGGTACTGAAAAAATAAAACAAAATATAGTAAGTAAATCCACAATTTAAAAAATAACTTATTTTCGCTATGAGCTTGAAATGTAGCAGTAAATAATTGACAAGAGAATAAGAAAATAAAAGAAATGCTATAACGATGAGTACTCCTAAGTTCAGTGAAACAATGAGGATGTGGTGGCTAGAGAAGTTGCATAAAACTAACCCCTGAAGAAATGCTTAATAACGATACAAGGGTAACATAGCAGAACGAAAGAGGTTGAGACTTGAGAGCATTAAAATATAACACAATAGCTTATGCTTCATATTACTCGGCATTCAGTAGACTATGACAATAGAGGAATTTTATAAATTTATAAGATCAAAGAAAAGGAAAAAAACCTGAAAATAATAGCTAAATTTAATCTTAAAGATAATTTAAACTTGACAGTAGCATAGACCTTCAAAAATATAATTAATTCTTGTATATCCTAAAAAAAAGAAAAAAAATTATTGTTACTTTAGCAAAATTGACAAATCTCAGTACAACAACAATCACATGCACATAAGAATATATGAATATCAGAATTCCTAAGGCATAACAAATGTAATAATGCATTTCAATATCATGAATAGAGCAAAGGAAAAAAAACAAAAAATTCATAAAAAGAAATGATATCATAGACAATACCAGCAAATTCACTTTTGTTTAGCACTTGATCAGAAACTAAGAAAAACAAAATAATCAATGAATGTGCAATACATATATATAATTTTTATATATAATACAATATAAGTTAGAGTTGGATTATCACGTAAAAAATAAAATACATAAAATTGAAGAAGTCCAGCCAAATTCAATAATAAATATGGCCTGCTAATTAACCTCTTTGGATATATAGTACATATATAATGACAACAAAAAAGTATGCAAAAAGTGCCATTAAATATCCTCTCTAGCTAGTTTCAATATCTGTGTCAAGTATCTGAGTTCACTGTCACTTTTGAGCCAATGGCTTATTTTTCTACTAAAATATTTTAAATAGTTAAGCTCATCTAGTTGGTGCAGCAATGGTTTAGAATTTAGATATCAAATTACTGAGATCCTTATTTTTTCAAAAAGTAAATAAGTATATCTGTTCTAATTCTATATGACAAATTCATGTAGAAAATGTACTCACATAAATAAGCATATCTGTTCTAATTCTATATGACAAATTATTGCAGAAAATGTACTCACATATATGTGTAGAAATTATCACATTTAATATGTAAATATGCACGGTTGGTGGTGGTGTGTGGTTAACTATTTAAAATCCAATCATCAAACACCTCCTAACTAAATGCTAACTTTGCACCCACAGATTCCCGGAAAGGGGATTGAGAATCATATGAAAGGCCACCTCAACTCGACATCTGTGGCTGCATTTTTACCTTTACACAAGGATGAATACGCTGGACTGCAAGTTCTGGACTTAAAGTTCGGCAAAATTTAGTAACTTTGCTTGCAGCAGCTATAAGTACTTCGGCTTCATTATCACAAAGTAGCCGAACATTTGCAGGAACAAGATTGGACCTAAAATAGACCAATGAGAAACCAGCAAATTGGGATGCAAGCAACAAATTCATAAACAATCGGAATAATAAATTATCAATTAAAAAGCAGAAGCATCTATTAAAATAACTAAAGTCCAAGATCTTCATGCCAGCAAGTATTTTTGGAATAACATGAGATAAAACAAGTGCAACATGAAACTCTAATGATTTGTCCATTATTAATAGGATAATTGCAGCAAAAAGAAAAAAGAGGACCATTTGCATCAAATGCTTAAAACAAGAAAACTTAAAAACTAATGAGCTTGGTAGTCTTGATAAAAGTTTTTCCATTTTGTATATAGTTTTACCAGAATTTAGTATTTCCTCATTCTGAGTTGAAAAGATGGAATTGTGGTTAAAATACCACCTGCTCAGAATTCTACTTATACCCGAGAGCAATTGGGAGAAGACAACAATTTATATCTTGCATATTATTATTAATACCATGTTATATTCATAAACAGATCAATCTTTCAAGCTAATATACTATAACCGAAGCAATACTACAGTGGAATTGTTCTGGCTATGCTGTTTACTATTAAACTAATTTAAACAAATCTAAAGCTGGTGCAACTACCAAAATCTCTTAAATAAATAATTAAAACATAAAGAAGGATTGCTAATTTAACTACTCTTTAAATTTGCATTTTCTTAACATGTTGATAGATATTACACTTAAATGTACAAATCTAAAACTGGCAGACGTTTCAAAATTTCAATTCAGTATTTTACAAATCCAGATTATTAACTGAAAATACAAGGGATTTATCTAAACAAATCAATAAAAGAAATCGGAAAATCCAACCATTATTAACAAAATAAACAATCAACAGACAGATTTTAGCAAGGGTTTTCTACAAACATGCAACAATCCAAAAAAATTAATAATAAATAAAAATAACAAAAATAAATAACATATCTCTTGGCCGTGTACTTGGAATCGCAGGTTGTCGTCCTCTTTCCGGTGACCAAAAATGCAGAGCGAGAGAAAGAGAGAGAGAGGGGTGGCGACGACGTTGGACAGCTAGCAGTCCCGGTGGAAGAAGATGGACGAGAGAGAGAGAGAGAGAGAGAGAAATCGCATAAAATGAAGGCAGAGATGGCGACTGAATGGAGGGAAGAAGACGACGGTTCTCTCTCTGTCTCCCTCTGATTTTCGATCTCCCTCAACCTCTCTGTTTTCTCCCTCTGATTTCTTTTCCCATTTTTCCTTTTTTTATTTTCTTCCTCTCTTTCTCATTCTTCATTTGTCAAGGTTAATCTAGGCTTAGGATATTTTTATTTATAATTTATTAATATATATATATATATATAATTATTTATTTATTTAAATAAGATTATTTATCTATTTAATAATGCACATTCTAAAGAAAATTTTGAGTTTATCGAGCCAATGGTTAACCTCCAATAAATTTTTGAGCTACCAAATTATTATTCACAATACCAAAATATTTACAAAATTTATATGTGGTAAATAGTTATCTTTTTCGTTACATTTTTTTTCTTCAAAAGAAAAAAGTTAAAAATTCTTCTTTCATATCAAATGTGACGAAATTATAGCTCGTCACAGTATATTCATTTTTGTAATATATTTATTTGTAATTTATTTATCATATATTAACATTATAACTAATTGTGATAAATGTTATTATTATTATTATTATTATTACTATCATAAATTCATTGACTTGCGACGAAATTATATTTCATCATAATATATTCATTTTTTGTAACATATTTATTTGTCATAAATAAAATTATTGTGACGAAATAATTTTATCATCACTAATTCATTAAATTGTGACAAAATTAATTCACATTACAAAAAAATATGTATTTCATGATGACTTTATGTGTCACAAATAATTATTTTTTCTTTAATTTTTTTCCTTCCAAACAAAAAAGGCTAAAAATTTTCCCTTCTTCAAAAGGTGATGAAATTATACATTATCACAATATATTCATTTTTTATAACATACTTATTTGTCATAAATAAAATTATTTTTTAAACTAAATTTTTTCAAAAAAAATAATTAGAAATTTTTTTATATCGATATTTTATTTGTGACGATATGATTTTATTGTCACTAATTTATTTAATTATGACAAAAATAATTCGTCACAAAAAATAAATATTTTGTGATGATTTTATACGTTGCAATAAGTTATTATTTTTGTCATTAAATTTTTTCCCTTTAAAAAAAATGTGGAAAATTTTTTCTCCTAAACAAACCATGACGAAATATATTTTTCATCACAAAATTATTCTATTAGTGACGAAAATTAAAACATAAAATGACGCAAGATAATTTTGTCACAGTAATAAATAGTATGGTGACGTTTTAAAAAATTCGTCATTATAAGTTATAATTAGTGACGAAATTTTATGCGTCGTTTAAAAATTTGTCACAAAAAGTAAAATTTCTTGTAGTGTGTGTAAATGAGTGTTTGTATTATTTAATATGGTTTTAATTATATGTAAATTAATTTTTAATTTTATTTTATTAAAGAAATTTGGGTATTTTGAGTGTATAATATTATATTTTTTAAATTAATAGTATTGTTAATAATATTGTATAATTATTATTTACGTAAATAAAATTTTTGATCTAATAATAATAATAAAAAAATTAAATTTAAAATAATAAAAAATTAAATTCGAAATAATAATAAAAAAATTAATATTTTTAGCGACGGAATAGCGATGGCTTTTCCGTCGCTAATATATTTTTAATACTAATTTAGGCGTTTATTTAGCGACTAAAATTTTTCGTCGCTATATTTAGCGACGATTTTTCGTTTTAGTCGCAAATTGCTTGCGACGGCTCCAATAGCGACTGTTAGTCGTGGCGTCGCTAAAGGAAATTAGCGGCCATTTTAGCGACGGAATCTTCCGTCGCTAATTTGCTTTTTTTTTTTGTAGTGACCTCATCGCAGATCATTCACAGGAAGAACTGCTCCAAGTAGATTATGACAAATTGCTGGCCAATTCATATTTGTTCTTCCAGTCACGGGTTCACCATCAATTGGTAAACCTATTAAAATTCCAATATCTTGAAGGGTAATTGTAGTTTCACCACATGTTAGATAAAATGTGTGTGCTTCAGGTTGTCACCTCTCAACAAGCGACGTAATTAAATGCCAATCTAAATATGTCACATCAATATTTATAATTATACCACATACAATAAGTTTTTTTGGGATACTGGCATTATACCCCTTACTTTTAATAAATTTTCTTCACTAATTCCTATTACATCTTTCAGAAATATGAGAACTAATTCCTCATATTTTGTTACATCAGGCATTTTCCAAATTTTCATGATAGGTACCAAATAAGTTATTGGTAGTATCATCCAAATAACCTTCTTTGCCTATGTCATAGAACATCATTCCATAATAATGTCTTGTAATTTTTTACTTATTTTGATGATATGATCACATATTGTCATTCCTTTTTCAATTCGACTGTTGTACAAATCATCTCATTTTGTTTTTGACAATTGTCTTTACAAAATCACTCATTATTGTTCTTGGTGCTAAATGCGTGTTCAACATCTATAATATGAAATTCATAAAAATAATTGTTATATAGTCAACTAAATTTTTTATTTTTAGCTTTTATTTATTTATTTATTTTCACAATTTAATATGTAATATATTATTTTATATAATTAACTATTTTCATACTGATTTATCGTCAAATAACTAAAATATATGCATCAACTGTAAATATCAAATTTCTTAATATCAATATAACAACCGACATAATAACAGAAAACCAATTATTAATTACATTTTCAAACATATTATATGCTTCATAGTGTGAAAATTTTTATAAATCAATTAAATAAAGCCGTATGACAAATTTAATAATCATTGCATAAACAAATTTTATTTTTCAAAAAAATAAAATTATAATAGCTTACCTTTAAAATGTTGATCGGAATTATATTTTAAACTTAACAACCCCTGCAATTTAAAAATGAGAATCAAGTTAGTCATAAAACAATTTTTGATTTTAACTATATTAACATAATCTTACCTTTAGTTTAACCTTAAACAAAATAGAAGATATTAGCTTTATTATATAAGAATTAAATTGAGAATGGGTACGTAAAATATTGAAATTGTGAAGGAAATGAAGAAGGAAGCAATAAGGAAAAATGAGGAAGAAAGAACGATGAAGGGCACAATCTTTGTGATCAATAGAATGAAGGGCACAATTTTTGTGAGGGGTTTTGTCTTTTTAAAGCCAAATTTGAAAAAAAAAGAAAAATTAATTTTTTATTTGCTTTGCAGACCCGTGCCTTCTACAGGCACGTGCCTGTTGTGGCTGCAGCGCACAGTAAAATCTATGTGCTGCAGCCTTTGACTGATTTAAAAAAAAAATTAAAAGTTAGAAAACGGCAACCTAGGTTGTTGTTTTCTGACAGTCCGGGTCCCACCTGAATAGTCTTCATCCAAGGTACAAAACGGCACCGTTTTGCATTTTGAAAAAAAAATTAAAAACTCAGGAAACGGCAACCTAGGTTGCCGTTTTCTAACAACGCGGGTCCCACCCGGGCTGTCTTCATCAAAGGCGCAAAATGGCACAGTTTTGCGCCTTGGAAAAAAAAAAGTCAGAAAATGGCAACTTAGGTTGCCATTTTTTGACAACCCGGTATCAAAAATTGGTGGGACCCACACTGACAGAAAACGGCAACCTAGGTTGCCGTTTTCTGACACACAATTTTTCTAATAATTTTTACTATATCCCAAATTTTCTAAAATTTTTTGCTTTTCACGCAAAAAGGAAAAAAAAAAAAACCCCAAAAGCGTAGACCCTGAATTCAAGTGGCCAAAGTTGAAATATTTGAAACTACTTGGCTGTTGAAGAGCAAATCAACTGTTCCTTTTGCTTGCAAAGGTATATTTCTGAACATTTTTTTTAAGGGATAACATTCTAATTTGCCCCTAACATTTTGTTGAAAGAATTGATTTGCCCTTAACATATTTTTTTGGTATGATTTGCCCTTAACATTTCAACTTTTGGCTCTAAAATGCGCTTCTGCATTTGTTTGATTTTTCAGCTATATTTTTTATCCCATATAAATTTATTACTCTCTCAAAAATTATTATTTTTTTTAAAATTTTATCCAAAACCTGTAATTTACTCCCAAAATTTATCCAAAACCTGTATTGTCTAGAAATATATAATTTAAAATTTCAGAATACGCCTTTACTTAATCAATTTCACTTACTTTAAAAATGAACAAGTGATTATTAATTAGTGAAATTTCAGCCAATATCCTTGAAAGGAAAAAGGAATAAAATGTTCAAAGAGAAATGATTTTCTTTTTCCTTTTTCTTAGTTTAGCTGAAATTCTTATATGGTCTTATTTCCTTTCAGGTTAGTCCGAACTTCCAGACATTGGTTTTAGGTGGCATTAAATCGAAGGAGATGCAGGGTAGTGAGTTTCCAAATTGGAATTTTTCCAAATTGAAAGTGGTTGAACTGTCAAACGTAGATGATAATCGCGGTTTCCGTAGAATACTATGCTCGTTGGAGAAACTTGTCGTGAAGAATAGTAGTTTGGAAGAGCTATTCACAGCAATTGTAAGGCTACAACGCTTGGAGTTAATTAAGGTGAATAATTTGAAGCATTTATGGAAGGAAGACTCCCTATTTCCTTATGAATATCTTCAAACACTGAATGTTGATAGCTGTAGTCATCTCATGAAAATATAGCAGCCTACTCAGTTTCTTTGCAAAATCTGAAAAGTGACAACTCTGTACGTATCATGTTGTCACAAGTTGGAAAGCTTGGAAGCACCATCAACAGCTAAAACTATGGTGCATCCCATGGAATTGAGAATTGAAAATTGTGATATTGTGACAGAAATTGTGGCCAACGATGGAGATGATATAGAGCATGATGAGATTATTTTCAATCAACTCAAGAGATTGAGGCTTAGTTATTTACCTAGACTCAACAGCTTTTGCTCAAGGAATAATTGCACCTTCCATTTCCCATCGTTGAAACAAGTAATCATCGCTGAATGCTTTAGAATGACAATTTTCTGTGGTGGAGACTTAAATCACACCAAAACTAGGAAATAAGGAAGGTTTGCAGAGCAACAACTTTTGGAAGGGAATCTCAATGGGATCGTAGTACATCTATTAACAAGACGGGTGCATATTTATTGGTTGTTTTTCTAATTTCTTATTTCCTATAAAATTGTTAGTACTCATTGGATTAACATTAGTAAAATGGATTTGATTAAATTAAAGGATTGCACAAAATTTTGAATTCCTTTTTCTATTTGTGTGTTAATTTGTTCTTGAGGCCTTTGCAAAACAAATACTAATCTTCTACTTATAGCAATAAATTAAATATATATTTCAGCAAAAGAACACATTATCTCCACCTAATCAATTAAGTATAAGTTTGTCGTTAGATGATAATATAGTCCAAATCTAAATTATCTAATAAGGTAATTCCCTTTGATATAGCAGCAATTAATTCCTTCACTGACTCACCATGAAAATATTATTTCTCAGGATTCTAAAGAAACATATGAAAGAAGGGAAACAGAGGAAATAGGTGAAGAAATAGAAGCAAAAGAGAAAAGATGAAGAAATAGAAGCAGATCCAGGAGAAATAGGTGAAGAAACATAAACAACTGAGATTCAATGAGGTCAAAGAAAAGGCTGAAGTTCCATTACTGATATAGTTTACATTTGCCAAATAAAGTTTGATGACAGAAGGACCCTTGATTCTAGGGTTGATTTCACCCATGTTCACTCAACTTATCACTTATCGCGCAAAAGTAACCGACTT
Source organism: Excoecaria cochinchinensis (assembly GCA_947683425.1). NCBI lineage: Eukaryota > Viridiplantae > Streptophyta > Magnoliopsida > Malpighiales > Euphorbiaceae > Excoecaria > Excoecaria cochinchinensis. The sequence goes on along the minus strand of CANTUQ010000122.1, from coordinate 325,594 downwards.
TTTTTTTCTTACTTAAATGTCACTGAACTTTTAACATTATTGCACAAAAGTCATGTTGACCGGAATCCGGCGACGACTCTTGCCGGATTGATAAGTTCAACAAATGCTACATTTAAATTAATTTCACTCACGGTCACTAGACTTATCATTTATCTCGCAAAAGTAATTAACTTTTTTTTTTCAACTTAAATGTTACTGAACTTTTAACATTTTTGCAAAAAAGTCATCAATCCGGCATGGGTCGTCGCCGGATTCCGGTCAACATGACTTTTGTGCAATAATGTTAAAAGTTCAGTGACATTTAAGTAAGAAAAAAAAAGTCGGTTACTTTTGCGCGATAAGTGATAAGTTGAGTGATTATGAGTGAAATTGACCCCTTGATTCTATTTTGGATCAAGTATTATGAAGTAATGATCAACTTTCTAACATCAAAATTGAATTTCTAATGTGATTTAAGTTCAATATTAGTGATATCCATCATATTCTAATTTATTCTCTTGAATATGAAAATAATAACAAAAAAAATCAAATATGACAACTAATATTTAACGATATTTTAAAAATACAATCTATTATAAATAGAAAAATTGTAAAATTAGCCTGAAGGATTGAACAAGATTTTAGAGTTGGCTTGCTTTCAATTATAAGTCTTATTTATTCCCTTAACTTATCCTTAGCTCATAAGGAGATTTGCATAGTACGTAGTACTCCATGTGAGATCGATAATTGTTCGGCACAGTCACGAGTGAAATTGAGCCATGCAGATTCAGTTGTTCATCAGCTTGAAGTCCTCTATGAACTTCCATATTGTGAAACACGATTCTGAAGATTATCTTCGTCTATTTTATTTTCCATTATCAAGTTTGTTTCTGCTTAATTTTTCACACTGATTTTGACAATAAGAAGAATCAACTTAATCGCAGTGGCGACGCCACATGAAAGAGAAGGGGGGCAATTGCCCCCCTTAATTTTTGAGAAAAAATTAATTATGTATATATATTTTTATACATATATATTAAAATCACCATTTTGCCCCCCTTAAAATTTTACTTTTACCCATCTCTCCTTAACTTATTTCTTAAGTTTTCAATCAAACAACCCTTCTGTATTCCCACTTCTATTCAAACAAAAAAATACAAAATTCTCTTCTTTATCTCTTAAAATTTTTAAAGAAAAATTTGAGAAGATGAATTTGAGAAGAAATTAAACACTATTGCAAAGATTTATCTTTAATTTAAGGTTAATAATTTAATTTTATAATTTTTTTTTGCTTTTATATGTCTTATATCTCTTAAAAGTTAGTAATTTAGTTTTTACAATTTTAGGTTTTTGCTTAAAACCTGTTATTCTTGATTGAAATCTGTTATTTTGTTAAAATATATTATTTTGTTAAAATCTGTTATTCTTGATTGAAAGCACACCATAGAAGACTTGTTGAGAGTGAATCTTTACGAATCCATGTTATAATTTATGAACTTGCATATCTACTAGTTTGCATAGCCCAACAAAATCTATTGATTAAACTAAAATATTATGTTATGTTTGTCATTGTTTTGGGCTTTTTCTCATATCATCAGTTGTTAAGATATTTTTATAAATTTTGATTACAAAGTTAACTCTAAAATCAAATCCAGTGAATGTTTAGATTCGGAGTTCTTAATAACTTTTTATTGATGACATTACATCATCATAAATTCATAATATTATACTTATCCTTATGCTTGTTATTAGGTAACTTTCGTATTATGCCAAAAGTCCCATCTTTAATTATTTTTTCCCCATAAAGAAGCCCCATTATGAGTTTTCAATCCAATTGCTTCATCAATAAAAGCCCAACTAATATGGAGAGTTTGCAATTAGCTACTAAAATCTCCATACCAACTAGAAAAAATCATGTAAAATGTTTCTTTTAATAATAATAATAATAATAATAATAACAACAACAATAACAACAACAATAACCGATTAATAATAATAATAATTATTATTATTATTTGTATTTGTATTTGTCAATAGTTACTAATTCTTTTTTATTATTTTTTTCAGTCATGGAAAGGTATTATAAGAGGAAAAATATGAATGAATCATTGCCACCAATTCAAAATCAAGAAAGTCATGCTAAAGAGAGTCATAATTCAAGTACTTTTGAAGTTGATTTAGCAAATCTTCCGGTCGATCTAAACATAAGAGATGAAGTTCGAAGAGCATATCTTCAAAAGGGACCTTGTCAACCTCGTGATCATAATTTTAAACAAACTTTACAAGGTAAAGTATTAAGGAGATTTAATCCATCTTGGTTTGATGAACACCGTACATGGTTGGAGTATAGTAAGGTGAAGGAAGTAGCATATTGCTTGAATTGCTACCTTTTCAAATCAGATAGTAAAGGGCATGGAGGTAGTTGTGATGCATTTGTCTTGAAAGGTTTTAGTAATTGGAAGAAAAAATCAAAACTAGAAGAACACATTGGAGGTCCTAATAGTGTACACAATCAAGCTTCAAAGAATTGTCAAGTTTTGATGAATCAAAAGCAACATCTTCAAACAATTGTCGATAAGAAATCAAGTCAAGCTCTAAGTGACTACCGAACTCGTTTAACTACTTCAATTAATTGTGTAAGATTCCTTTTGAGACAAGGTTTAGCTTTTCGCGGTCATGATGAATCAATAGATTCAACTAATCCAGGAAATTTCAAGGCAACTTTAAAACTTATTTGTGATTATAATGAAGATGTCAAAAGAGTTGCAATAGACAAGTGTCCTAAAAATCTAAAATTGATATCTTCAGATATTCAAAAGGATATTGTGAGTGCTTGTGCAATTGAAACCACTAATTCCATCATACAACATTTGGGGACTGCTTTATTCTCAATATTAGTAGATGAAGCTCGTGACGTATCAAATAAAGAACAAATGGCAATTGTTGTACGTTATGTGAGCAAGGAAGGTAAAGTATGTGAATGCCTTTTGAGTATTGTGCATGTTGGAGACACTGGTGCTTTATCACTAAAGGCTGCAATTGAGTCAATATTTGCCAAGCATAATCTAAGCATATCAAGATTACGTGGTCAAGGTTACGATGGGGCACGCAATATGCGAGGTGAGTTTAATGGCCTCAAAACTTTAATTTTAAAAGAGAATGAAAGTGCTTTTTATGTTCATTGTTTTGCACATCAACTTCAGTTAGCACTTGTAGCTGTTGCAAAAAAATCACTTGTCTATTGCATTACTCTTTAATTTAATATCAAGTGTTGTGAATGTTGTTAGGGGCTCTTGCAAGCGTCATGATATGATTTTAGAGTCTCAAGCTATCAAAGTTTTAAAGGCAATTGAAAGTGGTGAACTTGAAAGTGGTCAAGGAAAAAATCAAGAGTCTACTCTTAAACGAGCTAGAGAGACACGATGGGGTTCACATTTTAACACTTTGATAAGCATAATTAGGATGTTTTCTTCTATAATTGATGTCCTTGAATTTGTAATGGAGAATGGAAAGTCTTAGCAAAAAAGTTGAAGCTTGCACTTTGTTGGATTCTTTGCAATCTTTTGACATCGCATTTTGTCTTCATTTGATGAAATACATCTTAGGAATTACTAATGAATTATCACAAGCATTGCAAAGAAAAGATCAAGATATTGTAAATGTTATGACATTGGTTAAGATAGCTAAGCAACGCCTGCAATTAATGCGAGATGATGGATGGGACTCTTTGTTAGATGAGGTGACTTTGTTTTGTAATAGCCACAATATACCAGTCCTTAATATGGATGATATGCATGTTGCTCGCGGGAGGTCTCGACGTAATGTTGATAAAGTGACAAACTTTCATCATTTTAAGGTCGAGTTATTTTGTGCTGCAATAGATATGCAACTTCAAGAGCTTGATAACAGGTTTAATGAGGTGAATACGGAGTTGCTTTTATGTTTTGCATGTTTAAGTCCAGCAAATTCATTCTCTGCATATGACAAATGCAAGTTACTTCGTGTTGCTCAATTTTATCCTATTGATTTTTCTACTATCCAGCTCATGATTCTTGAAAATCAATTGGAAACATATATCATTGACATGAGGTCTAGTAGCGAGTTTTCAAATATTACAGGAATTGGTGATCTTGCTGAACAAATGGTGCAAACAAAAAATGATATTTTATATCTTTTGGTTTATAAACTCATCACTTTATCACTTATTCTACCCGTTGCGACTGCAACAGTTAAAAGAGCATTTTCTGCTATGAAATTTGTGAAGAATCGATTACGTAACAAAATGGGAGATCAATGGATGACTGATTGTTTGATCACTTATATTGAAAAAGATGTATTTAATGCTATTGATAATGAAGTTATTATTTATCGCTATCAGGGTATGAAAACTCGAAGACAGCAATTATAATTTTTTTAAATATGTTAATGAATATTTTTCTATATTTAACAATTTATTTATGGTATGAATGTTATATTTTTTTTCTTTTAAACCTGACATATATTTTTGCCTCCCTTGATTGCAAATCTTGGTTTCGCCACTGCTTAATCGGATCTTGAAGGTAACTCAAATGAAAAATGAACGAAATATTCAAACAGAATCAATGCTTGTACTCGATCTTTGATCAACACAATCATTCAAATGTTTCATCAAAATATTCAAACTATTATAAAAACCAAAGGTAATGGGAGTAGATATAGTGTCTATCAAACTGTTGCTATAAAATAATTTTGTCCTATAACAATGGTTTGATAGATGTTACATCCATATCACTGTCTTAGATTATTGCAACAGTTTCAATATTTTAATGTAACACTTAATTGCTTGTAGCATTTTAAGTATGTTGTTAAATTGTTGCTTTATAAAAAATACAGTAATAATTTTAAATATGCCGTTGAAAAAAATGTTATAATAGGCTTATTATGTGATTGTTACATTTATTTATTTTTTCTTTCAATGATCATTAATTTATCTAATTAAATGCACATTTTTGTTGTTCATGAGTCAGCAGAGATTGGATCGTTCACAAGAAATAATAATTAAAGTGAGCCTTGTAAATTGGTAATTAATCTATGACACAACACATTAACCAATGAAACACAGTTACTTCTTGTTTATTTTAATTAAAAAAATGGATTAATAACCAATTAGTTATTATTCACTTAATTAATTAATTAGATGAAAATTAGAGAAGATAATTTATGTGAAGAAATTGAATTGAACTCAATTTCAAAAGTTAGCTTGTGAGATGAGAATTGTTTAATCATTTACAATGAGTTTTTAATTTTTATATTTAGTCGATGTGAGATAACTGAATTTTAAGATTTTAAATGTCAAATACCAATATGCAAAGGGATTAAATAAAGATATATTTTTTTATATATAATCAACACTGAAATTATTACCTACAATTTATCTAAAACCAGTGCTTTTGACTATTTTAAGACAGTAATTTTACAATTTTTGTAAAAACATACTTAAATTGTTAGAATAACATAACACAATGGACTCAAATGTAACCACTGTCTAAAGGGTTATTTTCACTCATGGTTACTGAACTTATAATCGAATAACATTAATATAATGAAAAAAATTTTATTGTCTTAAAAATTACTGAAATTAGAACACATATATATATAATAACTTTAACTGCTTTTTGACGAAGAAACCGTCGGAAAAATCTATCGGCTGCTTACACTCAGCACCTCTTGCATACGTGGCTTGACATATGGCATGTCACGTGGAAAAAAGACATGAAAGTATGCCATGTGATTGAAAGCTTGCCATGTAGGGGTGTGCATCGGGCGGGTTCGGGCCAACCCGAACCGAACCCGAATAACCCGATACCCGAAATATACATAAAATCCCACCCCGAACCGACCCTAACTACTAGTAGGGGCCCGAACCGAAAAACCCAAAATTATCGGGACCCAAACTGACAAACCCATTTAACCCGAAATCCACAAATCCTTCACATCCAAAGCTTCAATGCGAAAAAAAAAAATTACAATTCAGCCAAACATTAACACAACACAGATTCAATAACAAAAGAGAAATCAAAGTTTATCACAACACCCACCAACAAGAATCAAAAGAAAGTCACAAGCAAAATATGAAATATGAACATATCAAACAGATCTAAAAAAAATAAAAAAAAAAGAGAACAAATCTGCTATAAATCGATCTTGATCTCGATCGGGAGAACACCGAAACAAGCATGCGATGGAGATGGATGTCGAAGGAGAGAGATCTAGTAGATCGATCTTGATCTCGATCGGGAGAGAGAGAGAGATTTCGTTCACGATTTTGCTTGGGAGGGAGAGAAATTTGCTTGCTTGAGAATTTGATATCGATATGTTTGAGAAGAAAAGAGAGAGAAGGAGAGTGTGAGAGAGAGAAGGTGAGCGTGAGAAGCAGAGTGTGAGAGAGAGAGAGAAGGTGAGTGTGAGATTTGGATTACTTAGAAGCAGAGTGTGTGAGAGAGAGAGAAGGTGAGCGTGAGAGGAGATGGGAAGTTCCAGATGGGTACGGGTATGGGTATGGGTAAAGGGAAAAGAATAATATTTATAGTAACTTGGTTCGGGTTCGGAAAGGTTTTACCCGACCCGAACCGAACCCGAAATATCATACATATTAACACCCGACCCGACCCATATAATCCGAACAACCCTACCCGAATTATTATTTCGGGTCGGGTTATTCGGTTTATTCGGGTGTTGCACACCCTAATATTGCCATGTGACTACCACGTGGATATTTTAACAAGTCAGCTTGCCACATGGCATGCTTACATGTCATTTTTTTTACGTGACATGCCACGTGTCAAGCCATATGTATAGGGGGTGGTGAGTGTACGCGCCAGCTGAACTTTTCGGCGGTTCATTAGCAGGAAAACGGTCAAAGTGTCATTTCGATATACATATTCTAATTTCAATAATTTTTAAGAGAACAATAATTCTTTCATTATATTAGTGTTATTTGAGTATAAGTTTAATGACCATAAGCGAAATTAATCCCGTTTGAATGCTATCATAAGTCAATGATAATGATAATTGTTACCATTGAGGAGGGCCCATTTGAATTCTTAAAAATAATGAATTTTTAAACATTCTCATCCCATATTTGCTGAAGGCTTTTGAATCTCAACATCATTCGTATCTCTTGAACGGGAAAAGAAAATAATAATAATAATAATAATAATAATAATAATAATAATAATAATACTTCTCATTTCTCAAGCCTATATAACCTTTTTCTGTTATTTCTTTCTCAATAATTTGGTTTATTGGTTGTATAACGTCATATGAAATAGAAAAAACAAAAGAACAAAAAATATCATATCTGAATTATGGAATAATTTTCAATTTCAGGCCCAATAAAAAACTTCTTGCAATGTCAGTCTTAAAACAAACGAAAATTGAATTTTTATAAAAATTAATTTTTTCAATTTTATTTTATAATTAATATTATTTTAAATTAATAATATTTTTTTATTTTTATAATTAATCAATTTTTATAAGAATTACCTAAAACAAATTAAAATTAGAATAACAAATATTTTTACATTAATTAAAAATTAAATTTAAAAAATTATGACCATTTAACTTTTGCAGCAGGAAGAGCTTAAAGTAGAGCCTTACTACTTCAAGTGGCCAAAGTTAAAACATGTCCAACTAATAAAAAACAGTCAAAAATCAAATTAACTGCTCCCTCAGCTTGCAAAGGTATGGCCCTCATTTTATTTATATGAGTCATAAATATTTATTTTACTTCTTAAATACTTTTAAAATTAGCTTATCTCACAATTACGGATATAATAGCCTTAACAAAAAATTTAAAAATGTTAATAACAACATGCATACACATATTCAAATAAAAAATTATATTTATTTTACTTTCAAATCCAAAAATACGCATGTTATAGTTTTTTTTTAATTAAGTTATATATAAATATAATATAATTGTGTTATATTTCACAAGAGACACATAATTTTATCTATCTGAAAAATAAGATAGAAAGAGACACATATAGATTTAGAATTTGCTAGATGATTACTGTTTGATCATCTTACTTCTCATTGGTAAAAACAAAAAAAAAAATGTGCTGGTAAGAACATTCTTCCTTTGTTAAAAGAAAAATAATTATTATATAATTGAATTTATACTTTTACCGAATCTACAAGCATATTACAATTAAGGATAAGCATGGACCGATTTATGAGTTTATTAATAATTTTATTAACAAGTCCATTAATTTCTATCAATTGTTATATTGATTTTTGTTTTTATCCTGTTTTTTTGGATCGATATATTAACCAATTCTTTTTGATTAATTATTAAAAATTCTTAACATCTAAATTTAATAAATTAAAAAAAATTATAATGTTATTTTTTAATGGTTAAAAATGCTTCAAAACGGAAAATATAAGCCAAATATAATATCAATTTAAAAAATAAAATTTCTGTAATTAATTGTAAGAATTGGTTATATATATTCAATATAAAACTAACAATAAGTGTTCGTTAGGCACATGTAATGAATAAATAATTGTAACAAGAAAATAATTTTATTATTTATTTACTAAAAATATGTATTATAATAATTTCAGAAAATCATATCTCATAATTGATAGAGTTTTGGCTACACCCATTACTCTAGATATGGAAAGAGATCTAGATCAAATAAAATATGGCTGGATATGAAAAGAGATTTATATTAAATTGAATTTGAATAGATATGTAAAGAGTTCCATATCAAATCCTAAATGATTAAGTTCCTATTTAGAAAAGATATGTGTATCTTTATTATTAGCTTCCTATTTAGAAGTATAAGTATACTATAAATAGGGGATGAGAAATCAGATTCAAGAGGTTGGTGATCAGCATAATTCGGTAGAGAATTTGAGAATTATTTTCTCCCTTTTGGCATCTCCAAGTGGTTTTTAGACTGTGAAATTGTCGCTATTATCCTGCATCGTTGCTTGTGGATAATAGCATAGCTAGTGACATGAAACGAGATCCTTTACTTCCGCTACTTGTTAAGTGCCTAAAGTTGCATATTTTAACATGTTTTTCATCACTTTCATGCATTTAATTCTAGCTTAAATTAGTACTTTTTACTTGTTTTATGATTTTGGTCTTTGTAGGATCAAAATGGTAGAAAGGAAACAAATTAAAGCTAAAGGGAGTGAATTTGGAACAACCATGAAAGTGCAAGAAATTCTGAAGTGAAAAGCTGATCTTGGGCTTAGCCTTGCCCAAGGCTAAGGGGCAAGGCTAAGGAGCTGCCTTGCCCAAGGCCAACAGCCAAGACGCGAACAGAGTGCAGTTTTCAGATTTATTTTAATCCGAAGTTGACCTAGCCGCCACCTTTTCTCCGTCTGATTTTTAGGGATAATTATGCTGTAATTAAGGGTATATTAGGCAGTATTTTTAGTAGGATAATATTACATTTAATATTTGTAATTTATTTTTCAAGTTTAGATAGGATTTTATCTCTTTCCTAACTTATCTAGGTTAGACTCCTTTATCACCTAGAAAAACGTGAACAGTAGCATCTTCTCTTTTTCTTCTTCATCTGCGTTTTCCTAAGGCTGTAACAGGGAGTTTACTTTCTCAATTAAATTTTATTTTGATTTTATTTCAATTATGTGTGGCTAAATACTCTTGTTTCAGTTAAAGATAAATTCAAAGCCAGGTTTTAATTCACTGTGAGATTGTTATTCCTATTTGTTGTTCTTAATTTCATATAATGTTCATGTTATCTACTGAAATTTAGAGAAACCATATCTCGATTATTATTTATTTCATGTTCAATGAGGCGCCGTTGTTCATTTAATTAAATAATATATTGCTAGTTGAATTTACTAGATCCGTAATTGTTTAGTGAAGTCAACAACAAGTGGCAATCAGTGTAGCTTCCTCACAAGGGCTGTTATGTTGGGTAGATGCATGATTGAGTCTAAATCAATCTCGCGTGAGGTTGGTTGGCTTAGGTCAGATCTTTCTATTTCATTAATGCTGTCAATGAATTAAATCCTTGCGCGTGTTTAGGGTTATTTATTGGTTAGGAATTAATTATAGTCTTACTTGATTAATTCATTAATACGGAAAGATTAGGTCGGGAGCGCGAAGCCGACGGCTATAACTGGCCCATTGTTTGATTTTTAGATTTATTCTTTCGTCAATGATCAGTTGAATTAAATCTGTGCTGCGAATATCTTTAACTGGAATTTACCATTCATTGAATTTTCTTTTAAATCAATTTACTGCTTGTTATTTATTTCTTTACATTCATCATCTATTAGTTTTTAGTTTATAAAAATCCCCCTTTTATATTTTTATTATTAAAATCTGGTTATTTAGAATTAATTCAGTGCTAGTCTCTGTGGATTCGACCCTTTCTTACCCTATTTGCAATTTATTTCATAGGTTAATTGAGGTATTTATTTTTGGTGGTTTCGACTCCCATCAAATTTTGGCGCCGTTGCCGGGGACTAGTCTAACTTGATTTAATTTGTTAATGACCAGGTCTGAAATTCCGGGAGAAATTTTATTTGATTCGGAAATTGAAAAAACAGCCCGGAGATTGAGAAAAGAAACAAGGATACGCAAGGAACTTGCTGAAAATTCTTCACGACAGCAGCAAGAAGAGGAGGAAACTGATTTTACTGACTTTCCAGCAGAATTAGAAGAGGAAAGAATGGCAGAAAGGACGTTGAGAGAATTAAATGCACCCCCTTTGAACCAACAGCCCATGTGCATAACTTATCCAGCCTTAGACACCGCTTTCGAACTAAAATCGGGGCTGATTCACTTATTACCCACATTTCGTGGCTTAGAGAATGAAGACCCTCACAAACATTTGAAGGAATTTCATGTGGTTTGTTCTGGTATGAGGCCACAAGGAGTTACTGAAGAGCAAGTGAAATTAAGGGCCTTTCCATTCTCATTGGCTGATTCGGCAAAAGAGTGGTTATTAAATTTACCATCAGGAACGATCACAACGTGGACTGATATGTTAAGAATGTTCCTGGATAAATTTTTTCCAGCCTCTAGAGCCGCTGTAATTCGGAGAGAAATAAGTGAAATTAGGCAAAAGGATGTGGAATCACTTCATGATTATTGGGAAAGATTCAAGAAATTATGTGCAAGCTGCCCCCAACACGGAATCACCGATCAGTCCCTTATTCAGTACTTTTATGAGGGTATGTTGAGTATGGAGAGAAGGATGATAGATGCAGCAAGTGGGGGAAGTCTCAACAATAAAACCCCTACCCAAGCACGTGAGTTGATACAGGATATGGCAGCCACTTCCCAACAGTTTGGAAGATATCAGGACCCTCCAAGAAGAGTACATGAGGTAAGCTCTTCTTCCATTGAAGATAAACTGAATGCTCTAACTGTTCTTGTGCAAAATATGGCTTCAGGTACATCTTCACAAGCAAGAGTATGTGGGATATGTGGATATGCTGGACATCCAACAGACATGTGCCCAACACTGCAAGAAGACTCACAAGAGCAAGCAAATGCGATGGGAGGATATTCTGGACAGCCCTACAGGAAATATGATCCATATTCCAACACATATAATCCAGGGTGGAGAGATCATCCCAATTTCAGCTATGGAGCTAGGCAACAAAATCCACAGCAACCATTCCAGCCTAGACAACCACAACAACCTGCTCAACCAGCTCCTAAACAAGGTACGAGTCTTGAGGATGATGTTCGTTCTTTAACTAATAATGTGCATGATCTCCAGCAGCATGTAAAGAAATCAGACTCAAGGCTTCAGAATTTGGAGACACAAATAAGCCAAATAGCACAATCCTTGAGTAGAATTGAGTCCCAAGGACGTTTGCCCTCACAAACCATAGAAAATCCAAGACAAAATGTGAGTGCAATTATTTTAAGAAGTGGAAAAGAGGTCGAACAGCTCCTGCCTAAGAAAAGTGACCAGAAACTGGTAAGAAAAGCTGAAAAAGAGGTAAAAATTGAGGAAAATGAGCAATCAAAAGACAGAAATTCAGAACAACCCCCAGCTATAGTCATCCGACCCCCGTTTCCTGAGAGATTGGCCAAATCTAAGAAAGAGAAAGAGGAAAAAGACATCTTCGAGATATTTCGTAAGGTTGAGGTAAATATTCCTTTAATAGATGCTATTAAACAGATACCTCGATATGCAAAATTTCTTAAAGACTTATGTACTAACAAGAAAAAGCCAGTTGGGTATGAGAAAATAACTGTGAGTGAGAATGTTTCAGCTGTACTTGAAAGGAAATTGCCAAAAAAATGCAAGGATCAAGGTATGTTTGCTATTCCCTGTCAAATAGGTAATGTTAGCATTAAGAAAGCAATGTGTGATTTAGGTGCATCAATAAATGTTATGCCTCTGTCAATTTATTCTTCTTTAAATGCTGGGCCTTTAGAAGAAACAGGAGTGGTAATTCAGCTTGCTAATAGGTCAATTGTTTATCCCGAAGGATTATTAGAGGATGTTTTAGTGCAGGTTAATGGCTTAATTTTTCCAGCTGATTTTTATGTTATTGATATGGATGATGATGACAAATCTTTGGAGTCATCTGAAATTTTATTGGGAAGACCTTTTCTTAAAACAGCTAAGACCAAGATAGATGTATTTGCAGGTACACTTACTATGAAATTTGATGATAAGATGGAAAAATTTAATGTTTATGATGCGATGAAAAATCCTAGTGCTGTATCTTCTGTTTGTGGTGTTGATAAAATTGAGCCTTTAACTCCTCCAATGTTTGAATTGAATAGGGATGACAAGTTACAGGTAACTTTGGGTGACAATGTAAATATGGATAGCACTAATACATTGGAAAAGAAGCTGGATTTGGAAGCAAATTTACAAAAAATAGTGCATGAACTTGCAGCCTTAAAGGAAACAAACAATTCTCCTCCTTGGGGCATTGATCAATTTTATGTTTATAATTCGAAGAAGAATGCTGATTATGTGTCCAATATTTTTGAAGTAGATGTTACTGCACATTCAGTAAATGAATCTTTTGAATTGAGTGATAATTCAAACAATTTAAATTTTTCATATTATTTGGACTCTACTTTCAAATATCCTAACAATTTTGAAAAAAACTTGGTAGTTGATGCCAATTTGCAGGAAGTAATGAATGGAAGGACATTGAAATGGGATTTAAGACCAGTTTGAGAGACGTTGAAGCTCAGGAACGTCTGGCCAAAGACGTTAAATAGAGGCGCTTCTGGGAGGCAACCCACTCTTTAGCCTTGTTCAAAGCTAGCAGATACCTATTTAAATTTAATTGCAATTTTATTTATTTTATTTTAGTTCACTGTCTTCTTATCCTTGATTGCATTCTCATGGCTAACTTCACTTCTTTTTCTTCACAGGTACGTTGGTAACAAATGGGCAATTCAGAATGATAAGCATTGGATATTTATTTTGAGCATAATAGTTCAAACTAACTAATACCATGTTCCTGAAAAATGAGTAGTTAAGAGTGGTTTTAATGGGATTTTAATGAGTCTTGATTTAAAATCTTGAGATGTAGGTTATCTTTGTTTTGTGATGAGCTTATTATGTTTGTTGGGTTGCTGAGTTTTCATTCTTGGGCTTTTATCATTCAATGGGTTTTAATTTTAAATTTTAATTCAATTGTATTGTTTTAATTCAATTGGGTTAATTTATTTTTTTCACCCATTTGCTATTATTCGGAGGTCTGTGTTATTTTTACATGAATTTTAATTGTACCTTGTTTAATTTCCTTCAATTGAGTTATTTTTAACCCATTTGATATTTCTTTTTCTTTTAACCTCAATTTTTACTCCTTTTACTTTTCCAGCCACAGATCACCACCGCCCAACACCGATTGCCACCGATCAGCGACGATCCACCGACCCAAGAGCCACCGTCCACCGGCCCAACCTCCGAAGCCGCCGATCTACCCACACCGACCACCACCGCACATCAGCCACTACCGCAATCCACGAAATCGCGCTCTCCTCACCGCGCGATTCCACCAGCCCGACGCATCACCAGCCCTCCAGCCACCCCGATCCGCCGGCCAATCGCGCGTCAGAACCACCGCCACTCATCTCCAACCGCGACTCCGATCTCCTCACCGGAAGCCACCATCGAGCCTCCAGATCGCACACCGCGATCTCCTCCTCACCAGCGCGCACAGCTCACCATTGCAATCCCCTCCCCGATCTCTACCACATCCACCAACGCGAGCAACCCCAACGCCGATCTCCTCCCCAGCCCGACGCTCTCCACCCATCTGGCGACAATCTCCACAAAGCGACATCAGATCCTCGCAAGCGCAACTCTCTCACCGAGCGCATCAGACCTCCGCCAACTGCGATGCTTCATCACCACCACGCGCAGATATCCAGTTCCCTTCACGCAAGTTGCTCCTTCAGCCAACGAGTCCAATAGCAGCAAAACCAAAAACAGAACCTACTCCAGCAAAAACAGGGCAGTTTCTTAACTCCCTCTTTTCTTTTATTGATTTATTTCTTTTTGTGCTACTCTTCGCCCCACGTTGTTGTGTCATTCCGCATTGGGGACAATGCGAGGAGAAAGTATGGGGGAGGAGTTTGATTTAGAAGTGTTTATTTTGTGACTTTGCATCGAAATTGTGATTAAAATTGCTGATTTTGCTTGCTGCTGATTTTGACGGTGATTTGAAGTTGATTTTATTGCTGGATTTTGCATCTAATTGGTTAGATATGTGCATATTTTAGTCGATACTGAAAAATAATTGTTTTGGAAAAAAATGTGCATATATAAGTTGATTTGCCATTTTAATGGTAATCGGCTGCTGATTATTGTAAAAATTTTGAGTTGCCATGCTATTTTAATGCTTAATTATCAACTTCTTATGCTTCAATTTTGTCTCTTAGGCTAATTTTGTGCAAAAATTTATGATACATATACTTATGGAGTATTTTTGGGTAGCCATTTTGAGCAAATTTGCACACAAGTTTAGGTTGCCGTTTGACCTTAGCTAGTTCGATGTTTTGGCTGTGAATTCTGTGAAAATGTGTGCACATATAGGTTGATTTGCTACTTTGATAGTAATTGGTTGCTAATTATTGTGCAAATCTTGAGTTGTCGTGCCATTTTTAGTGCTTAATTGTATATGCTTGTGTTGTGATTCTGTTAATTTGGTTGATTATATGCAAATTTTTGATATATCTACTTCTATGAAGTATTTCTGGTAACCATTTGTGGCAGAATTGTGCATAAGTTTTGAGTTAGAGTTTAATTTGGAGTTTAGCTCAAAATGGCTTAAATTGATGCATTGGGCATGATTTTTGTGCATAAATATTATCTTCATCGGAATTTCAGCTCTTGCCCCCTTGTTTGATGTTACATCCATCTTGTTCTTAAATATTTGTTAAGTTTCATTCACAATTCTAGAGGAAAGTGTTTGTCTAAATCAATTCTAAAATCATTTAGTTTTTGATGCATCAATTTGTTAGGCAAAATTTGAGTAGTGTTCATGATTGTTTATAAATTTTCATGCAATTTATGGTGATCTTAATTATCTTTTGAATTAGAAATATCAAGGTTCAATTTTTAAGGTGAAACATAAACTTTTGCATGTGTTTAAATTGGATTCCTTGTATTTTAGAAAATTGTTAAAACTATTTTGGACACTTATTTGGTATGTGTGCTTACAGATTGAGGAATTTGGTTACCAGGAAAAGAAAAAAATATATATAAATAAAATAAAATAAATTTTACTCCGCTGTCCGCTAAAAAAAAAAAAAATAAAAAAGCGGTTAAGAGTAGAGCTAGTAGCCGCTTGAAATTGTGTGATCTGAGTAACCGGGTGTATGCGGGTCAGAACCGGGTACCCTCGCGTAAAAAGGATCTCTACATTTCTTGTAAGCATTTTATTCTTTTCTTTGACTGGAAAGACCGGGTGTATGCGGGTCAGAACCGGGTGCCCTCGTGTCCACTACAGTCTAAGAAAAAGAAGAAGAAAAAAAAAAAAAAGAGAAAGAAATTGAAATAAATTTTCTGGTTTTCCTTGTTCCTTTTTCTATTGATAATTATGAAAAATTAAAGTGTCTAATTTGGTTTGACAAGTTTTCTTCTATACATTGATTTAATCATAAATTGGGATATAAATTTATGTGTGTTTAATGATTATGAACCTTGTTGTATCTAATTTGAAAAGGTAGTTGAGATACCCATGTCTTGATATGATTCTGTGGTAAATTATTTTTGGATTTCTATCTCTATCTTGCCTTGCATTTTGATTTATTGGGAACTTAAGGGGATTGGAATTTGATATTTGGGTGAATGAACTTTTGAAAGGATTGTGTTTGAGATTTAATTTATGCTTGAGGACAAGCATTGGATAAGTGTGGGGGAATTTGTTAAGTGCCTAAAGTTGCATATTTTAACATGTTTTTCATCACTTTCATGCATTTAATTCTAGCTTAAATTAGTACTTTTTACTTGTTTTATGATTTTGGTCTTTGTAG
The DNA here is from genome assembly GCA_947683425.1 of Excoecaria cochinchinensis. Classification (NCBI taxonomy): domain Eukaryota; kingdom Viridiplantae; phylum Streptophyta; class Magnoliopsida; order Malpighiales; family Euphorbiaceae; genus Excoecaria; species Excoecaria cochinchinensis. The sequence continues at coordinate 309,117 of CANTUQ010000122.1, read as the reverse complement.
GATCAAAATGGTAGAAAGGAAACAAATTAAAGCTAAAGGGAGTGAATTTGGAACAGCCATGAAAGTGCAAGAAATTCTGAAGTGAAAAGCTGATCTTGGGCTTAGCCTTGCCCAAGGATAAGGGGCAAGGCTAAGGAGCTGCCTTGCCCAAGGCCAACAGCCAAGACGCGAACAGAGTGCAGTTTTCAGATTTATTTTAATCCGAAGTTGACCTAGCCGCCACCTTTTCTCCGTCTGATTTTTAGGGATAATTATGCTGTAATTAAGGGGATATTAGGCAGTATTTTTAGTAGGATAATATTACATTTAATATTTGTAATTTATTTTTCAAGTTTAGATAGGATTTTATCTCTTTCCTAACTTATCTAGGTTAGACTCCTTTATCACCTAGAAAAACGTGAACAGTAGCATCTTCTCTTTTTCTTCTTCATCTGCGTTTTTCTAAGGCTGTAACAGGGAGTTTACTTTCTCAATTAAATTTTATTTTGATTTTATTTCAATTATGTGTGGCTAAATACTCTTGTTTCAGTTAAAGATAAATTCAAAGCCAGGTTTTAATTCACTGTGAGATTGTTATTCCTATTTGTTGTTCTTAATTTCATATAATGTTCATGTTATCTACTGAAATTTAGAGAAATCATATCTCGATTATTATTTATTTCATGTTCAATGAGGCGCCGTTGTTCATTTAATTAAATAATATATTGCTAGTTGAATTTACTAGATCCGTAATTGTTTAGTGAAGTCAACAACAAGTGGCAATCAGTGTAGCTTCCTCACAAGGGCTGTTATGTTGGGTAGATGCATGATTGAGTCTAAATCAATCTCGCGTGAGGTTGGTTGGCTTAGGTCAGGTCTTTCTATTTCATTAATGCTGTCAATGAATTAAATCCTTGCGCGTGTTTAGGGTTATTTATTGGTTAGGAATTAATTATAGTCTTACTTGATTAATTCATTAATACGGAAAGATTAGGTCGGGAGCGCGAAGCCGACTATAACTGGCCCATTGTTTGATTTTTAGATTTATTCTTTCGTCAATGATCAGTTGAATTAAATCTGTGCTGCGAATATCTTTAACTGGAATTTACCATTCATTGAATTTTCTTTTAAATCAATTTACTGCTTGTTATTTATTTCTTTACATTCATCATCTGTTAGTTTTTAGTTTATAAAAATCCCCCTTTTATATTTTTATTATTAAAATCTGGTTATTTAGAATTAATTCAGTGCTAGTCTCTGTGGATTCGACCCTTTCTTACCCTATTTGCAATTTATTTCATAGGTTAATTGAGGTATTTATTTTTGGTGGTTTCGACTCCCATCACTACTTTATTTTTTGTGCTTCAAGAGGTAAATATGTTTTTCTCTTAATTGATATAATTATATCTTAATTAATGTTTGTGATGCATGATATATAGTGTTGTCTTTTCCCAACATTGGTATCAGAGCCTTAAGTTTTGCATATGAACGAGAAAAAAAATTGAAAAAATAAAGACAACGAATAATAGCTATTTGAAGCCTACCTAACCTTTTTCTTTTGTCTTTTTGTTTCTCAATAATTTGGTTATTGGCTTTATACATATTTTTCTCAACAAGTTGTGTTATATATAAAAAGCTCGCATGAAAGAAAAGGAAAGGAAAGAAAAACATTAAAAAAAATGAAGCCTATCCCCGTCAATCCCACCTAACCTTTTTCTTTTGTCTTTTGTTTCTCAATAATTTGGTTATTGGCTTTATATATATTTTTTTCTCAACAAGTTGTGTATATATAAAAAGCTCGCATGAAAAGAAGGAAAAGGAAAGAAAAACATTAAAAAAGAATAAAGCCTATCCCCGTCAAGCCTACCTAACCTTTCTTGGTTCCCCAATCAAAATAAGACTCCGAATTAAACGCAAAATATTAAATTATTTATCATTCCGATCATTAATTTATCTAGTTAAATGCTTATTTTAGTGGCTACGGAGTCAGCACAGATTGGATTTTTGAAAATGTTCCATTGTTCACACTTTTCGTGAAGGTAATTCGCTGCGCTGATGGCCTTGCGAGGATGGCGGCTTCGTGTCTCCTGGGCATCCGGTTTTTTGAGTCTCCTCCAATGCAGATTCGTCCCTTGCTGAGTGAAGATATATTTTGTGTTGCAGTTCCTAGAGTTTGTGTCCAAATAAACTTTTATTTTGCGATGCGTTGACATATGGCCCAATGGGGGATGACACATGGACGATAGTGGTCGTGCCCAGGGACGTAGCTAGAAATTGGGTTCAATGGAGTCAAAAATTATAATAATTTATAAAAACTTTATTTCATAAAAATATGAATAAGTGAGAATTTTTTTTTAAAATATTAAAATCGGTATAAATTTGTTATTTAAATTTAATTTTTTAAATATATTAAAATATTAAAAATTGTACGTATTTACTTTTATGAAAGCAAATATGGACATTTTTATTATGAATAATAAAAAAATATGGTTCGTATTTATCTCAAATTATTGAAATATTCTATATTGCCACTCAAAGTATTGAATAAGAACAAATTTGTAAATATTTTAATATTTTGAGGGGCTTTTAAAAAAAATAAAATTTAAGGACAAATGTGTACTATTTTTAATAATTTAACGGCAAATTTAGACTTTATCACTAAAAATAAGAACCTCATTTAAATATTTAAGTGGGATCAATTTAAAAATTAAACTTATAAAGTAATTTTTAATTTTCTTATAATTAAATGAGATCATTTTAAAAAAAATTGAAATTATATTGCTTATTTTATAATTTTTTATAGTTGAGTGGGGTCAATTATATGAATTATTTTGTAATTTTTTATAGTTGAGTGGGGTCAATTGACCCCACTCAACAAAGGCTGGCTACGCCCCTAGTTGTGCCATATGTCAAGACACATGTCAGTATGATGTGTCAACTTGACACGTGGCCGAATAAGGAAGTGACACATGGATGATTGTGGTAATGCCACGTGTCAACGATATGCCACGTGGCAACTAGGTGGGCCAACCAGAGATGCCACGTGTCATGAAAATGTCTGACAGTGACACATGTGGGGACACGTGGACCAGTGGATCGATGCCACATGGCAAATGACCATGAGACGCGTGTGAGCGCGTCTGAATGCCTTACATCGGCACGTGGGGGAGCATGAGGCTGCCACCAAATCTCCTCCGAATTTTTACAGAATTTTTTTTTCATAATTTTTCTGATTTTTTGGTAAATTTTATATTTTTTATGACGAAAAAATATTTTTTGGATTTTTTTCAACATATATTTTTTTTTATGAAAAATTGTAGAAAATGTATTTTATGCCTTTGGATTTTTTCAAAATTTTTTGAATTATTTTTTTTTTTGTGGATTAGTCCTTAATTTTGATTGAAATGAGTTTCAATCATATGAGTTTATACATTTGTGTAGTAACTCTATAAATCTCTATTATGTGTAGCATAAATGGTGATGATAAGGACACTGATGATTCCACATACTCCTCATGGGGTTGCCTTGACTAAAGCAAGAGTGCAAAAAGTCTGCAACACCAAAATGAATAGGAGGTTTCAAGCTGATGACATTGATACAATAGTGCATTATGTAGTTCATGTGCAAGAACAAATACAATAGTGCATTTGGATTGGTGGTCTGAATCTAACAAGAGATGATAGAGTCTTAATTAAAATGATGATTGATTCCTTCGAATATCATCCAGAACTGATGGAGTTATTAGAAACTACTTGGGTCATAAGAGATAGATTTTATAGAAAATATATTATCCACTTTTTGGTAAGAGTTGTCAAAAGGGAAGTGTTGAGAAACAACATTAAATTAATTATTGTATTGAGGAGTGAACGTAGTGTGTATCGCCCATGGCTTCATTAACGAACTTATGAGTTACTTGAGGATTCAATGAAGATGGTCAAAGATTCAATCCCTAAAAGGCAAAATATTTTGAGGATCTAGACTTCCAGTATAGTTGATGCAGGTGTCAATTTTAGTTAGCATTTATTTTCTTGAAATATGATTTATGTTTCCAATTATTATTTGAGAATAGTGTCTTATTTTTGGATTTTTTATTGGTTGAATAAATACATTTATTATTAATATTTGTTTGCTTTTAACATTTTAATAAATGTGCTTGTTTAATTGTTAATTGTCTTGCAATATTTTATAAGTAAAATAAATTATTAATTGTATGTTTATTAAGTAAGGACTTAATGAACCAAAACTAATAAAATTTCCATCTTAAGTTTAAGAACTTAATATCCAATAATTCAAATTTACTATGTATGAAATCTTAACCTAAGATTAGACATTAGAACTTAGAGGGTAATTAGATACTATAAGTAACCATTTCAAATTTAAACCTAATAGAAAACTTTACTAGGTTATTATTTCAGATGCATAGTAAAATTGCATGTATTGCCTTATCTCCTTTGATAATGTGCAATATTGTTCTATTAGTGATCAAATGATTAAATGGCTATTGTGACGCGTGCCGAACTCGCTAATATTTTTTGGAGGGTCCGCTTTTAGGGTCCGGGAGGGCTCGCCCCTAGATCATGGGTAACATAAGATATTTTGAAATTCCTTACCAATAGAATATTTGGGAAGTTCATCTAATCTCATGAAATTTTTAGGCACCTTTGAGATATTTTGGAGTCGCCACCCAATTTATAAGAAATTAACAAAATTCGTCTAATTTCGGAGGTTTAAACCAGAAAGTGGTTCGGAACTTCACTCTTATTAATGCCTTGATTAAATTATAAGTGAGCTTTTAACAAGTAATTTTCCATTCCTTTTCGCACACGTCATGCAATTAATTTAAGTGCACATTAAAGCAACAAGGAAAGCGGTAAAAATAAATAAACAGAAATAAAAATAAATTACAATATGAAATTGGGACAAAAAAATACAATCCCCCAAAATGTAAAATTAAAATAAATAAATAAATGACAAAATCAAATAAATAAACAACCATAGATAAATCGAAATATTTATTTAGAGTAGAAACGTTGGTTCCTTTATGCACATTTAAAAAAAATTGGAGAATTATTTTTAGGTATTTATTAAGAAAACCGGGATGAGTGATCGTATTTTATGAAAATTAATTTTCCTTTTAAAAGTAGCATTTTATTAGCTAAACCTAGAACATTGGTCCTATTTTATTAGAAAAATTCAATTTATTAATAAAAATATTTTTGTGATTTTTAATTAAATGTGTATAAAATAAATAATTTTATTACTAATTACATGACAAATAAAGAAAAAATAATAAATACAATGAAAATAATAAATCTACTGGATCTCCTTCTTCGATCCCAAGTGCGCTCAAACATAAAAACACAAGTATTGAAACCAAAAAATAAACACAAATAAAATTAATATTAGTAATCAAATTAAGAAAATCGATTAAATGCATAAAATAATAAATAATAAATTAAAATAAATAAATAATGCATTACAAATGACAAATAAATTAAATAACATAATGAAACAAATAAATTAACATATTAACAAATTTGTGTTAATAATAATAATAATAATAACTAAATAAATAACAAAAGAAAAGATGAAAAATAAACTAAATGAAAAAAATAATAAAATAATAAAAAATTAAATCTATGATGAATATCATATAAAATAAATAAAAACATAATAAATATAAAGATCTACATGTTGATTAAATGATTGTAAATAAATAAGTAAAATAAAAGAAAATAAAAGAAATATAGAATTGAGGCCAGAATATTTATCCTCAGAATTATGATTCGATGAAGGAAGGAAAATTATTGATTTCTTTGTCTAGATTCGCAAAAATAGGATTAGAAGAATAAAAATTAAACTTTTTCTTTAAAAGAAAAATTGCAAAAAGATTGTTCAAAAAAAATATAGAAGAAAATTTGGATTTCAAGAACAAAAAAATATTTTTTTTGTCTGAAGAATGATTTTTTATGGAGAAAATTCACTTAAATTTTCTTTGGAGAAGTTTTATTGAAGAAGAAAATCACCAACAAAACTGTTTCTTTCTTTTCCTCACTTTTGGAGAAATTCTATTGAAGAGAAATCTTCCAAAAAATTCAGATTTTTTTTTGTCTCTCTTGAAGAGGATACGAGAATAAAATTGCAAAACTCAAGAAAAAAAAAAGAAAAATTGCCCAAAAAAATCCTCTTAAAAAATCTCTTAAGTTTTCCTATTTATATCATTAAAAAAGAGAAAACCTAATTAATTAGGGAAAGAATCCCTAATTAAATTAAAATATTTCTTATTTAAATTTTAAAAATGGAAGAAACCTTTAAAATCCCGAAAAAAGGAGTGAAAAAATAATTATGGGCAAAAAATCATGCATTTCGGCCGAAAACGATGCCTAGGGGACAAGTAACGGGCGTGCCTGGCAAGGGACGCCCGTCGGGCGCACACTGATTGTAGGCAAGCGACGCCCAGCGCGCTGCCGCGCCGGCGGCGAAATTTTTTTTAAAGCCATTTTGACAAAAAATACTCTCACTCCCAACCCCTTTTTTATTATTTTTAATTTTTAAAAAATATATATATTTTTTATTTATTTTTAAAAAATAATTTCGACAAGAAAACTATCACTTCCAAATTTCTTTTTGCATGAGAACAAGCACTTAGTTTCATCATTGGGTAACTCTGATTTGGGGTGTCTCGAAAACCGGTATCTACAGCTACTGCTTCCAAGTCAATTCGCCGAGCTTAACAAAAATATGAAGTTGAATGGTGATAATTATGAAATTTGGTGTATGAAGATCAGTATGTGCTTGAAGAGTAAGAGGCTCTACAACCCTTAAGTTTTGTTATGGTTGAACTTGAGGATGGCACTATAGCCCAGTATAGGAGGGACCGAGAAGCCTATGTGGCATGAAAAAAGAAAAATTTCACTGCTCGAATCGTCTTGCTCAGTGCAATAGATGATGACATCACTAAACAGTTCCGTAAGTATCAAAATGCAATGAATCTGTGGACCGCTTTACAGGAGAAGTTCGGAGGTGTGTCTTTGACTAAGCTTCGATCATTAATGATCAAATTTGATACTTATCAGAAGAAGTTTGATCATACCAAGCGAAAACATCTAAGAGATGGAAAATATGATAAGTGAGTGACGGGTCCTCGGCAAGTGTACCGAATCGACAAGTAATAAAGTGGGGTATAGTTAGGACCCCGAGTTATCGTACCCAAGGGAAAAAGGATTGTTCAGTTAAATATCTATGGTTGAGTGAATTTGAGATGTCCCTGGTGTGTTTGGTGGAGAAAAACTAAGCTAAGCAAGAAAATAAATTAACAATTAAATATAAAATTGGTCATCAAGAAATTACTCAAGGATGAAATTGAATGCTTAGGAAATTCTATCCTCATAAATGTAACTGAAAATTGGTAAAACAATATAACATGAAATTCTGGACAACCCAACTGAACCCAAGCCTACCATATCCATGGATTAAGCTATTCTAATTAATAAACCTACCATCCCTGGATTAAGTCTATTAATTAGCTTAAGCGCGGGTTACCAAATCCTAGATCTAAGACAACCTACCATCCCTGGATTAAGTTATCTCAAACCTATTTATTCCTCACTATTCTTAATCTAATAACATCAACACCCACAAACCAACCTACCATATCCATGGATTAAGCTGGAAATATATATGCTAATATTAAAAGAACAGAGCATTTGCACAAACAACAATTTTCGGATTTAGCTCCAATCATCATTATAATTGCAAAACAATATATAACAAGAGGAATAAAAGAAAACATGAAAATATTTATTAAATCCAAATATCCAAAATACAAATACGATTCAAGAACTCCCAAGCATGATTAACTACTCTATCATCAAGAATATAAACATAAAAGATGGAAAATTAGAGTTTAGAATACACCCTTGATGAGAGAGAAAATAGATCTTGAAGTTCTTGTTCTTCAACCTTCGAATCCACTTGAAACCCCAAAATCTAGATTTAAACTAAATTGATCTAAATTATTTAAGAAGGAAATTGCAATTCAAAATTAAATCTAAGCTAAACATAATTTAAAAAGAAAATTAAAACATGAAAATAAAATAAATTGTTGCTGGAAATTAAAAGAAAATAATCCTAAGTCTAGCCTAAAGGAAAGAATAAGAAAATACAAACTAAAAACTAACTAAAAAAAACTATTTTTAAAATCTAAATCTTCAGTTCTTCCTTTTTCGTTCCAGCAAAAACTCCTCCTCTGGTATTCTTTCTGACTTCTTATTACCTTTTCGGTCGGTAAATGGGAAAAGGATTTTCTCTTTTCTTCGGAAATTTGGTAGATCTTGAATTTATGAAAACGCTGGCTGAAAAAGTCATCAAAATGTGTTGAATTTTCTAATTGTAAATGCACGGCCATGTGATAATTTGCACTCCTGTGCATTATGCACATGCACTTTATTCCATTCTTTGACTTCCACAAATCTGAGAATTACCAAATTGATCCAAACTTAGCATTATTTTCAATTAAATCCTTTTTCCTTTATTTTAATCCTGAAAAATACCAAAATCAACAATTAAACTCTAAAATATAAAATTAACTAATTCAACTATAATTCAACCAAATAAATACTAAATTAACTTAAATAAATAAATAAAAACACACTAAAAATATCATTAATTTCACAATTATCAAATACCCCACACTTAGACTTTGCTCGCCCCGAGCAAATTAGAACAATCCAACTCCAAAAAATAATCAAATTGAAATAAAGAATCATGTAATTCAGAATCATGCTTAGCAATTTAACAAAAGCACTTAACAAAATTTCAACCACAATTAATTCAACAAGGCAAAATAAGTTAGTTTCTTTGTGTGTGTGCAAGACCAAAACATTTTAAGTATTTAAAAATCAAAACACCAATGCAACTCATAACCAAGCTTAGGATGAATGTACACTCAAGTGTACAAATAGTTTCGCACTTGAAACTCTAGAAACACCATAGGCCTCTCCTTTAGCACCGGAACCCGAAAGTCATCTCCGCTGAACAACTTAAAAACAAAACTTAGAATCACTTAGGTCTTTCAAAGGTTGTAATGGGGTTAAGGTATTAGTTATCAAAAAATGGATAAAAGATCAAACAATAAAATAGCAACTCTAAGATAAAATAGACTAACAATTCTAAAGTGTCTCCCATTAACTTATCAATATAGAACTCAACTTGTTTAACTTTTGATAATTCACAGCTCTTATGAGAGAAAAATATTTAAAATTTCTCACTTTCACAATTTATACCCTTTTTTTAGAAGTCATTACTGATTGTCCCTTGTACGTACCCCACACTTAAGATTTTGCATTGCATATTATTTTGAATTTCAACTTCTAACTTCTTCTTCTTTTTTTTTTTTTTTTTTTTTTTTTTTTATATATGCTTACAGCAATACAACGATACTCTGGATAGTTACAAGATATAATTTCCACTATTATTTGACTTCAGCCATAATCCTTGAAAATAACATTCTCACTATACCCATCAATCCTTTTTCTGTTAATCTACCCAATCCTAGAGTGGCAACTCTATAAAAGGTAGGCAAACGGCTTTTTAAGCTATATGGTAATTTGAACAGGTATAAAAAAATAAAAATTGACACGCTTTTAGCATATCTCATTAAGCTCAACTTGGCTAACAAGGATTAATGTATAAAAAGGGTAGAAAAATAGGTCAAAATAAGGTTAAACAAGAAAATCTTGCCTAGATCACTTTCTAAGTTGAATTGAGTTGTTTGTATGCTTTGAAGGGTGATGAGGAAGGTTCTAGTGCTCTAAAATTCCTTGCTCAACTATTTTATGCATTGTTTTTTTTTTTTTTTTTTTTTTTTTTTTTTTTTTTTTAAAACTGGTCTTTTGTGCTCAAAGAGTAGAAACTAGCAAATATAAGTCAAGTTGAATATTAATCTAGCCAAAAATTCATTAAACAACATGTTTGTTCTCGTGCTAAGCAAAAATCCTTAATTGCACATTCTAAATTTAAGTTCGATATGTTCAATATTTGAGGAATAACAGGGGCAAACGAAGTTTTATTGTAAACTAAATGATAATCAGAAACTAATGTTATTTCTAAGCAAGACTAGAAAATTCTAAAGCAACTATCATCCATTACGCTAAGAGTAAAAGTTATTACAAAACTACAAAACATCAAATTAAAAATAAAATTAATAATAAAATTAAAATAAAAACATCAAAATAAATAAACAGAATATAGATTCATGAACAATAAAGGGGTAAGATGTGTCTACTTCCTGAACCAAAATTGAGCTTAACTGAACAAGCTCTACCCCCTTCAAAAATTTTTGCTGTCCACAGCAAATGAGTCATCTAAGGTGGTGGAAGTGGCGGTGGAGGAAAACGTGTCCAGAAATCATGCACGAACTTCTCCATGGTCTGCTTAACCTCAACAATAGTATCCTGCATGGTATCCATCCTCCCCTGCATCCTATCCAAGCGGATCTGCTGGTGGTCCATCCTGCTGCTAAGACGGTTAAGGTGATCTTCTAAATCAGATGGCATAGCTATCTCAGCTGGTGGAACCGCTGCTGGCTCATCATCACCAATGTTATCATTTGGCGCTCCTGGAATCTCATCAATATGTATGCCATTTTCTCTCAGATATTCCTCTCGAGTTGTCCAGTGACATCTTGGCTTTGTTTTCCAAATCTTCATGCGTTTAAGCATGACATTATCAATATAAGCTATGTCACCATCAAGTGGATCGCCAAAAGAACGAGTATAATTAACAGCCTCAGCCAAAACAGTTGCTATCCAACCTATAGAAACAGCAGAAGTATTTGAAGAACACTTTTGTAAATCCTGAATCCGCTGTGCTATAAGCAAAGAGCCATTAATAGGAATACCATCCACCATACACCTAAGTAACATAATCTGTGAAGCATTAAGTGAACTGAGGCTTTGAAGATTATTATATATACTTCGGGATAGAAATCTGTGAATAATTCTCAAAGCATGATCCCGAAGTGCATGCACTTTAAGCTTACCACCTCTCCACGGCTCAGCATTTAATGGATCACGAATTTTTTCCCAATTTTCTTCAGTAGAGGCATTAGGGAGTTCTACCAATGCTTCAGGTGAGAATCCTAAATGCTGTGAGAATTTCTTAAAGGACATTGAATAACCCTTCTTACCCAACCGAAACTTAATAGTGCCAGAAGCATTTCTATCTCCATCAAAATGACACTCAAAAGAGTATAATAAATCCCGAGCAAGATCTGGAAATACCTGCACCTTATGCTCCATAAACTGTTCCCAGCCGATGCCCTGAATCAATGGTAATATCTCTGTCCAAAGATCTCCAACAGGAACATGCAGATAAAAACGACTGAGAAATGCTGGTTGGACATATTGGCACGTGCTAAAATACTCATACATGTCAGATTTTTCTGGATTGACATAAGAAGGTATATGAGTGCCAGAAGAGCTTGAGGCTTCAGTGTTCTTCGCCTTTTTAGGTGCCACTGTGAAAATAAAAAAAAATTATTAGCATGCAAAATGGCAACATAAAATTTAATCAGAATAATAGCAAGCAACTACCAGATGTAATATTGAAATAGAAGAATCGGAATGCAGATAATTGGGCAAAAAACTGTAAATGAGAAAACACAAGCATAAGTAAATTTTATTATTATTAGTATTATTATTATTATTATTTATTTAATTTTTTTTTTTTTTTTTTTTTTTTTTCAATTTTTTTTATTTCATTTGAAATGAAAATTGATCAATAGCAAATTAAAATCACAAGCTAGAGATACGGCACAAAATGAGAAACCATGAACAAAATAGAAAAAAAAAATTGATTGGGGCATTTTATCGAACAGGTGGTGTGCACATGTTTGACAGTGAATTTGGAAGCCAAATTAAGGTGCGTTCGCTACCAAAATTCAAACTAAGCAACATGTACATGCACATTAAGCACACAAGAAATAAGTTTGCCAAAAGAATTTAAAATGAGATTTAAATGGCAAGTTGAAATTAACCCAAATCATGTACATTAAGAGCAAATAATAAAGTAAAAATGGAAATGATTAATCAAATTAAGGAGCAATAGTTAAAGAAAAACACTTACTTAAAATGAAATGGAGTGGAATGATGCAAGAAATTTGAGAAAAGGAGGTTTATGTAGTGATGGTGTGTGAAGGGGATGCACTGCCGTGGGTATATGGAGAGAGTAAAACAGAAGGCTGAAGGAAATAAAAGAGAAACAAATAAATAAAAGGGCAAGGGGGCAGCACACACGCGCGGCTGCGTGAGGGAGGGAGGGGGGAGTTGCCCTTCACTTGCGCAGCCGCGCAAGTGAGATGCGCAGCCGCGCAAGTGACATGCGCGGCTGCGCATGTCTTTTGCGCAGCTGCGCATGAGACATGCGCGGCTGCGCATGTTTTATGCGCGGCTGCGCATGTGACATGCGCGGCTGCGCCTTTCCATGCGCGGTTGCGCATGGCCTTCCTCAGCTGCGCATTTCCTTGCGCAGCTGGGTGATTCCTATGCGCGGCTGCGCATGACCTCACTCGGCCAGGCATTCCCTTGCGTGGCTGGGTGATTTCTCACGCGCCTGGTTAATTTATCTCTGTGACTTCTAAAAAAAATTCTAATGCTAAAAATTCAACAAATGCAAAATAAATTGGTAAATTAACCTACAATGCTTCTGATTTTTTTATTTTTATTTTTATTATTATTTTTTTTTTATTATTATTATTTTTTTTAACTCCTTAATTTAATTGAAGCACACATCTATCTATTAATGCATTAAAAAAAAAAAAAAACTCAAACTAATGCCCTGCTTTAAAAACTTTTATCATGCATATGTCCAGACTCTGCAATCCAATTTGCTTCAACTTTGTATCTTTGTAGTTCATGAATCTATTGATAAAAATTTAAACTAACTAAAAACACACAAGAAATACAAACAACTAGTAATTAAAAATTAAAACATAAACACAGAAAATTAAATAGGAAGGGTTAAGAAAAATATAAGTTCTGGTTTATTGAGTCCCAGCTCGACTCATTTCACTCTCGGGTGGACGAGCTTGTGAACCAAATAATGGTTTTTCCAGTTTTTGCTCTTCATTTTCCCCCATCAGTAGGAGAAAATCATCGAAAGTTACCAAGGTGGGAAATTCCATGTCTTCGATGAAGTATGACTCCACCTTGGGTTCATTGTAAACGAACTCCACCGGCTCTTCAAGCCTAAATAAATCCTTCAAATGGACTGAAGTCAGTGCTTCCATTTGAGAATCATGCAACTCTTGCTCCTTTGGTGCACTATCCTGCAAAGAAAAATTGAAATTAGTTTCCAAAGAAACACAAGATTTATCTTCAACAATAATTGGCTCCTTTTCTTCTTCATGCAACCCATCCTCAAAAGTTTCAATATTCTCATTAATCTCTATAGGTGCATGACTCAATTCACCACCATCTTTTTGATCACTCGGACAGACAATTAAAATTTCTAACTTGGATTCCAAATTTTGGATCTCCAATGCTTGACTCTTTAATAAATCCCCTTGAGCCTTGATCCTCTCCTCTTGATAGTTGATTGTAGCCTGCAACTCTCTCCTTTCTGCTTGGTATTCCCTCTCTCTACAATAATTGTAGTTTGAAAGACGTTCGATATGGAAAAAGTGATACTCTTGTGATACACATGAAGAGTGAGGATCTTCAAAAGACGGTGAATAGGTGACTGGTGAAGTTGAATACATTTGTCGTAACTCTTGCATCTCCCTCATCATATCATTCACTTGTTCTCGCAAAAGGAACAACTCATAATCTTGATCACTATCTTGCATCATTTTGAAAATGTCTCAAAATTTTCCTGCAAAAATAAACACCAAATTAAAATAAAAAGAAAAATCAAAACCTCAAACTAACTCAACTAAAGATATAAAACAAACAACACCGTTCGTTCCCCGGCAACGGCGCCAAAAACTTGACGGGTCCTCGGCAAGTGTACCGAATCGACAAGTAATAAAGTGGGGTATAGTTAGGACCCCGAGTTATCGTACCCAAGGGAAAAAGGATTGTTCAGTTAAATATCTATGGTTGAGTGAATTTGAGATGTCCCTGGTGTGTTTGGTGGAGAAAAACTAAGCTAAGCAAGAAAATAAATTAACAATTAAATATAAAATTGGTCATCAAGAAATTACTCAAGGATGAAATTGAATGCTTAGGAAATTCTATCCTCATAAATGTAACTGAAAATTGGTAAAACAATATAACATGAAATTCTGGACAACCCAACTGAACCCAAGCCTACCATATCCATGGATTAAGCTATTCTAATTAATAAACCTACCATCCCTGGATTAAGTCTATTAATTAGCTTAAGCGCGGGTTACCAAATCCTAGATCTAAGACAACCTACCATCCCTGGATTAAGTTATCTCAAACCTATTTATTCCTCACTATTCTTAATCTAATAACATCAACACCCACAAACCAACCTACCATATCCATGGATTAAGCTGGAAATATATATGCTAATATTAAAAGAACAGAGCATTTGCACAAACAACAATTTTCGGATTTAGCTCCAATCATCATTATAATTGCAAAACAATATATAACAAGAGGAATAAAAGAAAACATGAAAATATTTATTAAATCCAAATATCCAAAATACAAATACGATTCAAGAACTCCCAAGCATGATTAACTACTCTATCATCAAGAATATAAACATAAAAGATGGAAAATTAGAGTTTAGAATACACCCTTGATGAGAGAGAAAATAGATCTTGAAGTTCTTGTTCTTCAACCTTCGAATCCACTTGAAACCCCAAAATCTAGATTTAAACTAAATTGATCTAAATTATTTAAGAAGGAAATTGCAATTCAAAATTAAATCTAAGCTAAACATAATTTAAAAAGAAAATTAAAACATGAAAATAAAATAAATTGTTGCTGGAAATTAAAAGAAAATAATCCTAAGTCTAGCCTAAAGGAAAGAATAAGAAAATACAAACTAAAAACTAACTAAAAAAAACTATTTTTAAAATCTAAATCTTCAGTTCTTCCTTTTTCGTTCCAGCAAAAACTCCTCCTCTGGTATTCTTTCTGACTTCTTATTACCTTTTCGGTCGGTAAATGGGAAAAGGATTTTCTCTTTTCTTCGGAAATTTGGTAGATCTTGAATTTATGAAAACGCTGGCTGAAAAAGTCATCAAAATGTGTTGAATTTTCTAATTGTAAATGCACGGCCATGTGATAATTTGCACTCCCGTGCATTATGCACATGCACTTTATTCCATTCTTTGACTTCCACAAATCTGAGAATTACCAAATTGATCCAAACTTAGCATTATTTTCAATTAAATCCTTTTTCCTTTATTTTAATCCTGAAAAATACCAAAATCAACAATTAAACTCTAAAATATAAAATTAACTAATTCAACTATAATTCAACCAAATAAATACTAAATTAACTTAAATAAATAAATAAAAACACACTAAAAATATCATTAATTTCACAATTATCAGTGAGCTTAGTGAGGCTGGTCTTAAATTGACTGATGAGTAGTAGGTCCAAGCAGTTATCCATTCCTTACCCAAAATTTGGGAGCATATGAAGATGCAACTAACTCATATGGACAGTAGAAAGACATTTAGGGATGTTGCTTGTCATTTAGAGCTTGAAAATGATGGTCTGGTATTGATTAAGATCAATACCGAAGTGAATATGGTACAATCCCATTCTGGTGGAATGAGTTCTAACCAAAACAAGAAAAGAAACTTCGGAAGTAGGTATAAGGAAAAGGCTCGAGAGCCTAAAAAGCAAAAGGTCTAAAGGTAAGAAAAAAAATGAAAGTTTCAAAAGTGAAATATTTTAATTGCCAACATAAAGGAACTATGCAAGAGACTGAACTGTGTCCATACAGACACACTATTGTGACTCAAGAGTGAGTGAAATTTGTGTATCCAGTTCTGTATTTCTAATTGAATTTCATCCTTTTTAGGTGATAGATTTAGGAGCAACAGACCATGTCACAATGGATCGAGATACCTTTGTTGAATTTCGATGAATTTTAAATAGAGAAAAATGGATCTATGTGGGAAATAATGCCAAAGTGGCAGTTCAAGGGGTTGGCACTTGTAGATTAGTCTTGCGTGACCTTACTCCTACATGATGTACCTTATGTCCTAGAATTCGTAGGAATTTAGTTTCTGTTCTTACTTTATTGAAACTTGGTTTTGATTTACATTTTAAGGATGACAGTATAAGCCTATGCTTGGATGATGTTTATTATGGTTCTGGTTTTATATCGAATGATTTTATTGTTATTGATATCGATCCTAACTTTATGAATAAAACTAGTTTTTTTTTTAAAAAAATAGTTATGAGAATAATGTGAAATTATGATATGCTAAATTAAACTATATCAGGCAAGACCAATTGAATCGGTTAGCCAAAGTACGTTTAGTAGGTGATTTAAATAAGGTTGAATTGCCTACGTATGAGCATTGCCTAAAAGAAAAACTAGTTTGAAAATCATTCGAAAAATAAACTAAAGTTGAATTCCCATTACAGTTAGTTCATTTTAACGTATGTGGTCTAATGAATGTGAGAGCAAAGCATAGGGCCTACTACTTTATCACATTTATATATGACTATATTATCTATGGTCATGTCTATTTGATTTCTCATAAGTCATAGGCATTGAGTTGTTTTAAGACTTATATGAACTTAGTTGAAAATCAATTAGGAAAAAAATTAAAGTTTTAAGGACTAACCAAGATCGGAAATATCTTATAGATAAATTTAAACTTTATGTGATGAAAAAAGGGATTGAATATCAGTTGTCCATTCCCAGAACTCCACAACAAAATGATGTTGCGGAAATGAGAAATAGAACTCTCCTAGATCTATGATGGCTGAGAAAAATTTTGCCAATATATGTTCTAAACCGTGTGCCCTCTAAATCTATCACAGCCACACCTTGTGAGTTATGAACTCATCGACAACCTGATTTAAACCATTTTGACCTTGGGTTTATATTGTTTACATCCATGATACCTCAAGCAAATTTAGCAAATTGGGATTAAGAGGTAAAAAGAGCATCTTTATGAGATACTCTGAAGTGTCAAAATGATACATTTTTATGGGTGAGCAAGAGAATGGCACAGTGACAGAATTTGAATCACGAAATGTCATATTCTTAGAGAACAAATTTCCAAAATTGGACGAAGTGAACTAAGATTTCACTTTCTATGAAACTCAAGAAGATGAACCATCAAGATTACTCCATCTAAGTGGGAGGGAATTAGAGGAAGAAGGTCAAGGCCTTTCTCCTCCAAATGATCCAGATGTTCGAGATGATGACTTCAATGGGAGTATTCTTGACTCCACTAGCAGTATAGAACTTAATCCCAGTGGGAGCTTTCCGAATAACGATGAATATATGAGATATGTTTATCAAGAGTTGGAACTGCAAAAATCTAAAAGGATAAGTGTTCCACATTGATAATTTGAGATCAAATGCTCGAATGAGGCCCTTTTGGTTACCCCACAGAATGAAGAAGAGCACAAAAATGTCCAAGTGGCTCTCTCTTGCCTAGCCAAAGGAGAATGGATTAAAGTAATGAAAGAAGAAATGACATTTATGAGATCAAACCATGTTTTGGAGCTAGTTGATCTACCAGAGGGATGCAAACCTATTGAGAATAAGTGGATTCTCAAAGTAAAGCGAAAGGCTAATGGAAGTATCGGAATATCAAAGCTTGGCTAGTCGCTAAGTGGTTCACATAATAGGAAGGGATTGACTATGAGGAGACTTTCTCGCCTATTATTAGATTTACGTCCATAAGGTTTATTCTAGTCATGGTGACAAGTTTGGACCTAAAGCTACATCAATTGAAAGTGAAGACTGCCTTTTTCAATAGAGGATTAGACGAAAAAATCTATATGGAACAACCTATACACTAAAAAAAAAAGCAAATTAGCGATAGAATTTTTTTCGTTGCTAATTAGCGACTATTTTCCAAAACCGTCAGAAAATGAAGATTTTCAATTTGGTGTCAAGTTTAGCAATGGAAAAAAATAGTTGCTAAATATTGGCAGTAAATAATGGTGCCATTTTTAGCGACGGATTATTTAGTCGCAGATTGAATAACGACGGAACAGTGACAAAGTTATCCTTTGCTATTTATTTTAATTGAAATACATATTTTATATAGCGAAGATTTTTTATCGTATCTAATTTAGTTGCTAAAATGTTTTTATATTAAAAAAGATTTTAAAGAAAGGGCAGTATTTTGAATAAGAAAAAAGGAAAAATAAACAAGGAAAGAAAAAAAAAAGAGAAAGCAAGAAATGTTGGGAGATAGAGAGCCCGAGAGAGAGGGAGAGCACGTCAGAGAGGGGGGAAGCAGAACTGCATCGGCAACGATTGAAGGTGACAAGCTGCTACCACCGCTGCAACTGCCAGCCTTCGCTGTCGCCTCCGTTTAGCCACGGATTTCTACTTCTACCCCATTTGTGAGAGAGAGAGAAGCCAGAGGCTTCTCTTGCCCGTTCCGACCTCCTCCGGTGACTGGTGGCATCACGGATAGCGGCGGACGACTCTTTAGGCCGAGACGCTTCGACCGGTACCCGCCATGTCTCCCTACTCTCTGACTCAATTTTCAGCTAAATGGTGCCTCCTTCAGGTGCTTGACCACCGGCAGGTGACTCCAGACAGTCCGATCTTCGTTTTGGTGGTGGCATTGTCCTCCGGCGGAGCTCCGACGAGGGTAAGTGATGTGAATGCAAAATGTTATCTTTTTACCCTTAATAATCACTACTTTGTGTTGATTTAATGAATAAATATACTCATTAATTTGTTATTTTGATTTAGGAACTGAATGGAAATATAAATAGCAAAATAAAGATAATTGAACAATTATTTGGCATTAAGGACACAGTAGAGTAATTTGGGCATAACTTTTTCATATGGACTCAAAATGAGGCGATTCAAGATGCTATGGAATGAGGAGAAACAGCTCTACAACTTTTATGCTTTGAGTTTTGCGAGATACTAACTGCATCAAGGTCAGAATCGGGCTTGAAATTGCTATATGTGATTGTCTGAAAATTCCAGTTTTCCTTGAGCAGAGCAAGTTAGGTGCACGTGCAGCCTATTTTGGAAACCAAATTACAGACCTGGCATGCAGGATTACAGCTGGATTATCAGTCTTTTATGTGCATTAGAAGTCCTTTTATTTTATTTTAAAGAACCAGATTTTTTTATTGAAATATAGTTGACACATTTTAGGAGATTTTGTAGGCTTTTTGTTTGGGACCAGTTAGGGAAAAACAGGGGAGGAGTTTTAAAAGGGAAGGGCTGTTCTGTTTGGAAGGGGGGATTTTTGAATTCTGAAATTCTATTCTACGTTTTTTTTTTTTTTTGTTATGGCTTGTAGCTAAACTCTCTATCTCAGTTGAAGGCTACAGAAACCATTAATTGTTGATTTGTGAGACATTGGCTTATTCAATTCCAATTGCTTTATTCAAGTATTGATTTTTCTTCTATATTAATTTTCTGATTATTTGATTGAATGGCTAAGTGAGCAATTAGTTTGTTGAGTTGAATAATCCATTGCTAGATTGAGAACCTATATCCGTAATTGTATGGGAATTTTGATCATTAGTAGCATCTGAATTATATTATTTACTACGTTAAATTCAATAAATTCAGGAAAGAAAATCATCTAGGTTAAATATAACACTGTGTGTTTTATTGTCTTGCTCGTTTGTTCTTCTAGATCATATAGCTGTTATTTAATTAAATGTTAGATCGTATCTAATGTTATTGGACAGCAAGAATAGAGTAGAATACATGTTTTTACTCTATTAATCATAAGCCAGGACAAATATTAATATCATAACGAGTATTTGAATTGCAATTAACTGTCGTTGGTGTCGATGAACAAATCAAATTAATGGTGGATGTGCTGGATTCCAATGTTTCTGATTTTATTTTTATTATTTTACTTAATTTATTTCTTATAGATTTGATCCAATTTTCTCACACACAACCCCCCCCCCCCCCCCCCCCCCCCAATGTTTTAATTTATTTGTCGATTTTAGTGTGTATTTATGCATACTAACTCCTTGTGGGATCGATCCTTCTCGTCACTAACTACATTTCTTATTAGTACAGTTGGTTAATTTGGTATTGTAGGCGACAACTCTACCAGTAAGTTATTATTATTATTATTATTATTATTATTGATTTATCTTTATTATTATTATTGTATTGTTGTTGTTGTTATTATTATTATTATTGCAATTTTATTTTTATTGTTGTTATTGTATTATTTTCATTGTTGTTGTTGTTGTTATTATTATTATTATTATTATTGTTGTTGTTGTTGTTGTTGTTGTTGTTGTTGTTATTGTTTTATTATTATTATTATTGCTATTTTTTTATTATTGTTGTTGTTATTTTTATTATTGTTGTTATTGTTATTATTGTTCATAAATTGGAAGCTGTGCTTGGCACAAAATATGATTCATGATGTTGCTACTTATTTGCCTGTTCATGTTTTGACTTTGATCCGTCTATAGTTATGGTAGGCAATTATAATTATTTTCTTAGGCCGAAAGCAATAACAAATACTTGTCATTATGCTAACCATTTAGATATAAATCAATATGTTTATCATATTGTGACGCACACCGGAACCAGTAAGGGCCTTATTGAGCCCGCCTTTTAGGGCTCGAGGGATTGGTTTGCGTCTTTATGATCTTGGGTATCGTGAGTCATTTTGGATGCCTCCTTTCCAATAGAACATTGAAAAGGAGGATCTAGACCCACAATGCCTTTAGGCACCTTTGAGATATTTTGGAGTCGCCATCCAGTTTATAAGAAACTGGAAAAGATCTCTAACCTCTATTGGTCTAAATCAGAGATGGTGTTCGGAACTTCACTCTTATTAATGACTTAAGTTTTATAAATGAGCTGTTAAGAAATTTAAATTCTATCTCTCATCTCACGCGGTAATGCAATAAATTAAAACTCATTCATTCATATAGGAAAGCGATAAATAAAGCGGTAAATAAATAAATTACAAAATAAAAATGGGACAGAACAATCCCCCAAAATAAATAATAGAAATAAATAAAAATGGGACAGAATAATCCCCAAATAAATAAAGAAATAAATAAAAATAAATAAATAAATAAACACATAAAGGGAATTAAAATTCAACATACATAAATTGGGTTATTCATTAAATTTTAGGAACATTGGTTCCTTTTTATCAACTTAAAAAAATTGGAGAACCATTTTTGGGTATTAATTGATGAAAACCGGGATGAGTGATCCCATTTTATGAAAACTAATTCTCCATTTGAAAGTATAATTTTATTGGTTAAAATAGGACATTGGTCCATTTTATTAATAAAAATCCCAAATTATTAATTATCTAAAAAATGTAATTTTCTATAATGCGGATAATTAAAATATATTTTACATACCAAATAAATAAAAAATAAGACAATATACAGAAAATATAATGAAAACGCAAACCCCAAAATTTAGATGGTCTTTAATCTCCCGGTTCGAGCACGCGTGTAACTCGCACAATCAAACATTGAAGCGACAAAACAAATAAAATGAAGTGTTAGTAAAGTAAATTAAATAATTGATATAAAAATAAAAATAAATTAATTAATTAACTAAAATTAGCTTAATAAAATAATTAATTAAAGTGGTTAATAGATTTAATCAAATAATAATAAGAAAAATGACAACAATACTAAGAGATTAATGAAATAATAATAATAATAATAAACTTTGAGAATATATTAATATGAAATATTAAAAATGATTAAGCTAAGAAGTAAAATGGAATAAAATAGCAAGTTAAAAGAGAACTAAAAAAACAATAAAGAATGAAAACCAACAATGAATAAATTAAAGAAAACGTGAAGAATAAAAACAATGAAAGTCAAAGTGAATTAAGAGTAAATCACGTGAGAATGTCTATACTAAAAGACAAAATGTGGCCCAAAATGATGAAATTAAAAATGGAATTGAAATGAGGAAATGAAAAACACTAAGAGCATTCACGAGTCGTGAATGTACTAATTCATGACTCGTGAGTGCTCTTCACGAGTCGTGAAGTGCACTCACGACTCGTGAAGTTCATTCACGAGTCGTGAATGCCTCGCACGAGTCGTGCGATGTGCCGCGATTTCGATCGGGAAAACGACGCAAAATCCGATCGGTCACGGGGGAACACGACGCCACTCGACCGAGAAACACAAAATCCAATCGGGCAAACCACAATATAAACAAAAACAAGAACGAAATCCGATCGGGAATCAAAAATCAAGCAAAAACGAATTTCACGATTCAAAGAATCAAGAACAGGGGTGAACAGAGGAAGAAATTAAATGTTTTAATTTATTTGTCGATTTTAGTGTATATTTATGCATACTAACTCCTTGTGGGATCGATCCTTCTCGTCACTAACTACATTTCTTATTAGTACAGTTGGTTAATTTGGTATTGTAGGCGACAACTCTACCAGTAAGTTATTATTATTATTATTATTATTATTATTATTGATTTATCTTTATTATTATTATTGTATTGTTGTTGTTGTTATTATTATTATTATTGCAATTTTATTTTTATTGTTGTTATTGTATTATTTTCGTTGTTGTTGTTGTTGTTATTATTATTATTGTTGTTGTTGTTGTTGTTGTTGTTGTTATTGTTGTTGTTGTTGTTATTGTTTTATTATTATTATTATTGCTATTTTTTTATTATTGTTGTTGTTATTTTTATTATTGTTGTTATTGTTATTATTGTTCATAAATTGGAAGCTGTGCTTGGCACAAAATATGATTCATGATGTTGCTACTTATTTGCCTGTTCATGTTTTGACTTTGATCCGTCTATAGTTATGGTAGGCAATTATAATTATTTTCTTAGGCCGAAAGCAATAACAAATACTTGTCATTATGCTAACCATTTAGATATAAATCAATATGTTTATCATATTGTGACGCGCACCGGAACCAGTAAGGGCCTCATTGAGCCCGCCTTTTAGGGCTCGAGGGATTGGTTTGCGTCTTTATGATCTTGGGTATCGTGAGTCATTTTGGATGCCTCCTTTCCAATAGAACATTGAAAAGGAGGATCTAGACCCACAATGCCTTTAGGCACCTTTGAGATATTTTGGAGTCGCCATCCAGTTTATAAGAAACTGGAAAAGATCTCTAACCTCTATTGGTCTAAATATGAGATGGTGTTCGGAACTTCACTCTTATTAATGACTTAAGTTTTATAAATGAGTTGTTAAGAAATTTAAATTCTATCTCTCATCTCACGCGGTAATGCAATAAATTAAAACTCATTCATTCATATAGGAAAGCGATAAATAAAGCGGTAAATAAATAAATTACAAAATAAAAATGGGACAGAACAATCCCCCAAAATAAATAATAGAAATAAATAAAAATGGGACTGAATAATCCCCAAATAAATAAAGAAATAAATAAAAATAAATAAATAAATAAACACATAAAGGGAATTAAAATTCAACATACATAAATTGGGTTATTCATTAAATTTTAGGAACATTGGTTCCTTTTTATCAACTTAAAAAAATTGGAGAACCATTTTTGGGTATTAATTGATGAAAACCGGGATGAGTGATCCCATTTTATGAAAACTAATTCTCCGTTTGAAAGTATAATTTTATTGGTTAAAATAGGACATTGGTCCATTTTATTAATAAAAATCCCAAATTATTAATTATCTAAAAAATGTAATTTTCTATAATGCGGATAATTAAAATATATTTTACATACCAAATAAATAAAAAATAAGACAATATACAGAAAATATAATGAAAACGCAAACCCCAAAATTTAGATGGTCTTTAATCTCCCGGTTCGAGCACGCGTGTAACTCGCACAATCAAACATTGAAGCGACAAAACAAATAAAATGAAGTGTTAGTAAAGTAAATTAAATAATTGATATAAAAATAAAAATAAATTAATTAATTAACTAAAATTAGCTTAATAAAATAATTAATTAAAGTGGTTAATAGATTTAATCAAATAATAATAAGAAAAATGACAACAATACTAAGAGATTAATGAAATAATAATAATAATAATAAACTTTGAGAATATATTAATATGAAATATTAAAAATGATTAAGCTAAGAAGTAAAATGGAATAAAATAGCAAGTTAAAAGAGAACTAAAAAAACAATAAAGAATGAAAACCAACAATGAATAAATTAAAGAAAACGTGAAGAATAAAAACAATGAAAGTCAAAGTGAATTAAGAGTAAATCACGTGAGAATGTCTATACTAAAAGACAAAATGTGGCCCAAAATGATGAAATTAAAAATGGAATTGAAATGAGGAAATGAAAAACACTAAGAGCATTCACGAGTCGTGAATGTACTAATTCACGAGTCGTGAAGTGCTCTTCACGAGTCGTGAAGTGCACTCACGACTCGTGAAGTTCATTCACGAGTCGTGAATGCCTCGCACGAGTCGTGCGATGTGCCGCGATTTCGATCGGGAAAACGACGCAAAATCCGATCGGTCACGGGGGAACACGACGCCACTCGACCGAGAAACACAAAATCCGATCGGGCAAACCACAATATAAACAAAAACAAGAACGAAATCCGATCGGAATCAAAAATCAAGCAAAAACGAATTTCACGATTCAAAGAATCAAGAACAGGGGTGAACAGAGGAAGAAATTAAATGTTTTAATTTATTTGTCGATTTTAGTGTGTATTTATGCATACTAACTCCTTGTGGGATCGATCCTTCTCGTCACTAACTACATTTCTTATTAGTACAGTTGGTTAATTTTGTATTGTAGGCGACAACTCTACCAGTAAGTTATTATTATTATTATTATTATTATTATTATTATTGTTGATTTATCTTTATTATTATTATTGTATTGTTGTTGTTGTTATTATTATTATTATTGCAATTTTATTTTTATTGTTGTTATTGTATTATTTTCGTTGTTGTTGTTGTTGTTATTATTATTATTATTATTGTTGTTGTTGTTGTTGTTGTTGTTGTTGTTATTGTTTTATTATTATTATTATTGCTATTTTTTTTATTATTGTTGTTATTTTTATTATTGTTGTTATTGTTATTATTGTTCATAAATTGGAAGCTGTGCTTGGCACAAAATATGATTCATGATGTTGCTACTTATTTGCCTGTTCATGTTTTGACTTTGATCCGTCTATAGTTATGGTAGGCAATTATAATTATTTTCTTAGGCCGAAAGCAATAACAAATACTTGTCATTATGCTAACCATTTAGATATAAATCAATATGTTTATCATATTGTGACGCGCACCGGAACCAGTAAGGGCCTCATTGAGCCCGCCTTTTAGGGCTCGAAGGATTGGTTTGCGTCTTTATGATCTTGGGTATCGTGAGTCATTTTGGATGCCTCCTTTCCAATAGAACATTGAAAAGGAGGATCTAGACCCACAATGCCTTTAGGCACCTTTGAGATATTTTGGAGTCGCCATCCAGTTTATAAGAAACTGGAAAAGATCTCTAACCTCTATTGGTCTAAATCAGAGATGGTGTTCGGAACTTCACTCTTATTAATGACTTAAGTTTTATAAATGAGTTGTTAAGAAATTTAAATTCTATCTCTCATCTCATGCGGTAATGCAATAAATTAAAACTCATTCATTCATATAGGAAAGCGATAAATAAAGCGGTAAATAAATAAATTACAAAATAAAAATGGGACAGAACAATCCCCCAAAATAAATAATAGAAATAAATAAAAATGGGACAGAATAATCCCCAAATAAATAAAGAAATAAATAAAAATAAATAAATAAATAAACACATAAAGGGAATTAAAATTCAACATACATAAATTGGGTTATTCATTAAATTTTAGGAACATTGGTTCCTTTTTATCAACTTAAAAAAATTGGAGAACCATTTTTGGGTATTAATTGATGAAAACCGGGATGAGTGATCCCATTTTATGAAAACTAATTCTCCGTTTGAAAGTATAATTTTATTGGTTAAAATAGGACATTGGTCCATTTTATTAATAAAAATCCCAAATTATTAATTATCTAAAAAATGTAATTTTCTATAATGCGGATAATTAAAATATATTTTACATACCAAATAAATAAAAAATAAGACAATATACAAAAAATATAATGAAAACGCAAACCTCAAAATTTAGATGGTCTTTAATCTCCCGGTTCGAGCACGCGTGTAACTCGCACAATCAAACATTGAAGCGACAAAACAAATAAAATGAAGTGTTAGTAAAGTAAATTAAATAATTGATATAAAAATAAAAATAAATTAATTAATTAACTAAAATTAGCTTAATAAAATAATTAATTAAAGTGGTTAATAGATTTAATCAAATAATAATAAGAAAAATGACAACAATACTAAGAGATTAATGAAATAATAATAATAATAATAATAAACTTTGAGAATATATTAATATGAAATATTAAAAATGATTAAGCTAAGAAGTAAAATGGAATAAAATAGCAAGTTAAAAGAGAACTAAAAAAACAATAAAGAATGAAAACCAACAATGAATAAATTTAAGAAAACGTGAAGAATAAAAACAATGAAAGTCAAAGTGAATTAAGAGTAAATCACGTGAGAATGTCTATACTAAAAGACAAAATGTGGCCCAAAATGATGAAATTAAAAATGGAATTGAAATGAGGAAATGAAAAACACTAAGAGCATTCACGAGTCGTGAATGTACTAATTCATGACTCGTGAGTGCTCTTCACGAGTCGTGAAGTGCACTCACGACTCGTGAAGTTCATTCACGAGTCGTGAATGCCTCGCACGAGTCGTGCGATGTGCCGCGATTTCGATCGGGAAAACGACGCAAAATCCTATCGGTCACGGGGGAACACGACGCCACTCGACCGAGAAACACAAAATCCGATCGGGCAAACCACAATATAAACAAAAACAAGAACGAAATCCGATCGGGAATCAAAAATCAAGCAAAAACGAATTTCACGATTCAAAGAATCAAGAACAGGGGTGAACAGAGGAAGAAAACTAACAAGCAAAAAAAATGATATCAGACGATCAACATGCCAAAATAAAGCAACAAACACACTTATTTAATCATAACAATAATATACATGTGATGAACAAATTAAATAAATAAAACAACAAATATACAAGGCACAGATTCAACTGGTAAAACCAAACGAGAAAGAGAAAGAAAAGAAAAAGAAAAGAAAAATGAACCCAGTATTTACCCTTAGATTTTGACGTTCGATGCGTAAATGATGTGGCCCTGGCTTCTTGGATTCAAGAATAATTTTTGAACGGCTTTTGAAAATAAAAAATCCTTCTTGCTCTCAAAACCTTCTCTCTCTTTTCTCTGCTCTCTTTTCTGTGTTTTTCTTTTCTTTCCGTTCAGCTCTCTCTAATGATCCCCTCCCCCTCTTCTTCTTCAATTCTTTCTTTTTTATGTTTCTAGACAGACTTGATGGTTTCTGATAACCCCGCAAATATCATTTGCATAAAGACCCATCTAGTCGGCCCAATCCATTGGCAAGGCCCAAGGCCCAATAGCAGAGAGTAGCAGGCGTGAGCTCCAAGGAAGCGCACACGCCCGATCGGCTGATGTGACCGCCAGTCTCATCAGCCGTCTGACACAAGGCAGCGCCCATACCAACCACCTACTCCCTGTCACGTCGCCGCATACCTACTCTGACTGCCAGTTATCACTCCCCAGGCACTCAAGTGCACCTCAACTATCTCTTATAAATAGCCCAGCCAATGATGGCACCAGGTATTGAATCTCTAGCATTCTATCTCTAATCATTCTCTCTCTAAAAGCTACTAACTTAAGCTTCAGAGTGCTTACGCCTGGTCCGACCGGGCACCTTCTCTTGCAGGATCAACGCATTCGATCGGATCTTCCACTATTAGATAGCCAGCTCTCCTTTTCTTTCGATAAAGACCATTCTGTGCTTTATCATTTGGTGCTCTCGTTGAGAGGCATGGCTAACTCAAGATCCAACAATGACGCGTCCCCCATGGAACATGATCACGATGGCGGCAGCCGCACCAGATCAGGGACCTCACGGAGGAGGGAGATATCTCCCAGGTCCCCAACCAGGGCCAACCTTCTTCCCGATTTCGATGATACCATTCTGAGGCAACCGGAAGATACCCCTGTCACCATTAAGGACAAGCGTGCTCTTCTTAGTGACTTCACTAAGAGCATCGTCCAAATGCTCAAAAAAGGCAAGATGCCGAGAACCTCTGAAAGAGCCCATGAGGACTACCTCATGGACGAAGACTTCAGACGGAGAAGAAGCAAGGGGATCTCCATCAATGAGCCACGAGCTCAGGACAGTCGAAGGGGCATCATCAGGACCCCGGGCAAGTATAATAAAGGAAAGAGAACAATTTGCACAAGCAGGGACTCTCCCTATTACCCCAGCAGGTCCTCCACTCCCTCCATAGGTGATGATCTGTCTTTTATGGGCACCCCGAATCGCAGCCACTCAAGAAAAGGCAAAGGCAAGTCCACCGCCACTGCTGTGAGCAAAAAAGACCAATGGTTTAAGCAAAAGCTCAGGAAGTTCGGCTTCACTGCCCCTACGAAATGTGCGTTTGAGGGGAACACATGCAAAAAAATGCCTCCCCGTTTTGCAGGGAGATTACAGACTCTGAGCTACCTTCCAGGTGGAGAGATGTGGTGATGGACAAATACACAGGTAAAACCGATCCCACCACTCACTTAGCTGAATATTTGACTAAGGTGTAGGTCCACACCTACGATGAAAGGATCGCCTGCAAAATATTCCCTACCACCTTGGGAGGTGACGCTCTCAATTGGTTCCATGATCTACCCCGGGAATCAATTACCTCTTTCAGGCAGCTTAAGGAGTTGTTCACCATACGCTTCATTGTGCAGACTAGAGCACCAAAGTCAGTGAGCGACTTATGCAATCTCTATCAAAGGACCGATGAAAGTCTTAGAGACTACATCGATAGGTTCTAAGCCACCATGTCCGAGGTGAGAAAAGTAAGCGTGGAAATGGCAACGACTGCCTTAGCCGGGGGCATCACTGACCGTCCGTTGTTTGAATCACTGACAACAAAACCCCCGGTCAATTTTACCGACCTCATGGAGAGGGCCAGGTAACATATTCAGCTAGATGACGCCCTAAGGTCCAGCAGGGGAAGAAAGACAAGCATCATGAACAGACTACAACATCCCAATGGACGCTCGTTCACCAGGGCTCCAGCATCCGAGCGGCTATAGAGAAGCCCGGACAAATACCTGGGCAAACGAAAGGGATCCGGACGGGGACGATCCAAAAGAATAGATGACCAGTCACCTCGAACCTTCACCCCACTCAATGCCAGCCCAGCAAAGGTGCTGATGTGGATTAAGAAGAGGCACCGGAGAGTCAACTGGCCTAGAAAGATGTCCGATCAGAATAGACACAAGAGGGACCATAGCAAATATTGTGAGTTTCATAAAGACGTCGGCCACATGACCGACGAGTGTTACCTGTTGCAGAAGGAAATTGAGCGGCTCCTACAAAGGGGGTCCCTCAAAAATTTTGTAGGATCGGCTAGAGGGGGAAGTCCCTGCAGAAGGCCGAACACCAATAAGGATGACTCCAGCTTGGATGATAACGAGCACAAAAACCCAAGGAATGCAGGCCCGAGTAGGCCGTATGCCGGTGTAATAAATTTGATTGCAGGCGGGTTAGAGGGCTGATAAGTTGCAATTATATTAATATTTTAGATTAATTATTGGCCTAATTATATGTTTTATTTATTTAATTTTAATAATAATTAATGAGTTTTTGTATTTTTATTAATTTATAATGTTTTTATAAATTTAATAAGTTTTAGGATGTTTTCAGGTGTTATATTATTAATCGGAGCTAAATTGGAGGTTGTTGGGTGATTTTAGAAGAAATAAAGCAAAAAAGGCTGATTTTGCCTAAAGCACAGCCGTGCTTCTCATAAGCACAGCTGTGCTTTCGAGGGTGGCAGGTGCACAGGCAAAAGGCACAGCCGTGCCACGAAGAGGAAGAGCGCGCACAGCGTGAAATTAAGTGACACAGCCGTGCAATCTCGCAAGGCACAGCTGTGTCACGCAGCAGGAGGCGCGCGCACACGGAGCTTCAACGCGCATTTATCGCCCAGGAGCACAGCTGTGCTTCAGCGAGAAGCACAGCTGTGCTTCGCCTTTTTCCGCCAGCATTCGCGCAACCCTAGCACAGCACAGCTGTGCTTTGTAAAAGCACAGCTGTGCTTTTCTCCAGAGTGAAAATAAAACGCCGCTTCATCTTCTAAAAAAGAGAAGAGTTTTATTTTTAGTTAGTTTTAGTTTGTATTTTCTTATTTTTCTTTCCTTTAGGCAGTAGACTTAGGTTTATTTTTCTTTAATTTCCAGCAACAATTTATTTTATTTTCATGTTTTAATTTTCCTTTTAAATTCTGTTTAACTTAGATTTAATTTTGAATTGCAATTTCCTTCTTAAATAATTTAGATCAATTTAGTTTAAATCTAGATTTTGGGGATTCAAGTGGATTCCAAGGTTGAAGAACAAGAACTTCAAGATCTATTTTCTCTCTCATCAAGGGTGTATTCTAAACTCTAATTTTCCATCTTTTATGTTTATATTCTTGATGTTAGGGTAGTTAATCATGCTTGGGAGTTCTTGAATCATATTTGTATTTTGGATATTTGGATTTAATAAATATTTTCATGTTTTCTTTTATTCCTCTTGTTATATATTATTGCAATTATAATGATGATTGGAGCTAAATCCGAAAATTGTTGTTTATGTAAACGCTCTGTTCTTTTAATATTGGCATGTATATTTCCAGCTTAATCCAGGGATGGTAGGTTGGTTTGTGGGTGTTGATGTTATTAGATTAAGAATAGTGAGGAATAAATAGGTTTAAGATAGCTTAATCCGGGATGGTAGGTTGTCTTAGATCTAGGATTTGGTAACCCGCGCTTAAGCTAATTAATAGACTTAATCCAGGGATGGTAGGTTTGTTAATTAGAATAGCTTAATCCAGGGATATGGTAGGCTTGGGCTTAGTTGGGTTGTCCAGAATTTCATGTTATATTGTTTTACCAATTTTCAGTTACATCTATGAGGATAGAATTTCCTAAGCATTTAATTTCATCCTTGAGTAATTTCTTGATGACCAATTTTATATTTAATTGTTAATTTATTTTCTTACTTAGCTTAGTTTTCTCCACCAAACAAATTGGGGACATCTCAAATTCACTCATCTAAAGATATTTAACTGGACAATCCTTGTTCCCTTGGGTACGATAACTCGGGGTCCTAACTATACCCCACTTTATTACTTGTCGATTCGGTACACTTGCCGAGGACCCGTCAAGTTTTTGGCGCCGTTGCCGGGGATAACAGTGTTGTTTGTTTTATATCTTTAGTTGAGTTAGTTTGAGGTTTTTATTTTTATTTTTATTTTAATTTGGTGTTTATTTTTGCAGGAAAATTTTGAGACATTTTCAAAATGATGCAAGATAGCGATCAAGATTATGAGTTGTTCCTTTTGCGAGAACAAGTGAATGATATGATGAGGGAGATGCAAGAGTTACGACAATTGTATTCAACTTCACCAGTCACCTATTCACCGTCTTTTGAAGATCCTCACTCTTCATGTGTATCACAAGAGTCTCACTTTGCCCATATCGAACGTATTTCAAACTACATTTATTGTAGAGAGAGGGAGTACCAAGCAGAAAGGAGGGAGTTGCAGGCTACAATCAATTATCAAGAGGAAAGGATCAAGGCTCAAGGGAATCTATTAAGAAGTCAAGAATTGGAGATCCAAAATTTGGAATCCAAGTTAGAAATTTTAATTGTCTCTTCGAGTGATCAAAAAGATGGTGGTGAATTGAGTCACGCACCTATAGAGATTAACGAGAATATTGAAATTTTTGAGGATGGGTTGCATGAAGAAGAAAAGGAGCCAATTATTGTTGAAGACAAATCTTGTGTTTGTTTAGAAACTAATTTCAATTTTTCTGTGCAGGATAGTGCACCAAAGGAGCAAGAGTTGAATGTTTCTCAAATGGAAACACTGAATTCAGTCCATTTGAAGGATTTATTTAGGCTTGAGGAGCCGGTAGAGTTCGTGTATAGTGAACCCAAGGTGGAGTCATACTTCATCGAAGACATGGAATTTCCCACCTTGGTAGCTTTCGATGATTTTCTCCTACTGATGGGGGAAAATGAAGAGCAAAAACCGGAAAGACCATTATTTGGTTCACAAGCTCGTCCACCCGAGAGTGAAATGAGTCGAGCTGGGACTCAATAAACCAGAACTTATATTTTTCTTAACCCTTCTTATTTAATTTTCTGTGTTTATATTTTAATTTTTAATTACTAGTTGTTTGTATTTGTATTTTTATTTTTTCTTAAAAAAAAAATAAATAAATAAATAAAAAAATAAAAAAAAAATATATATATATATATAATAATAAAGTATTCTATAAAAAATAATAATAATAATAATAATAAAAAATTATTATATATATTTTATAAAGTAATAATCCTTAAAATTTTAGTGTGTTAGAATGTTAATTTGTTATTTTTAATGTTTAATTTGTTGGATTTAATTTTTGTGTTATTTGGTTTTGATTTGTTTCATTGTTTTGGAAATTAATAGTTGAAAAGGAAGAAAATTTCAAAAGGAGCAAGAAGTGCAAATTGGGACAAGGAGGACAGTGGCAATCTACACGGCGGTAAGCATTTCAGAGCGAAGACACAGCTGTGCTTTTACAAAAGCACAGCTGTGCTTTCATTTAAAACACGCCAGTACGAAGCGCTGAGTGTAAAGCACGGCTGTGCTTCTATCAAAAGCACAGCTGTGCTTTCAATTAAACGCACGCCGAAACGCAGCGCTGGAAAGAACACAGCTGTGCTTCTTTCAAAAGCACAGCTGTGCGTTTTCGCACAGCCCCCTTTAACACACCCTATGCTCATTTCTCGCTTCTCTCTCTCTCTTTTCTCTTTTCTTCTCCCCTGTTCCCCCCTGTTCTTAAAAAAAATTTAAAAGTTTTCTCTCAATTTCTCTTTGATCTTCACTGACAATCCAAGCTAATCTCAGGTAATTTTAATTTTATGCGATTGTATAGAGCTTAAAAGGAATTCTTTTCATTTTCTTTCTTTAATTTTCCTATTTGCCGATGCTGATCTTTCCCAAATTTTTATGCAATAAATTCCAGATTTCTTTGGGTTAAAAGAATTAAGAGTTCTCTCTCTCTTTTCCGTTATTTATCTTCCAATTTCCTTAAGTCAGTAGCTAAATTCAACATTTCCAGGTATTTAATTTTCTCACTCATCGCATTTTTATTTTCTCATTTTAATTGACTGGGCTTGATTCTCAAATGGAAATTTTGTTGTGTTAATTGTGAATTTTTATGTGTGTTGCTTCTTCGGGCCAACATGGACAGAATGGGTGTTTAGGATTGGAAAGATTGAGCTTAAAAATCTAGTTGTAATAATGCTCACCACCTGTTTGATGAAATGTCTGAATGAGAAATGCATGTAAATTAATGGACTGATCATGTGATTAATTCAACATGTTTATCAATTTATTTTGCCCAGCTCTGTCAATATGATTTGTTGAGGATAGTTTCAGATTTATTTTGCATAAATCAGGTTGTGTACTCACTGCTGATTTGGAGCTTTTAACTGTGGAATTTATCTTAGCATTTGGTACATTGAGCAATTATGTTGAGCCTAATTTCATATTTGCTTCTTTGCTAAATTGCTCATTATGACCGTGTTGAGTTGATGGGTGCCATTTTAAATGAGTTTGAGCTTAAAAATCATTGTGTTAGATGGGGTATATTATGGCACTATTATTTTGAAATATAGCTGCTGGAAATTGGGAGTCTAGGCTTGAAAATTCTGACTGAATTGTTTTGGTATAATTGGGGAATTATGCAATAGTGTGAATATGGAAAGAAAATTTTTGCAAGTTAAATTCTAATTTCTTGAGGTTATGCTTGGTATTATCTTGTTTTAATGATGTTGCTGTTGCTTTTAGTTTTTAATTTAGATGCAATTGAATATTGTGCTTGATTGAATTGAGTCAAATGCATGTTTGCTAGTTCCCGAATTGATGGGATTAGGATGAGTTGCAATGGATGCCAATTTTTCAAATTCTTATTCACATGCAACTTTGAATTTATCTTACATATTTTTGCTTTGAATAGAGCATTGGCTAGGCAAACTTTGCATTTCTCTATTTTTCTCCAATAATTGCATTTATTTTATTTTATTTTTGGCATGTACACTTCAAGAATTGATTACTTGTGCTTATTTCTATTTTACACCTTGTGCTTTTCATCTTTAATTTCTTTAAATTCTAATTTGTGCAATCTTCCAATTGTTACCATTTTGTGCATAGAATTTGTACTTTAATAGGTTTATACATTTGCCTTATGCTTAATGTTTCAATTTTTGCATCATTATTAGCTAGAAAGTATATTTATTTTGCAAATTTCTGTTGTGAAGTTTTGGTGAGTTTTGATATTATTCTTCCAATTTAGTTATAGATGTGGTATGCGCTTAATGAAACCAAGAATGTTGTGAACAAAGTTTATACTTTCTTTTTCAGGAACCATGGTTCGTAACAGAGAGGAGCAACCATCAGCGCCTATTCAGCCTCCTGATTGGTTGACTCCAGAGCAGCGCACCCTGTTCAACAAGCTGGCTGCAAAGATTATTATTTCGAGTAGGTTTATGAGTATGAAGACACTCATTGACCTGGGCATTCAAGAGAGGGTATTAGCTTTGCTGAGGAACATTGGATGGGAGGAGTTCTTTTCTTTGAATGGTCCGACTTATCCTGAGATAACATTGGAGTTCCTTAGTACGTTTCAGTACTCTCCTAGGTTATCTCTGGATGATCGGAATACCATTCAGTTTAGAGTGCGCAATATCCCTTATTTTCTATCGATTTCTGACCTGGCTAGATACTTGAGGTTGCCAGAGGATGGAGAGGTACATGTTGTGGGTGACTCAGCTGTGCATTGGGCTATTATTGGGAAGCCCATTATGGATTTTCATGCGAGAAACACCAAGTCAACGAAGCTCCGCTCTCCAGTCTATCAGTACTTACACCGAGTGATGACTTCATCAGTGTTCATGCGACCAGGGTGCCCTAGCAATGTGAGCACACCAGACTTATTCTTTTTATATGCTATGGAGACCGGCACCAGAGTTAATGTCGTACCTTGGTTGTGTAAGCAACTGAAGAGAGCCACCGCTACTTCAGGGAAGAGGATCGGGATTGGTGGATTGATCACCTTGATCATGAGAGCCCTACATCTGCCTACTCCTGACATGGGACCAGCTTTAGGGACATCGTACTTGATTGATGAGGAGGTAGTGCTCAGATGTAGGATCGCTATAGAGGATCCTTCTTCCGAGAGTGGATATCGACTTAGGAGAGCGGAGGAGATGGAGGCCCGTGACTTGGGTGATGATGGAGAGGGCGATTCTGATGATGCCCATCCGCCAGCTGATCACGATACTGATGCTCCACCACCACCTCTGCCACAGAGAGCTACTTCCAGTAGGAGGGTGAGACGGAGGAGTGATATTCCCTTCTCCCCTCCAGATATGAGTCGGTATGCTCAGGGGCATGATGAGCCATCTTCTTCTACAGCCCCTCCACCCTCAGCTCCACATCTAGATGCTTATTTGGTGCAGACTTTGATATCTGAGATTCAGTCTATGACAGCATCGATGACGCAGTTTCAGACTTCTTTTAGTGAGTTGAGGAGGGAGCAGACAGCTTTTCCAGGAGAGGGTGTGGGAGAGATTGGATGAGCTGAGCAGAGGATTGGCGGAGGTCAGGGCAGCTACCTCTCAGAGTGACCAGATGATCTCTGGCATGGACTTATCGGTACAGCGAGCTTGGGAGCAACTGGCTTCTATTGAGACTCAGATGGAGCAGGTGCGCCGAGATATGGTCCTGGGAGCTGAGCAGAGAGATGCATTTTTGGGATCCTTCCAGCACAGGATTATGACACAGTTGGACAGGTTGAGCGTTGAGATTCGTGGATTTTTCACTCCTGTTTCCACTGTGTTTCCTCCACATCTGAGACGACCACCACAGTAACATATTGTATATATTTCAGGAAGTGATTCGTACACAACAGATTTTGTATATATTTATTTATTTATTTTAGTTAATGAAATTGATGAAGTCAGGCAATGTATGATTTTATTTACTTTATTATATTTTGGAATTGTGTGGCTGAGCCAATGCCGTGTGATAGGATAGATATTATTTGTGTTGGCTATGAATTTCACAGATTTCAGAGTATCTAATTTTGCACAGTGATTATTGGATTCTTGCACAGGTTTTGAATTTTCTTCAATTTGCACAGGTGGCATGCAGAAATTCTGTATGGTTGTTAATTTTGCACAGTAATTAATTTATGTTTGCCATTTTTGAGATGCTTGCAATTGATTTTAAATTGCAATGAGTTTTTGCACAGCATGGGGAAAATTTTTGAAAATTATCTCTGTGTACTTCATTTTCTTGCACTGAGGACAGTGCAACATTTTGAGTTTGGGGTGGAGTACCATTTCAATTTTTCAAACCAAAACCAGATTTGTTTTGTTTTATTGTCTTTTTAGTTTGTTGCGTTTGAGTAGTTGTTAGTTAGTTTGCTTTGTTTGTGGCGTGTTTGTGTCAAGTTTGTGTCTAAATATTTTTATGGTTGTTTCTTTTTGATTTTCCTTCGATTTAAATTTTTATTTCGTCCTAATAGTTCTCAATTGTGAATGATTTTGATCTCAGGTTTAGAAATTTGTGTTTCATTCAATATTAAGTTGAGTGAGAAATAGTCATGTTTATATCTTTGTTTGTTAGACTGCATGTAAACCTTGATTATACTTTGCAATTTCTAAATTTTGAGCACTTTGGGCCTATTTTCAAAAATTGAGAAAAATCTAGTTGCAATTAGGGGATTAGATGAAAACTCACTAAGAGCACTAGAACCTTTCTGATTACCCATCGAAGCGACCTCAGATGAGACACAACTTAGAAAATGATTTAGGCAACCCTTCTTTGTATAGCTACTTTAAATGACTTTTCCTACCTTAATTTCATTGTCTCTTGTTAGCCCGTTGAGCTTATTATTTTAGTATGCTAAATGCGTGCTTATTTTATTGTTACACATATTAAAACTACCTTTAGCCTTAAATGATTTTTGCCTCCCTTTAGAAGAGTGGCCACTCTAGTAAGGTTGGGTTTTTATTTTGGATAAAAGGGAGTTTAGATTTTGTCAATTCTTGGTGTAAATTGCTGTTTGAGGATTGATTGGTGTGTGTAATGGAGAGTTGAGCCCATTTAAAGAAATGAGTTTGGGGTTGATATAGAGGAATGTGATTTAAGTGGTTTATTGGTCTTTTAAAAAAATTAGAGCTCAATTTTAGTTCTTGTTGGGATTTATAGACGAATTAAGTACTTTATTTATTAATGGCTAGTTGGTTTTTATGCTTCTAAAAAAAATAATAATAATAATAAATAAAAAAAAATTGAAAAAGAAGAAGCATTGTAAGTTTTTCCTAGCTGATTGGGAAAAATGTGAGTTTGGGGTACAAAATTTAGTGAGACTTGAACTAGTGCCTTGTGAAAATCGGTGTTGAATATTATGTGGCATTTGTTATTGTGAGTTGAGTTTGATGATGCTAAGGTGTCTTTTAGGCCAATTTTATTTTGATTATATGTAATTGAGTTGGGAATATTTATTAGTACAGTTGGGTGATTGTGCTTTTGTTTAGGTAGTGGCTATTTTTCTCTAGTAATTTGATCTTTATTTGTTAGCCAATTTACCTAAGCCTAACGTTACAACCAAAATGTAAGACCTCTTGATTCTTTGTTTTGTCTTGTTCTATTTAGTGGAGATGACCTTCTAGTAAGGTTTGGTACGTAAGAAGAGGCATATGGTGTTTCTTGAGCTTTGAGTGAAAAGCCATGAGTGCATTCACGCATTCGAGTTGATTCATTTTCCCAACATTGTATCTAGAAGTTTTGTTTTTAAATGATAAAAATTCTGTTTTGGCCTTTTGCACACACACACAGAAATTGTTTAGTATGTTCTTGTGTTTATTTGTTATTTAGTGAGCATTGGTATTTGCAAACTTATTTTCTTGTCCCTTAATTGAGAATGACTCCTTATTTTCTTTTGTTGAGATTGAGATGATTGAGAATGTGGTTCATTCAGTTTACTCGAGGACGAGTAAAGGTTTGAGTTTGGGGTAGTTGATAAGTTGCAATTATATTAATATTTTAGATTAATTATTGGCCTAATTATATGTTTTATTTATTTAATTTTAATAATAATTAATGAGTTTTTTGTATTTTTATTAATTTATAATGTTTTTATAAATTTAATAAGTTTTAGGATGTTTTTCAAATTATTTCTGGTTTTTTGGTCATGTTTTCAAAATTTTTTAATAACCAGAAAATATATTTTGTAATTTTTGATATTTAAATGTGTTTAATTTTAAAATAAAATATTAAAAAATTTATAGAAAATGTGTTTTCTGCTTTTGAAAATTTTTGGAAATATTTTAAAAAGCAATTTTGAGGTTCTGTCCTTATTTATTGATTGAAATGCGTTTCAATCATGTGTATTTATACATGAATGTATAAATTTTTCCTGTAATATGTTACAGAAATGTTAAATAAGGGCACTGGTTCTTCCTTAAAACTCATAGGTTGCTTTGAAATTTGCAAGAGTGCAATTAATAAGCAAAATGAGAATGCAAAGGAAGATTTGAGCTGATGACATTGATGCAATAGTGCATCATAAAGTAAATGAGTGAGAACAAATGCAAGAGTGCATTTGAACTGGTGGTCCGAGTATGAAAATAAAATTTTGGTTCGAGTTGCAAAAAGGGAAGTGTTGAGAAGCAACACTAAAATTCTGTGATGGTGTTGAGAAATGGACAGAGCATACATTGTCCATGACTTCATCAATGGACTTATGAGTCGCTTGATGAATTGATTAAATCGATCAAAGATATAATCCCAATAACTAAAAATATTTAATGAAATCTGGACTTCAATAAGAGTTGACATTAGTGTCAATTTTGAGTTGGCGTTTGTTGTTATTAAAATAGGTTTTATGTTTCCTATTAATATTTGACATGAGTGTCTTATTTTGGGATTATTGGATTTTTGGTTAAATAAATGTGTTTATTTACTTATCATAATGGCATTTAACTTTTTAATAAATGAGTTTATTTTAATTGTTAATTGTCTTGCGATATTTTATGAGTAAAATGATTGCATGCTTATTAAGTAAAGGCTTAATAAAAATCCCCTCATAAGTTTGAGAACTTGATAATCCAATAATTCAGATTTATTATGCATGAAATTTTAACCTATAAGGTTGGACATTAGGACTTAAAGGGTAATTGGATACTATAAGTAGCCTTTTCGAATTTGAGCCTAATAGAGAATTTTACTAGGTTATTATTTCAGGTGTATAATAAATTGCATGTGTTGCCTTATATCTTTTAAAAATATGCAATATTGTTCCATTTGAGATCAGAGGATCCTAATGGATGCTGGTTCCAAGTGACAATTATGAAAACTGGAATACAAAGATCCAGTATGTGCTTAAAGAGCAAGAGGCTCTTAAATCCTCAAGTTCGGTTATGACTGAACCTGAGGATGACACTATAACCCAGCATAAGCAGGACCGAGATGCCTATATTGCATCACATCACTAAGAAATTTCGTAAGTATCAAATTGCAATAGATCTGTGGATCGGTTTGCAGGAGAAATTCAGAGATGTGACTCTGAATAAGCTCCGATCATTGACGATCAAATTTGATACATATCAGAAAAGTCTGATTATTCGATGCGAAAACATCTAAGAGAGATGGAAAGGAAAAGTGAGCTTAGTGATCTTAGTCATAAGTGACTGATCAGCAGTAGGTTCAAACCGTTATCCATTCTTTACCCAAGAGTTGGTAGCATGTGTAGATGCAACTAACTCATATGGATAAGCATAAAGACATTTGAGGATGTTGCTTGTCATTTGAAGCTTAAAAGGGACCGTTTGACAATGATTAAGGTCAATGTCATAGTGTGTATGGCACAGTCCTATTCTAATAGAATGAGTTCTCATTAAAACAAGATAATAAGCTTCATCAATAGGGATAAAGAAAAGGCTTAAGAGCCTGAAAAGCAAAAGGAATAGAATCATGGAAGGTCCAAAGGCAAATGGGTGGTAAACAATTCAAGAGTGAAATGTTTCAATTACCTAGAAGGATACTATGCAAAGAGACTGCATTATGTCTTTAAAGATACACTATTTTGACTCAAGAGTGAGCAAAAATATATGTATCTAGTTCTGAATTTCATCCTTTGTGGGTGATAGATTTAGAACCAATGGATCATGTAACAAGGGATCAAGATACCTTTGTTATGAAATTTAGGTTCTGTTCTTACTTATTGAAATTTATTTTCAATTTATATTTTGAGGATAACAGTGTATGCTTATACTTGAATGATTTCTATTATGGTTCTCGTTATGGATATGGACCATGACTATTTTCCTTTAATTTATTATTTTTCACATTGTTATGAGAATAATGTAGAATTATGGCATGCTATATTAAACCATATTAGATAAAATCGAATGAGTCAGTTAGTCAAAGAAGGTTTAATAGGCAATTTAAATAAGTTTGAATTGCCTACATGTGAGTATTGCCTAAAAGGAAAAATTAGTTAGAAAATCATTCGAATAAGGAACTATAGCCAAATTTTCATTGCAGTTAGTCCATTCTGACGAATGTGGTTAAATGAATGTGAGGGTAAGGCATGGGGCCTACTATTTCATCACATTTATATATGACTGTACTAGGTATGGTCATGTCTATTTGATTTCTCACAAGTCAGAAGCATTATGGTGCTTCAAGACTTATATGAGTATAGTTGAGAATCAATTAGATAAAAAGATCAAAACTTTAAGAACTGACAGAGGTCAGTAATATCTTACAGATAAATTTAAAGATTCATGTGATGAAAAGGGTTGAACATTAGTTGTTCATTCCTATAAATCCATAACAAAACGGTGTTGAGGAAAAGAGAAATAAGACTCTCCTATATATATGGTTAGATCTATGATGACAGAGGCAAATTTGCCTATCTCCTATCGGGAAGATGCTTTATTGACTGTCACATATGTTCTGAACTGTATGCCCTCCAAATCTGTTATTACCACAACTTATGAGTTGTGAACTGGTCGACAAGTTGACCTAAGCCATTTATAACTTTTGGGTTATAATGCTTACGTCCATGATACCTCAATTTGGTAAATTTGAGACCAAGAGGCAGAAGAGTATCTATGTGAGATATTCTGAAGTATCAAAAGAATACATTTTCGTGGGTCAGTAAGAAAATGACATAATGATAAAATTTGAATCACTAGACGTCACATTCTTAAGAGAATGCATTTTCTAAGTTGGGCAAAGTGAATTGAGATTTCACTTTCTATTAATTTCAGGTAGAGGAATGATCAGGATCACTCCATCCGAGTGGGAGGGAGTTAGAGGAAGAAGGTTAAGACCTTCATCCTCCAAACGATCCGGATGTTCGAGACCTGATTCGAGTGGGAGCATTCTTAACTCCAGTGGGAATCAAAGAATGAAGTATTCCTGACTCCAGTGGGAGTATGGAACATAGTCCCAGTGGGAGCATTGTAAATCACGATAAATATATGAGACATGTTTATCAAGATTCTGAACTGCAAAAATCTAAAAGGATAAGTGTTTCATGCCGACAATTTAAAATCGAAGGCTTGAACGAAGCCCTTTTAGTTATCCCACAAGACTAGAAAGAGCATAAAACCTATTCAAAATGCTTTTCAATGCCCATCTAAGAAAAAAATGGACTAAAGCAATAGAAGAAAAATTGGCATCCACAAGATCAAACCATGTTTGAGAACTAGTTGATCTGCTGGAAGGACACAAATTGAGAATAAATGGATTCTCAAAATAAGGCGAAAGGCTGAAAGAGGTATCGAAAGATATAAGGCTCGGCTAGTCGCTAAGGGATTCATACAATAGAAAGAGATTGACTATGAGTAGACTTTCTCATCTGTTGTAAGATTTACGTCCATAAAGTTCATTATAGCCATAGTGGCGAGTTTGAACGTAGAGCTTTATCAAAAGGATAAAAAGACTGCTTTTCTCAATTGAGAATTGGATGGAACAACCTATAGGTTTCATCGAAAAAGGCAGCAAACATAAGGTTTGCTGATTGATGAGTTCAATCTGTGGCCTTAAACAGTCTTCAACACAATAGTGCTTGAGACTTTATCATATAATCATGTCGAATGTGTTTAACATTATTGATGAAGATTATTGTGTTTATAGTAAAAGCTCTAAAAATGAATTTATCACTTTGGCATTG
Organism: Excoecaria cochinchinensis; assembly: GCA_947683425.1. Classification (NCBI taxonomy): domain Eukaryota; kingdom Viridiplantae; phylum Streptophyta; class Magnoliopsida; order Malpighiales; family Euphorbiaceae; genus Excoecaria; species Excoecaria cochinchinensis. The sequence goes on along the minus strand of CANTUQ010000122.1, from coordinate 266,587 downwards.
TATGTATATGACATACTTAAAGTTGAAAATGATAAATGGTACGTAAATGAAATCAAAGATTGGTTATTGACCAACTTTGAGACAAATGATATGAGTCATGCATATTACATTCTTGAAGTTAAGATTTCAAGAGATCATTCAAGAAGATTGTTGCCTATTTCTTGAGAGAAATATATCAACAAAGACCTTGAGCGATTTAATATGCAAAACTGCAAACTCATATATTACCCCATTGCCAAGAATCAGTTTCTTAGCAAAGATGTGTGTCCTATGAGGTCAGAAAAATTGAACGTATGAGAAACGTTCTATATATGACAGTGCCATGGGTAGTCTTATGTATGCAGTGTTGTATACAAAACATGATATATGCTATGCAGTGGGCATGGTAAATAGATATCAATCTAACCTAGGCAAAGCACATTGGAAGCAATTAAAAGGATACTTAAATACCTTAAAGGTACTACAGATTATTTTCTCTATTATTAAGAAAATGATATGCATTAAGAGAATACAGAGACGTTGATTGGCAGGAGATGTGGATGAGAGGAAATCCACTCCATGTTTTATATTCTTGTTTGGCAAGAGTGTCATCTCGTGGAGTAACAAGAATTAAACTTGTGTAGCCCCATCAATAGTGAAAGTTGAATTTGTCACTTCTTCAATTGCAGTATAGGAGACAGTTTGACTGAAATGGTTTTTGAGCCATTTAAGAGTAATTGTCTTAGAAGTATTAATGACAGTCTTTAGTGATAGTCAGTTGTTGATAGCTTATAGTGGAGCTAAGCGTATCGACATTAAGTATTAATATATGAGAAATATTGTTGCACGAGGAGAAGTGAACTTACAGTACGTTTCTATGCATGCAGATCCATTGAGTAAACCTATAACGAGAGATGTATCTTGAGAGACACATTAGATCTCGAGGTTTGCGTAGAATTTAATTGGTACTGTTATACTTTATGTAATCTCTTAACGTTATTATTTGTGAATAATATCCAAAGTTCATTGTTGGCAATACATGAGTGTGAATATTTATGTGTAAACATTTACTGTTATTAATATGAGATTGAGCATGTTGGACAGAGAAGTAGCCCACTCACAAGGGTGTTTACCTTAGTTTTGTCAATGAGTTGGCAAAAACTAAGATGAGGCGATTTTGAACATATGAGAATGCTCGATAGCCTGTTCAAAATAAAATTGTTGTCTTGCAGAAATTACAAGATGAGTCTTGTTAAGATGCGAGATAAAGACATACATAAAGTTGTATGCTTTGGATTGAGATCTAAATAAGGATTGTACGAAATCCGATGGTAAGTTAAATGTAACTACCATATTCTGTCTGAAAAGCCAGAAGCAGTCCTTAAATAAGCGGACTAAAGTTGGGTGCTTCGGTGCATCGCAACCTTACGCTTCTGTATGGTGTTTAATATACACATTATCAAAATGTGAGATATGCGCTCCTTTAAGGGAAGGAAAGAATACCATAACATATGTTTTATACCGTGTGTGCTTATGTGACCACAGGGATGGGAATTTAATAATATTACTGATCTCAACTTTCCCTATTGTGAGACCCTATTTATATTTCGACCCTCAGAACCCTTAACTTATCCCTGAAGTATGGTTCAATATGGCTAACTTAGTTAGTTTCCAAGAGGTCCGAAAAAAAATTTAGGCCTGGCGGATCTAACTAGAAAAGCGAGTTGAATCATGATGGATGGCATACAGTAAGAGGGGAAGATAGTCTTCTGATCACTTTCATAAGGGTTCGTGGTTCATTGGCCGGCCTATTATAGTTTCTATGAGTAGAAACATAATAGTGAACACGAAAATTGTTTTATGAGATCATGAGTTAAAACAATGAATGTGAGAAGGCAATCTAGGGTTAGGCATACGTGAAAAAGAGGATCTTGTTTTCCGAGACGCTATATATCCCTAACAGGTGTATATCACTAGTGCTCTCGAGGTATGCTGGTCACACAATCTATTTGTCAGTATAACTGAAGATTAAGACTGGAATGCGTTCCGTCATGTGCGAGTGGGAGATGATAGAGTTGGGATGCGCCCATGACTCTATAATGGATTGAGTTCCAATTCAGATTAAATTGAGTTATTTAATCTGAATTAAATTACCAAATCTTATCTCAGAAAGAGTCTGAGTTAAACTAGAATTAGGTTTCTAGCCTATAGGACCTCTATAAATAGAGGTGAGGTCCTCATAATTTGGTAACGAGAAAACGTACATGCCGTAAGGCTGCTCGTTCCCACTCACAGTTTTTTGTCTTAATTTTCAGGGGTATTTAGATTGTAAACAAGTTGCTCTTATCCCGAGTGGATAAAAGCCGGACCAGTGACCAAAAACAAACAGGATCTAATTGGTAGACGCTTCCGCAATGAGTTTCTGCGCTACAAGAGGTAGGTATCATTTATTAATGTTACCACCACGTTAATTATATGTGTATAATTTTCCTTCACTAGCAAAGGGATTCACCTTTCAAATACAAAATATCAAAATAAATAATTAAAAAAATCAAACAAGCATAATAATTAGTTATGGGTGGTAATTAAAAGAAAAATATTGAATTTTTTTTATCTAATTAAATGTTGATTTTAGTCGCTATGACTCATCAAGTCATAAACCTTAAAAATATGTGGATTCCATTTTTAGAACAACCACAAATTATATTTCATGCACCTTAAAAATTAAATCTGGGCATTTCTAATTCAAAAGATAATTAAGAATACTATAATTCAAAAGAGAAATCACTCAATCCTACCTAATATCTCATCAAATAAAAAAACCAAATGATTAAGGAATTGTTTCTAGACAAACACTTCTTCCTAAAGTTGAAAATGAAATTTAACAAATGTTAATGGACATGACAAAATAAAAAAATTGTAGAACATATTTTCAAATAAGCAAGCAATCGTTGGACAAATGACAAAATTCTAAAAAGCGATAAAATTTCTGTTCATCAAGTGTATGCTTATATTCAGAAAAATCATCCATCCAAAATCAGAATGTCCCAAAAATTGGCAACTAACCAAAATATGCACAGCTCTTTCCAAGAATTTCAATAGCAACAGATTATTAAAAACCCCTCCTAAAAGTGAGGATAACAAAATATGCACAATCTAACCAACTACATGAAAGATTCAGCAGCAAAATCCAACAATTTTTTACAAGACAAGTCATAAAAAATCATTACAATAAGCACTTTTAAGCCAAACCCCTCCCTTACACTTTCTCCTAGCATTGTTCTCAATGCGGAATAATAAATCAAACATGGGACGGAAGGCAACCAAAATAAATAAATAAAGTTCAAAAAACTGCCCTTGGTGGGGGAGGGTACTCGGTTCTGTCAGTTTTGTGAATGATGGGGTGGTATGAACCCCACATGCTAAAAATGGGCAAGTAAGTTGCCTTGCATCTGTTGTACTATGATGAAAATGGCAGTAATAGACGTATCAAGTCTATCCAATCGCTCCAAAGACTCCGAAGAAGGGGCAGTTGGAATGGTTGAAGAGGAAGCACCAACTGGCTTCTTCGCACCTTTCTTGAAGACATGTTCATCAAAGGAGCAAGGTGAACTACACTCACAAAATAAATAGAGCCGCCTTTCCCGTAGCGTAATAAGCGTAGTCTATCCAAACAAAAAAGATTCATATGGGGCATACCACAACCAACCTACATTTTAGTCATATCAATCTCTACTTTACCTGCATTGATCATCCAATGATATGTACTTATGTGTCACTTTATAAAAATTTTAGAGTTTAAATGGCATGTCATATTTGATTTTTGGCAGAAGTTGAAGTATTTCTTTATCAACAAATTTTCCATACAAAAGTTATATAGTTTAGATATTTTTTATTAAAATAAAATTTTTTTCACTTTCTGATAATTAGGGCAAGTGTAGTGACTTTCGGTGTAATCAACATTGCCACGTCAACAACTGAGATTGCATTCTTTTCACCACGTTGATTGAATCCCGGCCAAAATGACTTTTGATCAAAAAAATTTCTTTTGTGACATTATGGTATTTTGGAATCAAGTTCAATAACTATCAATCCATTTAACTACCAACTACAGGTGTTAAATTGGAATTTCAAAAAAATTAACGGAATGACAAAATTATATATTAGACCTTTTTTCAAAATATTAATTATAACAAACTCAAATTTTGAATTATATTAAATATTAAATAAAAATTGGAAAAAACTCAAGCCTATCCAATCGCTCCAAAGACTCCCAAGAAGGGGTCGTTGGAATGGTTGAATTTTAACAGCATTCACATCATACTTAACCTACCTAACCTTGCTACCTAACCTTTTTCTTTGTCTTTTGTTTCTCAATAATTTGGTTATTTTTATTTTTATCAGCAAGTTGTGTATATATAAAAAGCTCGCATGAAAGAGAAGGAAAAGGAAAGAAAAACATTACAAAAAAAAAAAAAATAAAGCCTATCCCCTTCCAGCCTACCTAACCTTACTTTAATATTAAATTAGTTAGCATTCCGATGATTAATTTATCTAGTTAAATGCTTATTTGAGTCTATTATTTGAGCTTATCAAGGAGATGCACGTTAGCCTCTAGATTGGCTATTAATCTATTACCCATTAGCAATGGAACACAGCTGTTTCTTGTTTTTATCTTCTTCAAATTAGATGAATACCTTAGCTCCATTTCTTCTGCCATTACAAGTTTCCACTGATATAGCATTTCAAGTTTGCCATCAAACTCCTTACTTATCTCACTCTTCGTCACTTCACTCCCATTAATCAATCAAAATGTTAGTTTATCTTTCAATTTTGAAGCAGTTGTTTATAGATCCCATCCAAAAATCCATTGTTCTCCCCATTTTCAACCACTTTGCTACACATTCCATCCAATCTTTACTTCTTCTTCCCATTATTCTTCCCATTTTCAACCACTTTACTACAAATCCCATCAAAACTTTACTTCTTCTCCCCATTTTGCTTCCCATTTTGAATCAGTGGATTATAGATCCTCTCCAAAACTACATAATTCTCCCCATTTTGAACCACTTCACCATAGATCGCATCCAAAACCACATAATTCTCTCCATTTTGAACCAGTTGCCTACACATCCCATCAAAAAATTCCTTCTTTTCCCCATTATTGGTTTTATTGGGAAGCAGATTAAAGATCACCTCCTCAAATTCGTTTTCAATCACCTCCTCAAGTGCGTTTTTGTCCCCATCAAAACACACATTTGCTATTCTTTTAAGTGCGATAGCTATGTCGAGAAACTCAAGAAGCAGACTGAGGAGCTGAAGGAGAAAAGAGACAGCTTGGAGCAATCCGTTTTTGAAGCTGATGAGATTACCAAATGGCTGACCTGTGCGAACAATGAAATTAATGAAGCCGAGACACTCATTCAGCGCAAAGAAGAAGCCAATATGAAGTTCTTCTTTGGGTTGTGTCCCAATTTCAAGAGTCGCTATCAGCTCAGTAAGGAAGCAGACAAGAAAGCTTCAGTCATCGATAAGCTTCGGAATCAAGAAGGATTAGTTCCATTTTCATCTCGCCCTCCTCTGCAGCAGATAGTTGAGCCGTCTGTGTATAGTGGCGAAGCCTTGCCATCAAGGGTGTTGATCTTAAACCAAGTTATGGATGCGCTCAAAGATCCTAAACTTTACATGATTGGGGTTTACGGCTTAGGAGGAGTGGGAAAGACCACACTAGCGAAGGAGGTCCAGAGGAAAGCTGTGGAAGAGAAAATGTTCAAACGTGTTGTTATGGTTCCAGTTTCTCGAACGCCAGATCTGAGAAAGATTCAAGAAGAAATTGCAGATTTCGTTGACCTGAAATTTGACGCGCAGGGACTAGCTGGGAGGGCAAGTCAACTTAAAGAGAGGTTGGATAAGTCCAAGGTACTCATCATTCTCGATGATATTTGGACAAAAATTGAACTAAATGCTGTAGGGATTCCTCTAGAGCATAAATGCAAAGGAAGCAAATTGTTGCTCACCTCAAGAAGCCATGATGTATTATCTCGTGAGATGGGCACACAGAAAGAATTCTCACTTGAAGTTCTAGGGGAAGAAGAGACATGGAAGTTGTTCCAAAAGACTCTGGAGGATGCTGACAATGCTAACAATCCAGAACTGCAGGCTATAGCAATTAAAGTTTCCAAGAAATGTTCAGGTTTGCCCCTCTTAGTCAACATAGTTGCAGCAGATTTGAAGAATAAGGAGTTGAGTGCATGGAGAGATGCCCTGGTGAAGCTATCCGATCTTGACGATGAAGAAATACACGGGAAGGTGCACAAGGTTCTTAAGTCAAGCTACGAGAATCTGCGAAGTAATGACGCGAAATCATTGTTCTTACTCTGTTCTTTGTTTGAGCAATCTAATATTCCGATCAATCACTTGCTGACATATGCGATGGGACTTGGTTTGTTTAAAAACATTGTTGGAGTCAAAGTTGCAAGAGATAGATTATGCGTAACGATTGAAAAGTTGAAAACAGAGAGCTGGTTGCTAGATGGGGACATGAATGGCTATGTGAAAATGCATGATGTTGTTCTAGATTTTGCTCGCTCAATCGCAATCAAGGACGAACATGCATTTTTTGGTATTACTGGCAATGGTTTGAGGCAATTATGGCCAGCGGATGAGAATTGTACTAGAATTGTTCTGCATCACTGCGATATCTCTGAGCTTTCTGAAGGTCTAGAATACCCAAATGCAGAGTTATTGTCCCTTTCCACTAAAGATTTGGATTTGGTTATTCCTGATTTGTTTTTTAAAGGTATTAGCAAGCTCAAAGTATTGAATTTGACAGGGATGTATTTAATGCCCCTACCTTCATCGCTTCAGTTCCTAACAAACCTCCATTCATTGTATCTCCATCAATGCGAGTTGGATGTTGTAGCCATCGTTGGAGATTTGAAACAACTAGAGTGTCTTAGTTTTGAAGGATCTCGTATTGTTGAGTTGCCAAGACAAATGGGAAAATTAACTCAGCTCAAGTCACTAAATTTGACCGACTGTCTTGAGCTCAAAGTTATTCCTCGAAATGTTTTACCTAAACTGTCCCATTTAGAAGAATTGTACATTGAAAGCTTTGATGAGTGGGATCTGAATGGTAATGCAAGCCTTATGGAGTTGGAAAAATTAAGGCAATTGACAACTTTGGAAGTAAGAGCGTCTCGTGTCAAGGAATTGCCAAACCAACTCTTCTCAAAAGAGTTGGAAAGGTATATAATAATAATAGGCAAATGGGATGCTTGTTGGGATTGGCGTGGGAAATGTGGAACCTCAAGGACACTAAAGCTAAGGCTAGAGACAAGTATCCATTTGGAGGATTGGCTTAAAGAGTTGTTAAGGGGGAGTGGAGATCTCTTTTTAGGGGATGTTAAAGGAATGGAGAATGGGTTGTATGATCTAAATGAAGAAGGCTTTCCAAAATTGAAGCATCTCCGAATTGATGATAATGATGCAATTCGACATATCATCGACTCCACAATGTGGGTTTCATGCGATGCCTTTCCAATACTAGAGAAGATGGTTTTGGAATCATTACATAGGTTGGAGGAGATTTGTCATGGTCGACTTGGAATGGGGTCTTTTAGAAAGCTGAAAACTTTAAATATCAGTGGTTGTGGTAAATTGAAGAAACTCTTCTCATTTTCCACTGCTAAAAATTTGTCGCAACTTCAAGAAATGTACGTGAGTGATTGTGATAACCTGGAAGCTATTATTGCGGAAGGAAGTGAAGATGGGATTTGCAACCCAAGAAAGGTGTCTCCGGAAACACAAACTGAAATGGTATGTAAATCAAATGCTTTCAACTTAATTACTTCTGATTATATTTCCACTGACACATTAAACCTTTATAATATTTTGAAATATGATAAATCTCGATGAATTTTATCTATATTAATTTCATTTTAGGATGCATTTTATTAATTTCTAATATAATTTTTATCATCAGTTACAACACTTACAGCTTCTGGAATTTATATAAAAACTAGCAAAATTCCTATGCTTTGCATGAGTTTTTGATAAAATATTTAATTTTTTCAACTTCAATCTTATTTACTTGTTACTATATTTTTCTAGGTAATTTTTTTAATATAAAATAGTTTTTTCTTTTTCTTTTTTAATTTTTGGTCTAAATATCATAAGATGATCGGACTACGCATACTAATACATTATAATGGTCATGTGCTAAAAATGTTTCCGCTATATTAGTTTATTTAAATAATTCCTCTATAAGTAATATTTTTTTAACATATAGTGTGTCAATAATCTACTAAAATATATCTTCTATCGTTGATTGTTTTTTAAGACAATCAAATTATTTGCTATGTATGAAGTGTTTATGTTTGTATATCCAACAAACACAATGGACTATTTTTATGTCAATTTTTATTGAAAGACTTGATAATGAAATGAAGAATTATGTATGAACAGGTTTCATTTCCCAATTTAACAAGTTTGGAGGTGGATGGTTGCAACAGTTTGAAGTATATATTTAAAATTTCAACTGTTAAAAGTTTTTTGCAACTACAAAGTCTTAAGATAAAGGATTGTGAATTGATGGAAGAGATAATACTAACAGAAGAATTTGAAGCAGAAGAGAGACCTGATAAAATAGTGTTTTCAAAGTTGGACTTTCTTGAACTCAGATGGCTTCCAAATCTCATTAGATTCAGCGATGGCTATTTCATTGAATTTCAGTCATTGGGGGAAATGATAATTAGAGGCTGTCCAACATTGATGAATTTTGTCACCGACATTTCAAATAACAACTGCTCTAACGATGTTCGGTCACTCTTCAATGAAATGGTGATATGCTTACATCTCTTTCTCTTTCATACATTTCACATTTTATTTGCTCTAACTTAACATCACCTTTCTCATAATCAAAATTTTTAGCTACATCAACCAATAACTTAACATCACCTTTTTATTTCTCTCTAAATAAGCATTGCCTTATTTTCATCAATTCTGAGTTATGTTTAGCCACTAATTTACTTTTTTTGTGTGTGTTGGAAGGACACATTACTGAGAATAACAATAATTAATGGCAATGGCAGGCTATATTTCCTAATTTACAGACAATGGATGTGTGTGAGATAGAATATTTGGAATATATATGGCATGGTCAATTCGCAGATAATGATTCCTTCTGCAAACTTAAATCATTGACAATCGAAGATGGCTTAAAATTAAAAGCTGTTTTCGCAACATCGAAGAATGTGATGAGAAGATTCCAGAGATTAGAGGAGTTGGATCTAGATGGTTGTTCTGAAATGGAAGTGATATATCAAATGGATGAGTTGGGTTCTATTGATGAAGTAGCATTTGAGCTGAGACATTTGACGATACGGGATATGCCATCGTTGAAGCGGATATGGAGCGAGGATGCAAATGGAGTTTTCACTTTTCCAAATCTAAAATCAGTTCAAGTTATTGAGTGTGATGTTCTGGAGTATGTATTTCCAGAATCCATAGCTAGTGGTCTTTTGCAGCTGGAAGAGCTTATAGTAAAGTTGTGCAAGATAGAATATGTTGTTGGTAATACAAAAAGTGGAGAGCCTTACTTCTTCAAGTGGCCAAAGTTGAAACATGTCCAACTAATGAGAAACAGTCAAAAATCAAATCAACTGCTTCGTTGGCTTGCAAAGGTATGATCCTCATTTTATTTATATCAGTCATAAATATTTATTTTACTTCTCAAATACTTAATTTTAAAATTAGCTTATATCACAATTAAGGATATAATAGCCGCAGCAAAAATATTTAAAAAATAAATTAAAAGGTTCAGAAAACTGAGCTCAAAAGAAAAAGAAATAATTGAATTGGATTGAAAATAAAATTTAAAAAAAATAAAGAAAACACAAGAAAACTTAATCTAAGCAAATAATGATAGAAGTTGGATACATGGAAAATAATTCATATTTGATTTTAATCTAAGCCAATTAATGCCAGCTTATTAATTTTTTTTTTTAATTTCATTTTACTGGTAGTCCTTATTTGGATTCAAGTTTGATTATTTTTTTTTATTTGATTTTATATTTTGATAGGTTATACAAATTTTTCAATTAATCAATATGAAAAAAATTAATGCTAAATATTATTAAAATCTCACATGCTTGTTAAGAAAAATAGATTCTTCTTTAATTATTTAATGAGAATTAAATTACACATATTAAGCGTAGAGGTGGCAAATGAATAGGATTAGGCAGATTTGGTTCAAGTCTAAGCCGACTTGTAGGTTTAGCCCAAACGGATCGTATGTTGGCCCAAACGGGCAGAGTTGAAGGACAACCTACTTGACCCATTTTTTAATTTGAAATTAACTCATAATATAACTACGTCATTATACTAAGAGTACTATGCAAAGCCTAACCCATTTTAAGAATACAACTCTTAGGTAATTGTTCCATTTTAAAAAATTCATATTTAATAAGAATACTATAAACATGTTAAAAATAACATGCATACACATATTCAAATAAAAAAATTCATATTTAATAAGAATACTATAAACATGTTAAAAATAACATGCATACACATATTCAAATAAAAAAATTATATTTAGTTTACTTTTAAATCCAAAAGTACTCATATTATAGTTTTGGTTTTTCTTGCTAAGTTATATATATAATTAATATATCAGCTGAATAAAATATGTTATATTTAACAAGAGACACAGAGTTTTATCTATCAAAAAAAGAAGACAGAAACAGACATAGAGTTTCGAATTTGCTTGATGATTAATGCTTGATCATCTTACTTCTCATTGGTAAAAACAAAATGTGCGGGTAAGAACATTCTTTCTTTTTTCCTTTGTTAAAAGAAAAATAAAAAAATAATTGAATTTATAATTTTACCGAATTTATAAGAATATTACAATTATGGATGAGCACAAACGGGTTAATCCATACATTAATAACTTTATTAACAAATCTATTAATTTCGATTGACTACTATAGTACGAGTAATAGTGACAACTCTAATTACATTAGAGTTGATCATTTAGTCGGCGTCAGGGACAGGTGGAATTTCAGTTTGATGAAACTTTTTTAGTTAGGGATAGTAATAGGGACAGTTATTCCATCTATTTTGATATTGAAAATAAAGTTTTTGAGATTGATACTGATCATTCTTTTCTGAGTGAACTAGAAAGTTCTTTTTATAGTTATTGGAATTCGAGTTATCTGAATAATAGGTCTAGGAGCAGTGACTCCCACTATGATTATTATATGTATGATACTAAATATAGTTGGAATAATTACATCTGGGAAAAGCATAAAAAAAAGGCTCGAATGGTACGATTCCTCCGTCGCCCCAGAATGAAAGGGGTGATCTCGTAGTTCTTGGTCTGTGAAGATACGTTGTTAGGTGCTCCATTTTATTTTCCCATTGAGACCGAACCAAAACCTGTGCTAGAGAGATAGTTGTCTATACACTGATAAAAGATGTATGGATTCTCGAGAAGAGAGGAACCGTGGTGCATTTCACGAAGTATGTGTCCGGATAGCCTAAAGTCTCGATAGTTAGCTCTTGGTCTTCCAGTCGCAAAACAACGTTGATGAATTGCAGTGGGGATTGTAACTTTCCATGAATTTCCCATTTATCATTTAACGACGGATCTTTACTTAATTCTTTTTTTGAGGATTGACGAATTAAATGATATTTTTGTTCCAATTGTGCCTCTTCTTCTCCTGCTGAATCAAACTGTTTTTTATTTTGTATTTTCATATCGATTAACCAATACTTTTTGGTTAATTATTAAAAGTTCTTAAAATATAAATTTCATAAATTATAAAAATCGTAATGCTATTTTTAATGGTTCAAAATATTTCAAAAATAAAAAATATAAAAAAATATAATATTAACTAAAAAATAAAAAAAATAAAATTTTCATAATTAATTATAAGAATCGAACGTATATATTCAACATAAAACTAATATTAGAGTGCTCATTATACACAGAATAAATTATTGTAATAAGAAGATAATTTCAATGTTTATTTACTAAATGTATGTATTATAATAATTTTACAAAGTCATATATTATAAAATTTATAAATTACAAAAATATTAATAAACTTAAATGTAAAAATTAAAAAGGTTAACTGTCGATTTCTAAAAATAAAAATTATAATTATAAATTTTCTATTTAACATAAAAATCAATTCGGTTTCAAATCGATATTCCGATTAATAGAAAATTCGGTTTGTTTTTGTTTTAATATTCCTTACAACTATATTAAACTTGTAGATTTACGGAAATTACTCCTATGAAATAAATCAGGGAGTAGTATACTATATATAATATATACTGGATGATTTAACACATGTACTGCCTATATTTATTTATAAATATAAAATATAAACACATGTAGCATAAAGATCTTCGTTGAAAAATATGATTATTCATTGTTTGATTTTGTTAATTAGTACCATAAAGGAAATAAAAAAAATTGAAAACTTTGGGTTCAGCAATTTGATAGCAATAAGGTGAGCAAGTAGCTTGAAGTAGTATTACAGAGTACAAAAATTAATTTATTTTAATGTATAAGTTAATTAATATATGAATGATGAAGATTATAATTAGAGTTTCATTAGTTTGATAAGTAGAACAGTTAATTTATCTTAACTAAAATAAATGATGGATTTAAGTAAATCCAGCAAAGGGATTCATTAAGAGTAAATGGTGGGTCTGTATGTCCATTAAGAGTAATAAAATTTTGAAAAAATGTTTAATTCATTTGTAAGCGGGTTTCCGATTTCTTTTAATAACAATACCACTCTCATGTCTTTTTTAGGTTTGTCCAAACTTGGAGATATTGGAATTAGGAGACATTAACCGGATGAAGATACAGGATGAAGTTTATGGTGACCTAGTGGATGCTAATGACCCCCAAATAGCCTCTATTTTTCAGAATCTAAAAAGATTTGAAGTATGTGAATATGGCAGATTGAAAATTCTCATGCGTTCCTCAGTGTGTTTCAAAAATTTGACTTACTTGAAAGTGTCAAAGTATGATGAGATGATAAATCTGATAACTGTCTCAACAGCTAAGAGTCTTGTGGTACTCAGAACAATGATTATTAGCCAATGCAAAATGATGCAAGAAATAGTTGGGGTTGAATATGATGGAAGCAAAGATGTGATTGGTTTCAATCAATTAGAATGTTTGGAGCTTGATGATCTACCAAGCCTCACAAGTTTCTGTTCAGGTAATTATGCTTTCAATTTTCCATATTTGAATGATGTGAAGATAATAAAATGCCCCAACATGAAGACATTTTCTCAACAAGTGCTCACGCCAAAGCTTAGCATAGTAAAGAGATCGCCGTACACGCGGGATTGGAAGTGGCATGGCAGCCTTAATAAAACCATTCAGAAGTTATTTATGGATGGGCGAGACGAGAAGGGTACGTACTGATGATTCCCCAAACCATTTGTGCTTTGATATTAGACATGTTTCTTATACCTTATGATTCCACCTAATTTTTCTTGGTTAGATACTTTTTAGGAAATTTTCTTCCTTCATATAATATCCTCTACTTGTCTCAATAAATAGGACAAATCAATTAAGTTATAAATTGGCTGTTGATGATAAGTTGTAGCAATATTAGTTATAATTCTTAAATTATCTCTGTAATTCATTTTATATAGGAATTGTTTCCCTCACTTATCATCATGATTTTTTTTTTCTCATAATTCTAAAGCGACAAATGAAGAAACAGAAACGAATGATGATGATGATGATGAAGGAGATCCAGAAGAAATAGAAACGAATGATGATGATTATGAAGCAGATTCAGATGAAATAGAAATGAATGACCGTGATGATGAAACAGATCTAGAAGAAACAGAAATGAATGATGATGATGATGATGATGATGAAGCAGATTCAGAAGAAACAGAAATGAATGATGATGATGATGATGAAGCAGATCCAGAAGAAACAGAAACGAATGATGATGATGATGATGTGAAGCAGATCCAAAAGAAACAGAAGTAAAAGCGAAGAAAAAGATAAAGAAGAAATAACCGAAGAAGGAAAAAACAAAAGCAGAAGAAATAAAAGAAGAAAAATAAGTTGAAGAAATAACCGAGATTCAATGAGGTCAAAATCAAAAAGGTGAAACTATAGTTTTCAATTAAAGTTTGATGGCAACAGGACCTTCCCTTGATTTTGTGATGGAAAACATTTCCATCTGAACTTCTAATCTGATTCAAGATTAACATTAGTGATTGTTGGATTTCTATGGTTACATTCATTACATACATAGCGGATACCATAAAACTACATTAAACCTAAGTGAAATAGAAATTCTCCTTAAATGGTTGTTGAATAGTTGATTAAACCTTATTGGATTGTTGCAAACCACAATATCTAATGGCGAATACTTCCAATGCATAATTCGACAGATGGGTTGGCGAAAATTCTCTTAGTGCTAGCGAGAGAATTTGGCCAAGGAGGACAAAAATAAGATTAAAACCTAATCCCACCATTAAGGCTGTTCATGGGTTGGATTGAGGAAAAAATGAAATGAACTCAACTCAACCCAACATGTGTGAAATGTATGGTTTTTTTATTAAAAACCAACCCAACCCATTGAAACTTATAATGATTTGGTGTGGTTTAAAGGTGGTTTGAAATAGTTTAAAGACAGTTTGAAACAAAAGTACTATATTTAACTGTTTTTTTTTTCGAAACTCCAACTCTTTAAATGTTTATAAAATAAAATAATAAACAAAACAATAATTATGTTAAATTATAAATTATTTAAATTGTTTCCCTCACTTGTCATAATGAATTTTTTTTTTCTCATAATGCTAAAGCAACAAATGAAGAAACAGAAACGAATGATGATGATGATGATGGAGATCCAGCAGAAATAGAAACGAATGATGATGATTATGAAGCAGATTTAGAAGAAATAGAAACGAAAGACTGTGATGATGAAGCAGATCCAGAAGAAACAGAAATGAATGATGATGATGATGATGGATTTAAGTAAATCCAGCAAAGGGATTCATTAAGAGTAAATGGTGGGTCTGTATGTCCATTAAGAGTAATAAAATTTTTTAAAAATGTTTAACTCATTTCTAAGTGGGTTTCCGATTTCTTTTAATAACAATACCACTCTCATTTCTTTTTTAGGTTTGTCCAAACTTGGAGATATTGGAATTAGAAGACATTAACCGGATGAAGATACAGGATGAAGTTTATAGTGATCTGGTGGATGCTAATGACTCCCAAATAGCCTCTATTTTTCAGAATCTAAAAAGATTTAAAGTATGTAAATATGGCAGATTGAAAATTCCCATGCCTTCCTCAGTGTGTTTCAAATATTTGGCTTTCTTGAAAGTGTCAAAGTGTGATGAGATGATAAATCTGATAACTGTCTCAACAGCTAAGAGTCTTGTGGTACTCAGAACAATGATTATCAGCCAATGCAAAATGATGCAAGAAATAGTTGGGGTTGAATATGATGGAAGCAAAGATGTGATTGGTTTCAATCAATTAATATGTTTGGAGCTTGATGATCTACCAAGCCTCACAAGTTTCTGTTCAGGTAATTATGCTTTCAATTTTCCATATTTGAATGATGTGAAGATAATAGAATGCCCCAACATGAAGACATTTTCTCAACAAGTGCTCACGCCAAAGCTTAGCATAGTAAAGAGATCGCCGTACAGGCGAGATTGGAAGTGGGAAGACAGCCTTAATAACACCATTCAGAAGTTATTTATGAATGGGTGATGAGAAGGGTACGCACTGATAATTCACCAAACCTTTTGTGTTTTGATTTTAAGCATGTTTCTTATACCTTATGATTTTTATCTCCTGCCTCTAAACTTTTTTTTTTTATAATGCTAAAGCAATAGATGAAGAAATAGAAACGAATGGTGATGATGATGAAGCAGATCCAGAAGAAACAGAAGCAGAAGGAGAAAATGAAGAAAAAGATGAAGAAGCTTATGTAAAACAAAGAGATGAAACAGAAGCAGAAGAAATAAACGAAAAAAAGACAGAGAAGGCAAAAGAAAAAAACGAAGAAGAATAAGCTGAAGAAAAAGATGAACAAATACATGTGATTAGAAACAGAGATTACATTCTCCAGCTAAAGTTTGATGGCAACAAGACCTTCCTTTGATTTTTTTATGGAAAACGTTTTCATCTGCAAATGTTAGCGAATTATTGGGCACCTAGAAGACTATTCTAATTTTCATTTTGTCCGAATATGAACTAGTGATCAGCTTAATATCTTCAAATCTAAACTTCTAATCTGATTCAAGTTAACATTAGTGATGTCCATCACATTCTCTTGAATATGAAAACAAAAAAATAAAATATGGCAGCTGATATTTAACAATATTTTAGAAACACAATCACCTTTGGGATTCTGGATCACCTTCAGGACAAGTGCTATTATCTCTAGAAAAATGTCTGATAATATCTCTTTCATCATACACAAGCGCTGGATCTATAGCTTTTAAAGGATATATGTATCTTGATCCATATGCAAATTCAGCTTCCGTATTCCTACTAGCATTCATAGGAGAAGCTACATAGACACAAATATACACAATACATACACATACATGCTTACATCCCACATCGGTTGGCCACATGGGTGGTGTAACACCCCGATATCCTCTTTGGAAGGATACCGGAGCGCTATGCACACAAGACACAAATATACACAATACATACACATACATGCTTACAAGCGGAAATTAAAGCGGAAAAGTAATTTAAATAATAATATAAGCATAAGAAGAATAAATATATATACACACATTTAAGATAATTACATAAAGATCCTTACTTACAAAATTACAAATGCCACTATACCAAAAATACATAATTACATGACAAAATGATATACAAAAATACAGGAGCTGAATACAAAAAAAATAACTCTAACTTCTAGTGGCTGACCTTGCAGATGCGTGACACGAACTGGACCTGCCACCTACACGGGAAAACAACCCGTGATAAGCAATAACGCTTAGTGGGGAAAACAACCCGTGCTAAGCCATCCGTCATTAGTTTAATGGGGTGTTAAGGCCCCTTAGTTGTCCTGATTTAGCTCCTGGTTTAGTGCTTATTATTGTATAATTAGTTGGCCTGATTAGTGGAATTGTTGTATCAACTAATAGCTAATAGTTGTACTGTTTGTATATATATTCATCAACATAAAAGGAATACATGCATAGAAAATATTTCTTTTCATCAAACTCTGAGTTTTGACAATGTGAACATTTGGACAATTCAGTTTGACACGTGGCATGCTTGCATGTCATTTTTTTTCAAGTGGCATGCCACATGTGCAAGCATGCTCAGCGTACGCGCCAACTGAATTTTCCGGCAGTTCATTTGTCGAAAAACGGTTAAAGTGATTTTAATTTCTGTATACATGATCTAAGCACAAATTTTTAAGAGAACAATTTTTTTTTATTATATTACTGTTATTTGAGTATAAGTTCAGTGAGTATAAATAAAATTAAATCACACATGTAATGAATAAATTATTGTAACAAGAAAATAATTCTAATATTTATTTACTAAAAATATGATTATAATAATTTTACAAAGTCATATATCATAAAATTTATAAAGTACAAAATTATTAAAAAAATTTAAGTTTAAAAATTAAACTTGTAATTAACCGTAGGTTTTTAAAAATAAAATTATAACTCTAAATTTTTTGTATGATTAACACAAAAGTCAGTTCAATTTTGAACCTTAATAGAAAATATGATTTTTTTTTTTTAACTTACAACTATATTAAACTTACAGATTTATGGTAATTACTCCTATGAAGTATAAATCAGGGAGTGTACTATATATAATATATACTGGATGATTTAACACGTGTAATGCCTTTATTTATTTATATATATATAATATATATACATGTTTATCTAACTTTCAAGAAAAAAAAAACTTACAAAAAATAATAATAAAAAAAACATAAAAAATGGTATGACGAAAAGATCTTTGTTATTTTTCAATGCAAAAATATGATTCATTGTTTGATTTTGTTAGTACCATAAAGGAAAATAAAAAAAATGAAAACTTTGGGTTCAGCAATTTGGTAGCAATGACGTGAGCAAGTTGCAGTAGTACTACAGACTAAACTAATAAGTGAATAGAAGGGAAAAGAAAAAAAAAAATTTATTTTAATGCATAAATTAATTAATATATGAATGATGAAAGATTATAATTAGAGTTTCATTAGCTCGATAACTAGAACAGTTAATTTGTTTGAACTAAAATAAATAAATAAATAATGGATTTAACAAAATCCAGCAAAGGGATTAAGCTTTCAAAGATAAAATATCAAAATAAATAATTAAAAAATATCAAGCAAGCGTGATAATTAGTTATGGATCTGCATGGTAATTAAAAGAAAAAATATTGAATTTTTTTATCTGATTAAATACTTGTTTTAGTCACTATGACTCATCAAATCATAAACCTTAAAAATATGTGGATTCGAATTTAAGAATAAGCACAAATTATGTTTTACCTTAAAAATTAAACCTTCGCATTTCTAATTTAAAAGATAATCGATACCACTATAAATTTTCAAAAAAAGAGTAATGGAAACCAGTCAATCCTGCCCAACATCTCATCAAATCAAAAACCAAATGATTAAGGAATTGTTTCTAGACAAGCACTTCTCCCTAAAGTTGAAAATGAAATTTAAACATACACAAAAATTATCCATAAAACATGTCTATGCATCCAATAATGCAAAAATTGGCTCCAAAATCGGAATGTCCCAAAAATCAGCAACTGACCGAAATATGCACAATCTAACGGACTAAGTAAAAAATTTAGCAGCAAAAACCAACAATTTTTTAAAAGACAAGTCATAAAAAATCATTACAATCAACACTTTTAAGTCAAATCCCTCCCCCATACTTTCTATTTGCATTGTCCTCAATGCGAAATAATAAATCAAACATGTTGGCTCAAAAAGCTAATTTATAGGTTTTGATGCATTAACAAAACATTTGCACTTGACAAAATTGGATTTCTTTCTAGAATTTATATTGCAGGCCCAAAGTTCAAGTGCTGATGCAGAGTGTTCTACCAAGTACAGAACACGATGCAGAGTGTTCTACCAAGTACAGAACAAACGTGTTCGTGTTCTATATCCGTCAGAACAGACTGCAGTCCTAAAGGTTTATTAGGAAATAAACTTTGTAAAATCATCTTTGAGGTTCCCACACACTCACAGCACGTCTATTGCATTATTATCTGCATAAAATATATTTTTAAATCACATGATTACCTAAAACAAAATTATCTCTTTCCTAAAAAGATAAAAATCCACAATCAAAGCTTTTGAAAATGGAAAGGAAGTCTTTCATTTTAAACCTGATTCTTCTTACTCAAAGAAGCATAAAATCAGAAGAAATCACTCTCAAATCAGATCTCTTCAATCATAGAAACATTTTTTGAAATTATGTTCACACCTAACAACTACAATTTTCAGCTATAAAAAGGAATTATGTTGGTGTGTTTTATTAAGTGAGTGAAAAACGTTTTTGTTCTAATTGGGTTTTATCTTATAAGTTTTTCATTCCTTCATGTGCATTCACGATCACATCTCCTCAATATGATTATAGTTTCTATTGTAATCATGTTAGTGAGGCTATTCAAATTTGCGAGATAAATGTGTGAGGTTAGGTTGCTAGAACCTAAGAAAATAAACTAGCAAGTGTTTAGGTTCTTTTACTTGGGAAAAAGGGCTAAGTGTTTTGATCATTTTACTTGGAAAAAATGATTAAGTGTTTTTAGAGTTTTCACTTGGGAAGAAAAACTTAGGGTAGCTACATGTAACAGGCTTTTGACTCTTGCCCGTAAATAGAGTCACATTAGAAAGAGAGAAACTCTTAAGACGGATTGTCTTAAGGAGAGGATGTAGGCGATGGCCGAACCTCTATAAATCGCGGTGTTAAATTCTCTATCCCTTACTCTCCTTTTATTTTGTGCTCTATAATTTTTATGCTGAAATTAACTGTTCTGTATCTGTTCTGTGTTCTATAGAACAGAGTCAGAAAATCACATGTGTTCTGGAAAAACGGGATGAAATTGATTTTTCTAAATTAATTTATCCAATAAAAGTCTGATTTTTTGCCACTAATAATTTCGTCCATATGTATAGTTTTTAATGGTAAAGGATAATTAAAAAATTATTTAAAGTAAATTGCATGAAATGGATTTATTATGATGATGGTATTTTGCATATCAATTGTATGTGTTCTAATATATCCAGATAGCGTAAAAATAATGAAATGATCTATTCACCCCCCTCTAGATCATATATTTGGGACTCACATTTGGTATCAGAGCAGGTCTCTTTATTTACAGGTCTAACAACCTAGAGAGATCCAAAGATGGCTGGAACAAATTGCCTGAACACAACTTTTGCTGAAGGACAATCATCAACAAATCATCCTCAATTTTGCGGATATAACTTTTCATTTTGGAAAGTAAGAATGAGGCACTTCATTCAAATACAAGACGTGAGAAGCAGGAGGATGGTGACCAACGAATTCAAACCACCAACCAAAATCGAGAATGGCACTGAAATTCTTAAGGGACAAAATGAGTATTTTGAAACTGATATTTTAAATATCTAAAGAAATTCAATAGCTATGAGTTTACTGTATTGTGCTTTGGAAGCTAATGAGTTTAATTGAGTTTCAGCTTGTGACACTGGCAAGGAGATTTGGGATAAATTAGTAGCAACCTACGAAGGAACTAATCAAGTCAAAGATTCTCATTTGCATGTGTTAGTGTATGATTATGAATCTTTTAAAATGAAATCTAATATTTCTGAAATGAGCTACAGGTTTGTCAATATTACAAGTTCCATGAAAGGACTTGAAAAGACTATAAAAGTCAGGAGAAAGAAAAGAAGCAAAAAAGGAGTTGCTCTAGCTGATGATTCTAGTGAAAATTCTTCTGATGAAGACTTGCTATAATCTCTGAAAAATTTCAGAGGGTCTATAGAAAAGGAATGATACATGAAAGATTTCAGAAGATCATCTCCTGAAAAAGAAAGACAAAAAGCTCAAGAAGAAAGCAATGTGGCAACGTGGAGCAATATTTATAATTCCAATGAAGATTCACAATTAGATCAAAACCCAGAAGATACCGGTCTAATGAGGAACAAAACACGGCATTAATCGTGGAAAATCTAAGTAAGTGAATCTAATTCAAATCTAGAAGAAATGAGTAAAATTTTTTCAGGAACTCCATATAAAATATGATAAGATAAAGAAAAAGAATTTTAATATTTTGATTGCTCATCATGCATTAAATATCATGAAAGTTTGATAAAGTCACATGATAATCTAAAAAGGAATTATTAAAATATTCTCAAGAAGAGCGTAAAAAAAATATATCTAGAGTTGCTTGAGGATTGGAATGAACTGGAAAATAAGATTACCATTAAATCATGTGATTGTCTGAAGCTTGAAATGAAATTTGCTGATTTAAATATTGGTATTAAGAGATTTATTCAAGGCTGTGATAAAAGATGAAAATAGTTTAATTGATCATTCATTTGCATCTTTACCTAAAGTTTATTGCATTTTTTTTTTGTGGTGAAAATGAGCACATTGCAAGGAACTATTTTTAAAAGAAAAATGGAAAAGGAAAGAACCATGAAGCTAGAAATGAAATATTTAATGCAAAAACTAACCCCAAGGACCCAAGATAAAGTGGGTACCTAAGAATTATCTTGCAGGTTTGTCTAAAGAGCAACAAGAACAACAAATATTATCTTGATAATGGTTGCTCAAGAAATGAGAAGAAGTTTGCTGAACTCTCTATCAAAGATGGAGAGACTGTCAGTTTTGGTGACAAAAGTAAAGGCAAAATAAATGGAGTTGGAAACATTGGATCCAACCCAACTATTAAGAATGTCTCGGATTGAAATATAATATGCTCAGTATAAGCCAATTATGAATAGAAGAAGGTTGCAAAAGTTGAAGATATCGAATCAGGAGATGGCACAAATCATGTTAAAGGAAAGTAATCCGCCAAAATATTTTTGGGTTGAAGTTGTAAGCATATCAAGCTATATTATCAACAGAGTTTTAATTAGAGTTATTCTAAATAAAAACTCTATATGAGCTGTGGAAAAGAAGGAAGCCAAGCATCAGTTATTTCCATACATGTGGCTGTAACAAAAATGAAGAAATTCAGAGGAAGCTTAAGATAACAACAACTGGATTCTTGCAATGCAAGAAGAATTAAGTCAATTTGAAAGAAATAAGAAACAAGTTGGATGAACAATGAAATATGATAAGAGATAAAGCAAAGGTTGTGGCTCAAAACTACAATCAAGAAGAAGGTACTGAATTTGATAAAGTATTTGCACATGTTACATGTTTAGAAGCTATTTATATATTGTGTATTGCATGTTTTAAGAAAATTAAGTTTTATCAAATGGATACTTAAAGTGCATTTTTAAATGGAAATTTAAATGGAAAGTTTATGTAGGACAACGTTTTGAAAATCCAGAATATCCAAATCATGTTTTTAAATTAATAAAAGCTTTATATGATTTAAAATAGGTTATTAGAACTTGATATGATTTTCTTAATAGAACATGGTTTCTCAAAGGATAAAATTGATAAAACTTTGGTTATAAAGCATAAAAGAACTTATATTATGCTTGTGTAAGTTTATATGAATGATATTGTGTTTAGAGTTGCTAACAGCTCTATGTGCAAGGAATTGAAAATTCAATAAAGATCTGAGATGGATATGATGGGAGAATTAATTTTCTTCTTGGGACTACAAATAAATCAAAACAAGGATGGAATCTTTTTTATTTAGTGATTCACTCAGAGAAAAAATTGAGATCAGACACCATTTCATGAGGGATATTGTTCAAAGAGAAAATATGCTTTGTATCCCAACATAATGTCAACTTGCTGATATAATTGTTAAACCATTAAAAGAAGAGAAATTTTACAAGATAAGAAGAGAATCAAGTACGGATATATTAGAAAATTCATTCTAAAGGTAATCATATTCTCTATTTAATTTATCTTGTATTTAAATATATTTGTCATGCTCTAATTATTTTTCTGTGTTGTGTTTTATGGTACATATTTTAAATTGAGTTGCAGACATCTTACGTGCTCTATTTCTCTTTAAAAGTGTCAGTTATGGAGTTTCTTCTTTATTATATTTTAACTTTCACTTTAATGGACATTGTTTTTAAGGGAGTTTATCTTTTATTTTATCATATATTGGTGCACATGTTTTTCGGTTCAAAAGAAAAAGATTGCTTTTAAAATTTTGGTCAATTTCACATTTTTTAAACTTTCCACTTTTGATATTTTGATTTCTAAAAGAATAAACTTTTGTCTTTTATATATAAGGGAATATTTTCAATTTTTTTAAAAGAAAGGAAGTTAATATCTTTTGTTTTGGTTAATCTTTCTCTTTCTAAATAACTTCTCACTTTTAAAAGAAAAATTTGTCTTTATTCTAATCTCGGTTTTCTATGTTTATAAGGTTAAAAATCATATTTTTACTATCTTCTTCTCCAAACCAATTCTCTACTAACTCCATTCCTCCCTTTTAAAATCTCAAGAGTGAAAATCGCCAAGCAAACAATATTTGTCCTAAAAAGATCAAAATTCTCAACTCCTCTCTCTTGCCCAATCATAGTTTTGTTTCAATTTTGAAATTTTCAGTAAAGAAAAAGCGTAATTTTTCGGTTTGCTGATTATGCGGCTTAGATTCCATCATTTGATGAGTCGGGTCAATTGTCGGGTAACAGCGTATTGGGTCAATTCATAAGTTCTCATCCCAAAATCAACAGATTGGGCATAACTGAAAGCAATAAAAAGATCAGTGGCAGATTGATTAGAAAGAATTCAATGGCAAGGTATTTTTATGATTCTGCTATTTATCCTTCTCTGTTAAAAGACTTCTTTAGAACTAAGATGATAAGTATTCTTGGATACTTTGAAATGGGATTGAAGTGCTGATAATATTTTTGATTTATTATTTTGCTATTTTTGTGATATGTCTTGATCATTTTGAGTGGTTGGTTTTGGTTAACCTCTTACTTACAGATCATCAACTCTTTTTGTGGTGAACAAATAAAAATAAAAAATAAAAAAAGGGGGAGAAGAATGATTATCTTTGTGCTGCTGATTTATTTTGATCATGTGATATATTATTTATTACTTTGATCATGTGCTGATACATTGCAGCTGATATTTAAAAAAAAAAAAAAAAGGAGTTGATACTTTAATTTGTTGCAGCATTTGTTTCTTAAAATGTGTTTTGATTATTTGGATTGAAAGTGCATGCAAAATTTTTTGAACTGAATATTATGCAGGTGAAAAAAAAAAATTGGGAATTGATGCAAAATTGATTTGTGCAAAGTTATGATGATATTACATGCTTGATTGATTTTAATTGTGAAATATTCATTTGATTATGCAGAGTTGTGATAATATTTTAATTTATGCAACATTAAGTTTATGAAATTAAATGTGCAGATGTGGAAGAATTGATATATACAGAGTTGTGATATTTTAAATATATTGCAAAATGTGTATATGCAGAATTTTGGTTGTGCAATTGTGCAGAATTTTTATGATATATAAGCAGAATTTTTGTGTGAAGAATTGTGTGTGAATATTGACATTATGCTGCAGATTTTTGATTTTAATGCAAAATATATGTTATGCAGATTTGTTAATATGCAGCAAAAATAAATATATGCATATATGATTATAATATTATGAAAACAAATGTGCTTGATTTGTACAAAATATTGCAGAACTGATTTGAAGTGTGCAAATTTAAGTTTTTAATTGGGCAGTAAATTGAATTATGCAGTAGACTTGATTTTTGCATGTTGAGCTAAAAGATATTGAGATTATACAAAATTGCTTTTGTGCAGGCTCATATTATGCATAATTAATAATATGAATTGCTTCTTCGATTATGCTTAATCTTGAATATTTAGTTAGAATGCTTATCTGATCTTGATATTTTTTGAAGCAAAACATTTTGATTATTATGCAAAATTGATGATCATTTAGTTTTGTGTGATCTTGTGTACTTGATTGTTGTTATGCTTGAAGATGTTTGATTTATGCTTATGCAAGTTGAATTGTGAAAATGATGACATTATGCAGGTTGAATTAAACATATGCTTAATTTGTGAGAATGCTTGATTTTTATTATCTTGCTGAATTGATTTAAATTGTGCAAAATGCTATCAATTTTGAATTATGCATCATATTGATTTGATCTTGTGAAATATTCATTTTGAATTATACAGCAAATTATCATTGTGCAGAATGAATGAGTTTGCCGTTGATCTTGATTAATATTTTGATCTTGATTCATTTGATCTTGATTAATTAATCATTATTATGCAGCAGACTATCTTAATTTTTTTTAATGCAGGTTGAACTAATAAATTGATCATCACTGTAATATATAATTTGCTATGATGTGAAAGTGATCTTGATTATTTGATCTTGATTAATTCTTGATTATTTGATCTTGATTAATTAATTAAATTGTGCAGCAAATTATTAATTATGCAGAAATTGTATGTATTTGATCTTGATTAAATTGTGCAGCAGATTATTTATTATATACATGCAGAATTTCTTTTGTGCAGAATTGAATGTGTATGCATGTGCAGAAGTGCAGAATTTTTGTGCAGTATTTGTGTTTGTGCAGATGTGCATAAATTTTGTGCAGTATTTATGCATGTGCAAATTGTGCAGAATTTTATATATATGCAGAGTATGCAGATTTGGTATAAATAAGTGTGCAGTGTGCAGATATTATACAAGTTATGCATAATTAAGTGAGCAGATTTTGATGATTATTTTTATGCAGCAGATTTTTAATTCATGCATCAACTTAATTTTAATTGCTATGTAGTTTTTGATCTTAAGAAAGGTAATTATGCAGAATTATAAGTATGAATGATCATTTTATTTTATGAAAATAATTCTGCAAAATTGATTGAGTTGGAGACTTGATCAAATATAGGCAAGATATGATATGTGATGTGATTGTTGCAGGATTGAAAAGATATATTCTAATTACTTGATTATGCAGAATGCACTAAACTTAATTTCTTGATCATGCTTGACTTGATTATAAGAATTGAGAAATAATATATGATTATCTATATTGCAGTATTTTTGACAGGGCTAATAAATCATAATATATGGTATGCAATATAATGTAATCATGCATGTTGATAATTGATCAAAATTATTTTCAAATGCATACATTCAGGGGGAGAATGATAAAATAATTATTTGATCTTGGTCTTGATATTGATTATGCAGATTATCTTGATCAGATAATTTAAATTATGCAGGATGAAATTTGCAGGTTGGACAAAATTTATTTATGCAGAGGATAATTGATTGATAATGCAAAATGACTTGATGCTTAAATTATTTAACTTGATTATTTTTAATCAAATTTTAGTTGAGCATGCAAGTATACAGAATAAATGGTTAAGTTGTGCAGATGCAGAATGATTATGTGATCTTGATTATGCATGATTGATAGTAAAAATGTGATTGTTCAGATATATGGAATTGCTGCAGGTTGAATTGATAAGTAAAAAATTTTGCTTGAAGAGAAAATGGTAATTGCTGCGATATATAAGTGCAGAATAAATGGATGAAATTTGTTTGTGTAAGATGATTGTTTGATGATACAGGTTGATTAATAGTGGAAATAATGGATTGATTATGCAGATTTGATGATTATTTGATCTTGATATGCTTGATATTGATTATGCTGATGTGATGATAAATTGTTCTTGTGAAAGTGACTATGCAAAATTAATTCTTTGCGCTTAATAAATGCAGAATGTGCTTAAAATTAAGAATTACATGATGTTATATGCGATTGCTGTGATAAAGTGAAATACGGACTGAAAGTTTAAATTAATGAGATTCCTTTATAAAATTGATCCAAATTGGTGATACAGGTAGTAAGCTTTAATCTCTGAACATGTGTGATAATAATAAATTGCAAGATTATCAATACAGGGCTGATATGCTAATTACCTTATGCAGGGAGTAATTTATATATGTGATCTATTCTTACACTTTTTGTTGATGACAAAAAGGGGGAGAAGATATACATATCTTATGTGTAGGAGAAGAAATACATATGTGATATATTGTTGATCTTCATTGCATGAAGATATGTGTAGGAGAAGAAATACATATGTGATATATTGTTGATCTTCATTGCATGAAATTGATATCTGAATATTTATGCTTCATTATTTGATTATCTTCTTGAGAATAAACACATATGTGATATATTGTTGATCTTCATTGCATGAAATTGATATCTGAATATTTATGCTTCATTATTTGATTATCTTCTTGTTTAAATTGTTTTTGAGAAACACATATGTGATATATTGTTGATCTTCATTGCATGAAATTGATATCTGAATATTTATGCTTCATTATTTGATTATCTTCTTGTTTAAATTGTTTTTGAGCATATATTCAGGGGGAGCTTTTAAAATCTTGTTGTTTAACTGTTTTTGAGCATACACATAGGGGGAGCTTGAACTTGAATTGGTGAATGTTTTGTCATCATCAAAAAGGGGGAGAATGTTGGCTCAAAAAGCTAATTTATAGGTTTTGATGCATTAACAAAACATTTGCACTTGACAAAATTGGATTTCTTTCTAGAATTTATATTGCAGGCCCAAAGTTCAAGTGCTGATGCAGAGTGTTCTACCAAGTACAGAACACGATGCAGAGTGTTCTACCAAGTACAGAACAAACGTGTTCGTGTTCTATATCCGTCAGAACAGACCTGCAGTCCTAAAGGTTTATTAGGAAATAAACTTTGTAAAATCATCTTTGAGGTTCCCACACACTCACAGCACGTCTATTGCATTATTATCTGCATAAAATATATTTTTAAATCACATGATTACCTAAAACAAAATTATCTCTTTCCTAAAAAGATAAAAATCCACAATCAAAGCTTTTGAAAATGGAAAGGAAGTCTTTCATTTTAAACCTGATTCTTCTTACTCAAAGAAGCATAAAATCAGAAGAAATCACTCTCAAATCAGATCTCTTCAATCATAGAAACATTTTTTGAAATTATGTTCACACCTAACAACTACAATTTTCAGCTATAAAAAGGAATTATGTTGGTGTGTTTTATTAAGTGAGTGAAAAACGTTTTTGTTCTAATTGGGTTTTATCTTATAAGTTTTTCATTCCTTCATGTGCATTCACGATCACATCTCCTCAATGTGATTATAGTTTCTATTGTAATCATGTTAGTGAGGCTATTCAAATTTGCGAGATAAATGTGTGAGGTTAGGTTGCTAGAACCTAAGAAAATAAACTAGCAAGTGTTTAGGTTCTTTTACTTGGGAAAAAGGGCTAAGTGTTTTGATCATTTTACTTGGGAAAAATGATTAAGTGTTTTTAGAGTTTTCACTTGGGAAGAAAAACTTAGGGTAGCTACATGTAACAGGCTTTTGACTCTTACCCGTAAATAGAGTCACATTAGAAAGAGAGAAACTCTTAAGACGGATTGTCTTAAGGAGAGGATGTAGGCGATGGCCGAACCTCTATAAATCGCGGTGTTAAATTCTCTATCCCTTACTCTCCTTTTATTTTGTGCTCTATAATTTTTATGCTGAAATTAACTGTTCTGTATCTGTTCTGTGTTCTATAGAACAGAATCAGAAAATCACATGTGTTCTGGAAAAACGGGATGAAATTGATTTTTCTAAATTAATTTATCCAATAAAAGTCTGATTTTTTGCCACTAATAATTTCGTCCATATGTATAGTTTTTAATGGTAAAGGATAATTAAAAAATTATTTAAAGTAAATTGCATGAAATTGATTTATTATGATGATGGTATTTTGCATATCAATTGTATGTGTTCTAATATATCCAGATAGCGTAAAAATAATGAAATGATCTATTCACCCCCCTCTAGATCATATATTTGGGACTCACAAAACATGGGGCGAACACAACCTAAATAAATAAATAATTAAAGTTTAGAAAACTACCCTTGGTGGAGAAGGATACTCGGTTCTATTAGTTTTGCAAATGATGGAGTAGTGTGAACCCTATATGCTATAAATAGGCGAGTAAGTTGGCTTGCATCTGTTGTATTATGGTGGAAATGGCAGCAATAGACATCTCAAGTCTATCCAATCACTCCAAAGATTCTGAAGAAGGGGTAGTAAGAATGGTTGAAGAGGAAGCACCAACTGACTTCTTCGCATCTTTCTTGAAGACATGTCCATCAAAGGAGGCAAGGTGACATGCATTGTAACACCCCCACGTACCCTAAGAGGAACTGGGTGTGCTACTCTATGCTCAAAATATCACGACCTGCTCATTAACACTAAAAACAAAGTATCAGCCACTTCAATTCTAAAATTCAATAAATCTTCAATTCAATTAATTATCCTAAAACCAGTGTTCATCACATTATTTTCATGCTTATTATAAGATTCAAATAATTTCTAATCCAGCAAATACACACAAATGCACATATTTAAATTTCCAAACCTGAATTAAGCCAAACTCTGTCAACTTGCTCAAATAGTATTTCTTCCTTCCCTTTTTCCATTATCTTCAAATTTTCCTCTCATTTTTCAATCTCTTAACATCAAATATTTTCACATAATGGAGTCTCGTGCTTCCTTTCTTCCTAACCCAGATTGAATCAGCTTAATTCTGTTCCCCTTTTCTTCCCCCTCTCTATTACACTCCAATTCCCTTCTTATATATGCATGGAATTCATGTGTTGGCTTATCCTTTGAAAGCCACGTGAATTCCACTAAAACACATACAACATACTTTAATTAGTCTAATCCCATGATTTACTTAATTAATCTTATATTTAACTCAAATCTTGCATTTTTACATTCTAGCCACTTAACTATTTATTTCATTCAATTAAGTCCTTTCCGATGTTTTAATTTCTTTCCATTTAATCCCTTTTTCCTACTATTAAATATTTCGATTCCTATTTACTGATTTAATCTTTAATTATTGGGCCATTATACATGCCTTAATTCATCTAAGATAGATTTTGGTTCCTTACATGCACTCACAAAAAAAATAGAGCTTCCTTTCCTGCAGCGTAATAAGGTAGTCTATTCAAACAAATAAGATCCATATGAGGCATACCATTAGCAACATGCATTTTGGTTATATCAATATCTACTTTACCAACATTGATAGCAAGACAAGTGATTAAAGACCCCCCAAAATAACTTTTTAGGCATAAGAGTCAATTTCTCAAATTTTAATGCAAGCCAATAACGCAAGTTCACTTTTTTACCATGCAACATGAACTGTAAAGAAAACAATTATGTTTTGATAATGATGATAATGTCATCATTCCTAGCTGAATTATGCATTTACTTAATATATATAATCAGGAAGCCCTCACAATGAGATTATATTAATAACCACTTGTATTGATTCAATCAAACAATTATAAATCTGATTTACTCAATAGGTTGTATATTATTTAATTAAATGGACCATCCATTGACATGTACTATTATGTGTCACTTTTTAGAAATTTTAGAGCTTAAATGACATGTCATGTTTGATTTTTTTGGCAGAAGTTAAAGTGTTTCCTGATTAAAAAAAACTTTCCATACAAAGAATTACATAATTTAGATATTTTTTTATTACCATAAATTTTTTTTGTCACTTTCTAATAATTAGGGTATAAGTGTAGTGACTTTGGGTGTCACCAACCCTACCACGTCAACAACTGAGTTTGCATTGTTTTCACCATGTGTCATATGCCATTCAACATGTCCTTGATTGCATCCTGGCCAAAATGACTTTTGATCAAACAATTTATTAGTTCATAAACAAAAATTTCTTTTGTGATATTATGGTATTTTCGAAGCAAGTTCAATAACTATTGGTGCAATAAATTCCCAATTATAGGTGTTAAATTGGAATTTAGAAAAATTTAAGTAATGAGATGGCATAATTGCATAAATACAAATATTAAATTATATATCAGGCCTTTTTCCAAAATATTAATTACAACAAACTCAAATTTTAAATTTTAACTGTAGGAAACCCTAGAATTTATCTAGGCAATAATAATCATGTTAAATCATCAAGAAAATAAAATCTGTAGCGGAAGCGTACCTGAATTCATGGTTTCGGTTGAGAATACTGAAGTTTCGCGGTCTATGATCTTCCAAATTGATAGGTAGGATGAAAAATGTCTTCTTCAGATGGGAAATCAGAAAGACGATGTCCTCTCTATAATTTGGGAACCATAACACTATTATATTTCTTTATTTCTAATTTAGCCCATCATAAAATTATAAATTATAAAAGAGTATCTATACATTTAACCCATACTTATAATATTATTATTATGGCCCACTTTAATTTCAATTAAATTAGATCACTTTAATATTTAGGCCAAGTCTTTTAAATGATAGTTATAACATATAATTATTATAACCTAAATATATATAATGTATGTGTCCATAAATCCTAACAATCTCCCACTTGGACTATACATATATATATATATATATATATATATATATATATATATATATATATATATATATATATATATATAAGCATATTACCTTATAATTATATGCCAACTATATGAGCTCTAAACTTTACTATCATAACCAAAGACATTCCTGAACAATCTCGTCCATCAATCATGCATACATAGAACCAAGGCAACTTTTGTTACTTATATGTTGTAACTAAATCCATCCCTGATCACATATGTAAACATAACCAAATGACACAGATCAAGTATGGATGCATAGCATGAAAAATTACATGTAATGTGATCTAAACATGTCTATTTTCAACTGGTCCACTTTATAAACTTAGTGAGATCAATCCATAGCTGAATCAAAGTGTGAATAACTCAACTTCATTTCTGCAGAAAAATATAGATAAACCAAAACTAAAAAATGTGTCTATAATAAGAAAGCAAGATTACAAACTCCCACTAAAATTAAATATCCTCAAAAGACATGACACCCACATGAGCAGTATACTCATTAAAGACCTTGGGTGGAAATCCTTTAGTAAGCGGATCCGCAACCATGGAGTTTGTACCAATATGCTCAATAGACACCTGTCCACTTTGAACTCTTTCTTTAACAACCAAGAATGTAATGTCTATATGCTTTGACTTGCTTGAACTCTTGTTGTTATTGGAATACAAGACTGCTGACTTATTGTCACAAAAGATCTGAAGTGGTCTTTCAATTTCATTAACAATTCGCAGCCCAGTGACAAAATTTCGCAGCCATATTGCTTGATTTGATGCCTCATAACATGATATGAACTCTGCTGCCATAGTAGAAGAGCCTATAAGAGATTGCTTAGCACTCTTCCAAGAGATAGCACCTTCAGCAAGCAAAAAAATATAGCCTGATGTAGATTTCATGCTATCTTGGCACCCAGCAAAATCGGAATCTGAATACCTAATGATCTCTAACTTATCCGATCTCCTGTAAGTGAGTATGAAATGTTTTGTTCTTTGAAGATATCGCATGACTCGTTTGGTTGCTTTCCAATGAACCATTCCTGGATTGCTTAAATATCTTCCCAACACTCCAACTATGTACGCAATATCCGGACGCATACAAACTTGTGCATACATTAGACTTCCTATTGCTGATGCATAAGGAATCTTTTGCATTTCTGTTTCCTCAAAAGCATTTTTGGGGCACTGTTGGAGACTAAACTTGTCTCCTTTAGCCACAAGGGTATCTGCTGGTTTACAATCTTGCATGCCAAATCTCTTAAGAACCTTTTCGATATAGGCCTTTTGTGATAATCCAAGAATACCTCGAGTGCGATCTCGATGTATTTGGATCCCTAATACAAAATTTGCATCTCCAAGGTCCTTCATCTCAAAATTCATAGCTAGAAATCTCTTGGTTTCATGCAACAAGCCTATATCATTGCTGGCAAGCAATATGCCATAAAACCAAAAAAAATATGCTTACTCCCACTAAATTTGTGATATATAAAATCATCAACCAAATTCATCTCAAAATCATAAGAAATAATAATCTGGTGAAATTTGTAATACCACTGACGAGACGCTTGCTTAAGCCCATAGATGGATTTCTTCAATTTACAAACCATTGACTTTGTATCTTCTGATACATAGTTTTCTGGTTGCACCATATAAATTGTTTCATCAATGTCACCATTGAGAAATGCTGTCTTGACATCCATCTGATGTAGCTCAAGATCAAAATGTGCTACTAATGCCATTATATTCCTAAAAGAGTCTTTCGATGAAACTGGAGAGAAAGTCTCTTTATAATCAATGCCTTCTTTCTGTGTAAAGCCTTTAGCGACAAGACGTGCTTTGTACCTTTCCACATTGCCCTTTGAATCCCTTTTGGTTTTAAAAATTCATTTACAACCAATGGGTTTTGTGCCTTCAGGCAATGGAACAAGGTCCCATACGTCATTGTCTTTCATAGACTTAATCTCCTCATTCATGGCATCTATCCACTTTTGAGAGTTAGAACTTTCCATTGCTTGATGAAAATTAACTGGATCATTTTCCATCACTCCAATGTCAACATCATGTTCATGAAGAAACACAACATAATCATCTGAAATTGCATTTCTTCTTTCTCTAGTGGATCTCCTTAATGGCAATGGTTCTTGAGGCTGTAGAGTTTGTTCTTCAAGAACATCTCCTTGAGGCTAAATGGGAGGATCAATGACATTGTCTTGATCTAGAATTGCATCATGAACAATGTCTGGTATAATAATCTGTTCTTGATTATTGTCCATAGCAATTAAAGAAATATCAACATATTCCTCTTCAAAGACAAAGTCCTTAACTCTTTCTCCCCCTGCAAACTCAACATCCTCAAAGAACCGAGCATTACCTGTCTCAAAAATAGACTTACTTGTGGGATCATAAAATTTGTAACCCCTAGAGCGTTCAGAGTATCCAATAAAATAACAACTAATAGTCCTAGAGTCCAGTTTCTTTTCATTTGGCCTACAAGGCCTTGCCTCAGCTGGACATCCCCAAATATGAAGATGTTTTAGACTAGGTTTCTTACCTGTCCAAAGTTCATAAGGGGTTTTACCAGTTGCCTTTGTTGGTACCCTGTTAAGTATATAAGCTGCAGTCCTTAATGCTTCTTCCCAGAGTGACTCAGGTAAGGTAGAGTGACTGATCATACTTCTTACCATGTCTAAAAGCGTTCTATTTCGTCTTTCAGCAACACCATTCATATTGGGTGAACCAGGTATGGTGTACCGTGGTACGATACCGCTTTCCTCTAAGAATTTAGCAAATGGAC
The DNA here is from genome assembly GCA_947683425.1 of Excoecaria cochinchinensis. Taxonomy (NCBI): domain Eukaryota; kingdom Viridiplantae; phylum Streptophyta; class Magnoliopsida; order Malpighiales; family Euphorbiaceae; genus Excoecaria; species Excoecaria cochinchinensis. The sequence continues at coordinate 232,165 of CANTUQ010000122.1, read as the reverse complement.
CTGGACGTTGTTCACCTGAACCGTCATATCTTCCATAGTATTCACCACCACGATCAGATCTAACGCTTTTAATACCTTTATTTAGTTGATTTTCAACTTCAGCTTTAAAACTTTTGAACATATCCAGTGACTGAGATTTCTCATGAATGAGATAAAGATAGCCATATCGACTGAAATCGTCAATAAACGTTATGAAATATGTTTGGCCATTCCAAGAAGCCATAGGGAATGGCCCACAAATATTTGTGTGTATTAGTTCTAACACATCTGTTTTCTTATTGGCATCAAATCTCCTAACCTTTGTTTGTTTCCCCTTAATACAATTCACACACATGTCAAAGTCTATAAAATCAAGGGGATCAAGAATACCTTCAAACACAAGTCTCTCAATTCTATTTTTAGAGATATGACCTAATCTCTTGTGCCATAATGAAGCAGAATTCTCAATAGTTAATTTGCGCTTTTTACATATTGAATGAACATGCAAGGATTCATTAAATGAAGCAATTGTATCAATTAAATATAGATTATCATAACTTGATAAAGAACCAGATCCAGCCAAACTTGAATTTGACAAAGACTAAATTTTCCATTTCCAAATGAACAACAATAACTAAATTTGTCCAATGCTGAAACAGAAATCAAATTCCGCCTAAAAGACGGTATAACAAAAGTCTCAAACAAATCCAAATAGAAACCAATTCTTAATAATAATCTAAAAGTTCCAATTGCTTCAACTTCCACTGATTTGCCATCACCAAAATAGATGTATCTCTCACCATCATTAGGCTTTCGGCAATTTAGGCAACCCTGCATGGACACACTAATGTGAGTTGTGGCACTTGAATCAATCCACCAAGTGTGTCTAGGTACTGAAGCCAAATTAACCTCAGAACAAACAAAGTTAAGAAGCATACATTTCTTAGCACGCCAAGCGTGATAGTTGGTACACTGCTTCTTCTGGTGTCCTGTAGCTCCACAAAAGAAGCAACCATCTTTATTTTGTCCTTTAGGTTGTTTCTTTTGTGGTGCTGTTTCTGCAGCTTCCTTATTCTTTCTTTTCTTATTTTCTTTCTTCTTGTCTTTTGAGGTGGAAACTAAATGGACACTTGGTGCCTTTTCCTGCTTTAACCTATCCTCTTCCTGAACACAGTGAGAGATGAGCTCATTAAGGGTCCATGAGTCCCTTTGACAGTTATAGCTCACCTTAATTTGACCAAATTGTGCAGGAAGAGAGATCAAAACCAAATGCACTAACAAGTCTTAAGATAAATCCAACTTGAGTGCCCTTAAACTTGAAGCAAGATTAGACATTTCCATAATATATTCCCTTACATTTCCTTTGCCTGTATACCTCATAGAGATGAGTTTTGCTAAGATTGTACTTGTTTCAGCCTTTTCATTCTTAGCAAACCTTTTCTCAAGGTCCTCAAGGAAAACTTTAGCTGTTTCCACCTGATCGGACGTTGTGCCCCTAAAAGCTTCAGGAATAGCACGCTTAATGACCATAAGACTTATGCGATTAGACCTTTCCCACTTTTCCATCTCCCTCTTTTGTTCAGAGGTACTCTCAGCAGTAAGATTAGCAGGTTTAGGTTCCCTTAATGCAAGGTCTAGGTCCATGACTCCGAGAGTGATCAATACACTCTCTTGCCATGACTTAAAATTCGTGCCAGTCAGCATAGGAATAGAATTGATACTAGCAGTAATATTAGCAGCAGGAGCAGAAATTGAATTCAGAACAAAACATATAAAACAAACTCACATAAGTATCGAAATAATACCAAAATTGAATAATAAATTTAAATACAGTTAAATCCCATCTCAAGACATCTAACACTCCATTAATATTTTATCTTTGGACAAAATATTAACTTGTAAGTGATATCTTGGTGTAGCAATTAAACATAAATAATAAAATAACATGTCAAATAATAATTCTTCCTTTGGGCTGATTTATTATTCACATGTAAGACCAAATAATGATCACATGCTAATTGCCACAAATGTATATGTAATCATATTAAACATCAATTTTCCTTTGAGCCAATCAATATTTATGTAATTATGTACACATACCAATTATATATATTAAAACAAATCAAATTGACTTCCATAGAGCTCATTTTGGCAACATATTGGTTCAATTAACCCATCGCAATATATACATAGCTATACTGTAATTTAAATTTAAATTCCATCAAATGAAATCAAGAATAAAGTATCTTAATATCAAATTGTTTATATATAGAGCCAAATACAAACAAAACAATAATAATTATAATAATTATAACTGCCAATATAAAATCATTATTATTAGTGAGAACAGTACCCAAGTAACCATGTTAATATCAATTACCAACACTACAAAAAAAGGGCAATTAGCGACGGCAAATTCCGTCGCTAATGTCGATATTTTAGTCGCTAATAGCTTTTAGCGACAGGACGACGAAATGTCGCAAATAGAGCCGTCGCAAAAATTTAGCGACCAAAAGTGAAACAGTCGCTAAATTTAGCGACAGATAAATCCGTCGCTAAAAATAAAAATACCGTCGCTAAATAATGCCTAAATTAGTCGTTGGAAATATTGGAGAAATGTTAGCGACAAAATATTCCGTCGCTATTCCGTCGCAAAATTATTAATTTTTTATTATTAATTTTCATTTAATTTATTATTATTATTATTATTATTATTATTATTATTATTACATCAAAAATTTAATTTATATAAATAATAATTATGCAATATTATTAACAATACTATTAATTTAAAAATATAATATTATAAAAATATATTAAATTATACAATTAAATGTGTACAAATAGTCAATTCGGTTCGATTTTAAACGTAACCGAACAGATCGAAAATCAAACTTATATTAAACAAAATAAAACAATTTAAATAAAATAAAATAAAATAACATACATGAATTTTTATATTATGTTCCTAATAAATACTAAGCAAAATTACATTAAAAATAAATATACATAAATTACATTAGATATTGCCTATGATTTCGTGCTTTATTTGTCCCGGACTGATTTCAATTGTGCTCATTTGAGAATGATTGCAAGCCCAAAATCTGCAAACTTTAAATTACCTTTCATTGTCTATGAGAAGATTAGAACCTGCCCACCAAAAACAAGAAAAAAAAAGGAAAAGAAAATCAGCAGTTCAATGCCTTATGAAATGAAAAACAAGACTCAATAGTAAATAAATTGATTGCTTATTAACCTTTGATATCAAGCTAATTTTTGGTCATTGTGTCAATACCCGAACCTAGATTTCTCGAATAGAAATAACTTAAGGAAGTTGGAGTGCAAAATGTGACAATAATTAACTATGCAAAGACAGGTTGGTATCAAATTTTAGAAACATCAGTGGCTAATTTGATATGAGGAAAGCAGATTGAGATCAGTGGCTAATTTGATATAGTGAACTATCCACTCACTAATCCATTCAATAAATAAGATCCACATATAGGACCCTGACAATAAAAATATAGAAGGGCCTATATAAAAATTATTAATCTACTAGAACATATAATATAACTATAAATATCAAAAGAAATAATCGAAATCAAAACCTTTCTATATTCTTTATAAAAAAATAAAAATACATTCAATAACCTATTAGTTATCAACTTATCAAGCATCAAGATTTTAAATATAAATTCTGAGTCTTACAAGGCTTGCAAATATAAAAATCAAATAAATTATTCAAAAATAAGTTATTATAATCAAACATAAGTAGTAAATATTTAAATATCATACAACAATAATGGGAAGCATTAGAAATTGGTGTTGTAGATTGTCTTCCTTCAATAATTTCCTAATACATTAACGTAAAATATAAACAAAACACATGTCGGAGTAGAAGATCTGTTATTACAGAAAAAAATATAGCAGCAACCTCCATCAACAAAGCATTAGAATTATAAGGCTCAGCAGGTGGTTGGTTATTGAAAATTATATAATATCGCACAATGGATCATGCAACATGCCAAGTAACATATATTACAAATAACAATCTAATAAAACCACTAACTAAACACTGATTCGCCAGGCCAAAAATAATTAATGTGCTATCTAACAAATAGACAAGCCAAGCAACTGCAAACAAATAAGCACTGCTAAGTGCCTTGCTAATTGCACTTCCTAATCAAAGCCATTATAAATTTACAATAATTCAGATAGAACACACTAAGCATCTTAAGCCAAAATTAAAGCAAGCAATTAACTTAACACTATGCGTATTGTGTGCAAGCAACTAACTTAACTGAAGTTTTCAAATACAGAGCAAGCAATTAACTTAACCAATTTCAGAATTAGCTAATAACAGAATCAATAAAGATAGGAAACAATATTTGCTAAATATATAAGGATTTTTTGAATATATTGACATATCAGTAGCATGAAAAAAACTCCAATTCTCACACTCCAATTTTTATACCAGTAGCAAAAACTAAACTCTAATTATTATATTAGTTGTTCATACCATTACTATATCTGAAGTAAAAAGACAATTCAAGCAATAATCAGGCATTATCAACCAACCAACTGAATTTTCACATTAAATATATACAACCCAGATCATAAACCTTCCATAAACAATTTAATTTATTGAAAATATGTTAGAAAAGCAAATTTGGCAGTCACATACCAATTTTTCCGCAGATTTTGGTCTCTTCACCGTCGCCGGAGACTCGTCGGAGCACCACCGGAGGCACTAAACCCATCGGAAGGAAGCTCGGAGCCTCGGGGTCCCTTTTCCGGTGCTCACGCGCCCATCCACGGCGCCGTTTAGCCGGAATCGTCGTCGGTAGCTTCTGTTCAACCCCTCTCCGATCTCTCCATCGCCGGTGAGTGCTGAAGATCCATGGCCATCGGGATGATCGCCTGCCCACCGTGAGCCCCGTCGTGGTGTTCGTGTCACCTCTCGCCGTCGGAGCTCGCCGGAAAACGCAGAGGAAGCTTCGGTTTCCTCCTGCTCTCCTACAACGGCGACGTCGCGATGGAGGGGGAAAAAGGACTCCGAGATCGGCGTTGTGAGGAGCCGCTGCTCGCCGTTGACCGCCGCCAACCGCTCGCCCCCTTCCGCCGCTGCTCCGCCGTCCCCCTCTCCCTCTCTCTTTCGTTCTCTCCTTCTTCGGTTTCCCATCTTCTGTCTTCCCCCCTTCTTTCTTTTTCCATTTGATAATAATTTTCTTATTTAAAATATTTGAAAATTTTTTAGCGACGGAAACTTTCCGTCGCTAAATCCGTCGCAATTACTATAAATTAAATAACCTCTAAATTTAGCGACTGAATTAGGAGTCGCTATTTTAGCGACTAATTATTTAGTCGCTAAATTAGTCGCAAATATTTGCGACTGACTTTTTAGTCGCTAAATTAGTCGCAAAAAAAGGCGTGATAAATTGCCGCCAAATTTTAGCGACGGTTTATTTTTTAGTCGCTAAACAGTCGCTAAATTTGTCGTAAAAAATGAAAAATAGAATTTAGCGACTAATTCTTAAAAAAGTCGCTAATCAGTCGCTAATTAGCGACGAAAAAAAACAGTCGCTAATTTTAGTCGTTAATCAACAGTTTTTTTGTAGTGCAATAACAAAAGCAAAAAAAAAAAAACGTGATTGATGTCCACAGCACTAAAGGACAAAAAAAAACATGAAAGCAAATTGGCCAAAAGTCAGCAAATTGGCCAAACTTCAAAAGCCAGATGAAAAGAATTTAATAAATGCCAATAACAGTAAATGAAGCCCAACCCTTGAATTTATACAGTATCGCATAAAACCAAAAATCATCGCAACACAAATAGCAACAATTCAATTGCGCCGAAGAACAATCCAAAATCATTATATATACATAGAATCCAAATAACAGTACTCCATGAACACGTGAATTCATGGTCGCCGCAAAACATATATTGGAATAAAAGAAAATTATGCCAAAAACCCAAAGCCACATGCCGACGAAACCATAAATTCATAAAGCCATAAAAACAACTTACGATTTAGGCAAAATAATAAAGAAATTTTTGCCGAAGAAGATTAACCAATTGCCCAAAAAAAAACGATCAAAGCAGCAGAAAAATAATAAAGACCTTAATGAAATCAACCCTGAATTCATGAAAAAATAATCAATTCCTAATGATTCAACATGAAATTGGCTCTGGTACCAAATGTAGGAAATCCTAGAATTTATCTAGGCAATAATAATCATGTTAAATCATCAAGAAAATAAAATCTGTAGCGGAAGCGTACCTGAATTCATGGTTTCGATTGAGAATACTGAAGTTTCGCGGCCTATGATCTTCCAAATTGATAGATAGGATGAAAACTGTCTTCTGCAGATGGGAAATCAGAAAGACGATGTCCTCTCTATAATTTGGGAACCATAACCCTATTATATTTCTTTATTTCTAATTTAACCCATCATAAAATTAGAAATTATAAAAGAGTATCTATACATTTAACCCATACTTATAATATTATTATTATGGCTCACTTTAATTTCAATTAAATTAGATCACTTTAATACTTAGACCAAGTCTTTTAAATAATAGTTATAACATATAATTATTATAACCTAAATATATATAATGTATTTGTCCATAAATCCTAACATTAACAATATTTACATCATACCTAATCCGTTTCATATGAACGGAGAAAAAAATTTGAAAAAACAAAGACAACGAATAATAGTTATTTGTGTATATATAAAAGCTCGCATGAAAAACTCATTGCAAAATTATACGGATGGATGAATCCGTTGGTAAAAGAAATTTCCAAAAATCATTAACTTTTTCAAAAATGTTAGCGACGGACTTTTCCATCAGCAAATGCTGTAACAATGAAATTTGTCTTAGTTTTAGCAATTGGTACATATATTCATTGCGACGGATGTTTACTATAGTTATGGAATCAAATCTGTTGCTAAATATTACCTAGCACCATACTATTAAAGGCTCATCAAACCTACCTAATCTTCTGTCTTTTCTTTCTTAAAAATCTAGTTAATTATTGGCTCTTTTTTATTACCAGGGTTGCATTTTCATGTATTAATTCTTTTATTTATTACTGAGCTTGTCCAAGATAATTTAAAAAAATAAAGGAGATACACGTTAGCCTTGTAGATTGGTCAAAATAATTATTATTGTATAATCTCATATGAAAGCGAAAAAACAAAAGAACAAAAAACATGCATAAAAACAAGCCTACCCAAACCTTTCCCAATTCAAGATAAGACTGCCAATTAAAATAAAAATATTGATTTTAGTTGCTAATGACTCAGCACAGATTGGATTTTTCATGCATCGTAATAAGCATAGTCTATTCAAACAAATAAGATCCATATGAGACATACCACAAACAACATGCATTTTGGTCATATCAATATCTACTTTACCAACATTAACAGTCAGACAAGTGTTTAAAGACCCGACAAACAACTTTTTAGGCTTATTAAGAGTCAATTTCTCAAATTTTAGTGCAAGCCAATAACTCTAGTTCACTTTTTTACCATGCAACATCAACCATAAAAAGAACAATTCTACTTTGGTAATGACGGTAGTGTCCTTATAAAAAAAACTTTCCATACAAAAATTACATATTTTTGTATTACAATAAATTTTTTTGTCACTTTCTAGTAATTAGGGCATAAGTGTAGTGACTTTCGGTATAATCAACCCTGCCACATCAACAACTGAGATTGCATTCTTTTCACCACGTGTCATATGCCATTCAGCATGTCTTTGATTAAATCCTAGCCAAAATGACTTTTGATCAAACAATTTATTAGTTCAAGTATTTTATGGTACAAAAATTTTCTTTTGTGACATTATGTATTTTGGAAGCAAGTTCAATAACAATCGGTGCAATTAACTCTCAACTATAGGTGTTAAATTGGAAATTTGAAAAATTTAAGTAAAGGGATGGCAAAATTGTATAAATACAAAGATTAAATTATGTATTAGGCTTTTTTCCAAAACATTAATTACACCAAACTCAAATTTTGAATTTTAATAACATTCACATCATTTTGAATCAGCTTAATTCTGTTCCCCTTTTCTTCCCTCTCTCTATTACACTCCAATTCCCTTCTTATATATGCATGGAATTCATGTGTTGGCTTATCCTTTGAAAGCCACGTGAATTCCACTGACACACACACAACATACTTTAATTAGTCTAATCCCATGATTTGCTTAATTAATCTTATATTTAACTCAAATCTTGCATTTTTACATGCTAGCCACTTAATTATTTATTTCATTCAATTAAGTCCTTTTCGATCTTTTAATTTCTTTCGATTTAATCCCTTTTTCCAACTATTAAATATCCTGATTTTGATTTACCAATTTAATCTTTAATTATTGAACCGTTATATGCGCCTTCATCCAAGGTGGATTTTGGATCCTTACATGCACTCACAAAAAAATAGAGCCGCCTTTCCCGCAGCGTAATAAGCATAGTCTATTCAAACAAATAAGATCCAAATGAGGCATACCATAAGCAACATGCATTTTGGTCATATCAATATCTACTTTACCTGCATTGATAGCGAGAGAAGTGATTAAAGACCCCCAAAACAACTTTTTAGGCATAAGAGTCAATTTCTCAAATTTTAGTGCAACCCAATAACTCAAGTTCACTTTTTTACCATGCAACATGAATCGTAGAGAAAACAATTATGTTTTGGTAATGATGGTAGTGTCATCATTCCTAGCTGAATTATGCATTTACTTAATATAATCAGGAAGCACTCACAAATGAGATTATATTAATAAGCACTTGCATTGATTCAGTCAAATAATTATAAATTTGATTTACTCAATAGGTTGTATATTATTTAATTAAATGGATCATCCATTGACATGTATTATTATGTGTAACTTTCTAGAAATTTTAGAGCTTAAATGACATGTCATGTTTGATTTTTGGCAGAAGTTGAAGTGTTTCTTGATAAAAGAAAAAAAAAAGACTTTCCATACAAAAAATTACATACTTCAGATTTTTTTTATTACAATAATTTTTTTTATCTAATAATTAGGGTATAAGTGTAGTGACTTTGGGTGTAACCAACCCTACCATATTCAACATGTTCTTGATTGAATCCTGGCCAAAACGACTTTTGATAAAACAATTTATTAGTTCAAATATTTTATGGTACAAAAATTTCTTTTGTGATATAATGGTATTTTCGAAGCAATTAAGTTCAATAACTATTGGTGCAATTAAATCCCAATTATAGGTGTTAAATTGGAATTTCGAAAAATTTAAGTAATGAGATGGCATAATTGCATAAATACAAATATTAAATTATATATCAGGCCTTTTTCCAAAATATTAATTACAACAAACTCAAATTTTAAATTTTAACAATATTTACATCATACCCAATCCGTTTCATATGAACAAAGATAACGAATAATAGTTATTTGTATATATATAAAAGCTCGCATGAAAGAGAAAGAAAAGGGTATTAAATTAGTTAGCATTCCGATCATTAATTTATCTAGTTAAATGCTTATTTTAATAGCTATTGAGTTTGGAGAGATTGGATTTTTCAAAAGAAATTATAATTAAAGTGAGCACAGATTGGATTTTTCAAAATAGATCATTGTTCACACTTTTCGTGAAGGTAATTCGCTGTGCTGATGGCCTTGCGAGGATGGCTGCTTCCTGTCTCCTAGGCATCCAATTTTTTGAGTCTCCTCCAACGCAGATTCTTCCCTTGCTGCGTAATGATCTATTTTGTGTTGCAGTCCCTAGAGTTTGTGTCCAAATAAACTCTTATTTTGTGCTGCTGACGGATTATGAAACTTTTGTGAGGATTATTAAAACTTTTATTTAAATACACATTGAATTCAAATAAAAATTAGAGTTCAAATATTCAATTTATACTAAAATTATTCTATTGTTAAAAGAAGAATATGTTGCGACCAAATAAAGTAGCAAAAAACATATTATTTCATGGATTTAAGAATACATTTTGCCAAAAAAAAGATATAGATCAATCAATTTTAGCCATTGTTTGGCATTTTTGTCTTCTTAAAATTTTATGACAACCTCAGCTGCATTTTCTGTTGACTTGGTGGCTCACATTTGTTGAATTGGTGGCCACAATTGTTGACAATTTAGGGTGTGTTCGGTAAAGTTGCAGGTTTCTAGTTTTTTGTTTTTAAAATTTAAAAACTATTTTTAGTTTTTGTTATTTATTTTTTAGAAACTGTTTTATATATTTGAAAAATTTATCATATTTTTTAATTATTGATATATTTTTTTAATTATTTATATATATTCTAATAATAATTTTGGTGGTGACAGTGGCGGCAGAGGCAGTGTGGTGGTAGCAATGGTGGTTTAGGTGGCGGTGGTGTGGTAGCGATTGAGGTGACGGTGGTGTGATTGTGGTGGTGGCGGCGGCATGGTGGTGGTGATGGAGACGGCAGCAGTGTGGTGGTAGTGACGGTGACGACGGTGTGGTGGTGGTGGCGGCGGCGGCGGCGGCGGCGTGGTGGTGTGGTTATAGTAGTGGCGGCGCCGGCGTTAGCAGTGTGGTTGTGATGGTGAAGGCGGTATGGTTGTGGTGGCAGTGGCGTGGTGGTGGTAGCGGTGATGGCGGAGGCGTGATGGTGGCAACGGTGGTGGCAGCAGCGGTGGCAGTGGCGGAGGCATAGTGGTGGCAACAGTGGCGGCGGTGACGGCGGCGGCAGTGGCGTGATGGTGACGGCGGCGGCGGCGGCAGCGGCGATGGCGGAGGCGTGGTGATGGCAGTAGCGGCGACAATGATGGTAGCGGTGCGGCGGCGGCGATGGCGATAATAAGGATAAATTAGCAAAATCCTAAAAACTATATTTTGAAAATTTTTAGTTTCTGTTTTATATGTGAAAATCGCTTCTTTAAATTTTTGCAAAAACCGAAACGAAAAAAATTTGCCGAACGAGTTTTTGTTTTATTTTTGAAAAAAAAAAACAAAAAACCGAAAACAAAAATTTCGCCGAACGCATCCTTAGTTTTTTAGCAATCCCACATCGGAGAAGGTTAAGGAAATGGGAGAATTGTAACACTATAAATATAGCTCCCATTTCCTAATCCAATACATCCCAAAATTGCAATCTTTTCTAAGGCAATAATTCTTTCTCTCTTTACAAAATATTTCACTTTTATTATTTTTTTTGAAATATTGAAATATAATTTAGTAGTATCCGATGACGTAAGCATAATTGGCCGAGTCTCGTTAAATTCTAATATTCTTTATTTGTCTATTTAATAGCTATTGTCGGGTATATTGCTAGTAAATTATTATGCTAATAAATTATTTAGGAAAATTCTGTCTAAGGAGATTGGGTTTTAAGTGGGACCATTTGTGATGCCTCCAGTCTTTCCTGAAAATTTTACCTTGTGTGATTTTTCAGTACAATCGTTTACGCTTCATTCACCTACTCAATAATATTCGAGGTGAATTTAGTGGAAATTAACTCGAGTTTCCACAACATTTTCATCAACCTCTGCTCCATTTCATTTGACATCTTAAGTTTCCACCGATAGCATTTCACTTGTTGTAGTTGCTTTGAAAAAGTTTGGAATAGACTAATTTCAATGTAATCTTTGTGTTTCGCTAGCTTCTTAATATTAATTACAACAAACTCACTTTTTGAATTTTAATAACATTCACATCATAACTGTGAGCTTAATATGAAATAATAAAAAAAAGGAATAATAATTATCAAACCTACCTAATCTTCTGTCTTTTCTTTCTTAAAAATCTAGTTGTTGGCTGTGTACATATGTGGCACTTTTTTATTACCAGGGTTGCATTTTCATGTATTAATTCTTTTATTTATTACTTGAGCTTATCCAAGATAATTTAAAAAAATCAAGGAGATGCACGTTAGCCTTGTAGATTGGTTGAAATTAGATGAATACCTCAGCTCTTACAAAAAACATACATAGAAACAAGCCTACCCAACCTTTCTTTTTCGTTCCATAATTCAAGATAAGACTGCCAATTAAAATAAAAATATTGATTTTAGCCGCTAATAACTCGTCAGAGATTGGATTTTTCATAAGAAATTATAATTAATTAAACTCATCGGTGTAATCTCTTCCATTTCTTTCTGATTTTGACGTAAATAAATATCTCTATTAATTATACCAATCATAAAATTCTATTATATTACAATTAATAATAATAATAATAATAATAATATATAACTCATAACGGGGCTATATATTCTTATAGCCATCAAACTCCTTAATCATCTACTCTTCATCACTTCACTCCCATTAATCATTCAAAATGTCTGTTTTTCTTTTAATTTTGAATCAGCGGATTATAGATCCCATCCAAAACTCCATTGTTGTCCCCATTTTCAACCACTTTACTACAAATCCCATCAAAATTCTACTTCTTCTCCTCATTTTTCTTCCCATTTTGAATCTGTTGCCTACGGATCCCATCAAAAAATTCCTCCTCCTCCCCATTGTTTGTTTTTCTTGGAAGAAGTTTATAGATCACCTGCTCAAATTCTTTTATAGTTCCCTCTTCAAGTACGCTTTTAATCACTTCCTCGAGTACATTTTTGTCCCCATCAAAACACACGTTTGCTATCCTTTTAAGTGCGATAGCTATGTCGAGAAACTCGAGAACCAGACTAAGAAGCTGGAGGAGAAAAGAGACATCTTGGACCAATCCGTTGTTGAAGCTGATGAGGTTACCAAATGGCTGAGCAGTGCGAACAATGAAATTAACGAAGCCAAGGCACTCTTTCAGCGCAAAGAAGAAGCCAAGATGAAGAAGTGCTTATTTGGGTTGTGCCCCAATTTAAAGAGTCGCTATCAGCTCAGCAAGGAAGCAGACAAGAAAGCTTCAGCCATCAATAAGCTCGGGAGTCAACAAGAATTAGTTCCATTTTCATCTCTCCTGCCTCTGCATCAGATAGTTGAGCCGTCTCTGTATAGTCGCGAAGCCTTGCCATCAAGGGTGTTGATCTTAGACCAAGTTATAAAAGAGCTCAAAGATCCTAATCTTTACATGATTGGGATCTACGGCTTAGGAGGCGTGGGAAAGACCACACTAGCAAAGGAGGTCCGAGGGAAAGTTTTGGAAGAGAAAATGTTTAAAAGGGTTGTTATGGTTCGCGTTTCTCAAACGCCAGATCTGAGAAAGATTCAAAAAGAAATTGCAGATTTCGTTGAACTGGAATTTAAAGCACAAGGAGTATCTGGGAGGGCAATTCAACTTCAACAGAGGTTGAAGAAGTCCAAGGTACTCATCATTCTCGATGATATATGGACGAAACTTGAACTAAATGATGTAGGGATTCCTGATCTCGGGCATAAATGCAACGGCAGCAAATTGTTGCTCACCTCAAGAAGCCATGATGTATTATCTCGTGAGATGGGCACAGAGAAAGAATTCTCACTTGAACTTCTAGGGGAAGAAGAGACACGGATATTGTTCCAAAAGACTCTGGAGGATGCTAACAATCCAGAACTAAAGGATATAGCAAATAAAATTGCCTTGAAATGCTCAGGCTTGCCCCTCTTAGTCAACATAGTTGCAGCAGATTTGAAGAATAAGGAGTTGAGTGCATGGAACGATGCCCTGACGAAGCTATCCGATTTTGACAATGAAGAAATACACGGAAAGGTGCACAAGGTTCTTAAGTCAAGCTACGACAATTTGTCTAGTGATGAAGCAAAGCCATTGTTCTTACTGTGTTCTTTGTTCGGGCAATCTAATATTCCGACCAACCACTTGCTGACATATGCTAAGGGGCTTGGTTTATTTAAAAACATTGATGGAGTCGAACAAGCAAGAGTTCGGATGTGTAAAACTATTGAAAAGTTGAAAACAGAGAGCTTGTTGCTAGATGGGGACATGCATGGCCAAGTGAAAATTCATGATGTTGTTCTAGATTTTGCTCGCTCCATCGCAACCAAGGACCAACATGCATTTTTTGGTATTACTGGCAATGGTTTGAAGCAATTATGGCCAGCGGATGAGAATTGTACTAGAATTGTTCTGCATCACTGTGATATCTCTGAGCTTCCTGAAGATCTAGAATACCCAAATGCAGAGTTATTGTCTCTTTTCACTGAAGATTTGAATTTGGTAATTCCTGATTTGTTTTTTAAAGGTATTAGAGAGCTCAAAGTATTGAATTTGACAGGGATGGGTTTAACGTCCCTGCCTACATCGCTTGGATTCCTAACAAACCTTAATTCATTGTATGTGCATCAATGCCCTTTGAAAGATGTAGCCATTGTTGGGGATCTGAAACAACTGGAGTTTCTTAGTTTTGAGGAGTCCCATATTGTTGAGTTGCCGAGCCAATTAGGGGAATTAACTCAGCTGAAGTCACTAAATTTGACCAACTGCTATGAGCTCAGAGTTATTCCTCCAAATGTTTTAGCTAAACTGTCCCTTTTAGAAGAATTGTACATTGAAAGCTTTTATAAGTGGGATCTGAATGGCAATGCAAGCCTTATGGAAAGGAAATTGACAACTTTGCAAGTACGAGCATATGTTCCCAATAAATTGCCAAATGAGCTCTTCTCAAAGGGATTGGAAAGGTATAGAATATCAATAGGCCCATTGGATCGTCGGTACAGGATTGATGAAACCTCAAAGACACTAAAGCTTAAGCTTGAGACAAGTATCCATTTGGTGGATGGGCTTAAAGAGTTGTTAAGAGAGAGTGGAGACCTCTTTTTAGAGGAGGTTGAAGGAATGGAGAATGGGTTGTATGATCTAAATGAGGACGGCTTTCCAAATTTGAAGCATCTGGACATTAAAAACAATAAAGCCATTCGACATATCATCGACTCCACAAAGAGGGTTTCATGCGATGCCTTTCCAATATTAGAGGGGTTGTATTTGGATGAATTGAATAGCTTGGAGGAGATTTGTCATGGTCGACTTGGAATGGAATCTTTTAGAAAGCTGCGAACTTTAAGTATCAGTGGTTGTGGTAAATTGAAGAAACTCTTCTCATTTTCCACTGCTAAAAATTTGTCGCAACTTCAAGAAATGTATGTGCGTAATTGTAATAACCTGGAAGCTGTTATTGCGGAAAGAAGTGAAGATGGGATTTGCAACCCAGGAAAGGTGCCTTCAGAAACACAAACTGAAATGGTATGTAAATCAAATGCTTTCAACTTAATTACTTATGATTATATTTCCTTTATTTGAATTTGTTTATTAAGAAATATATATATAACTTTATAAGGTACAGATAATGTATTTTATGTACAATATAGCAATCCATATTAAATATCATAATCAGGAAAGAAATACATATCTTAATGATCAATTTCATACACAAAATTTGGTCTCTTTTTTTTTTTTTTTACCAATAAACTGCTAATATCTAATTAATGCTATAATTTAGTGTACGAATTTTATTGATTATAAGTTTTAGTAATAACATGTACAGTTGCTTTATTTATTGTAATTAACAATTTTGAAATATGATAAACTCTCAAAAAATTTCATTTTAGGATGCATTTTATTAATTTGTTAAAAACATCTATATGTGCTAAGATTTTTACCTATAATAATTACAATAGTGTTAGACTCTAATAGCCTCATATGAGACAAGATTTTATTCCACTGACACATTAAATTTTTTTAATATATTTTCCTATCAAAGTAGTGGCATGCTTTGCTTTGCTTTATTCTAAAACTGAAATGAGCAATTATTTTTGTTTTTTTGTTTTAGAATGACTAATACAATTTTTATCATCAGTTACAACACTTACCGTTTCTGGAATTTATATAAAAACTAGCAAAATCCCCATGCTTTGCCTGAGTTTTTAATAAATATTTAATTTATTTAACTTTAATCTTATTTATTTGTTACAATATTTTTCTACGCAATTTTTTAAATATATAATAATTTTTTTTCTTTTTTTAATTTTTGATCTAAATATCATAAGATGATTCACCCACATAAAATATATATGAAACTTTGGGACATGTGCAAGTGAATTGAATGAAATGCAAAAGCAAATAGATTAAAGTTTTGCATTAGGCTTAATTTTATGGAAAAATAGGGTTAGTTGCGATTATTCTTTCTAACACGAATTATTATGTTATGAAAGATAATAATCATAAAAAAATTAAAGGAAGTTGCTCTTTTTATAAAATATATTATGAAGCATGTGTGAACAGATTTCTTTTCCAAATATAACAAATTGATCGTGAATTGCCAATGATATTCAATCACTCTTCAATAAAATGGTGATAAACTTACTTCCCTTTCTCTTTCATATATATATATATATATATATATGTATATATATATATTACTTTTTAATTCTCTCTAAATAATCATTACCTTATTTTCATCAATTCTGAGTTAAGTTTAGTTTAGGCATTAATTTACTTTTTGTGTGTGTTGAGAAGTTACTTATGTTTATGCTAAACTCTTGGAAGGAAACATTAATGAGAATAATAATTAATTAATGGCAATGGCAGGCTATATTTCCTAATTTACAGCAAATGGAGGTGGTTGACATGCGTAATTTGGAATATATATGGCATGGTCAATTCACAGATAATGATTCATTCTGCAACCTTAAATCATTGAGAATCGAGAAATGCTCAAAATTAAAAGCTGTTTTTGCAACATCGAAGAATGTGATGAGAAGATTCCAGAGATTAGAGGAGTTGGCGCTACTGTATTGTTCTAAAATGGAAGTGATATATCAAATGGAGGAGTTGGATGGTGTTGATGAAGTAGCATTTGAGCTAAGACATTTGACGATAGAGTTTATGCCATCGTTGAAGCGGATATGGAGTGAGGATGCAAATGGGGTTTTCACTTTTTCAAATCTAAAATCAGTTCAAGTTTCTCGGTGTCGTGTTTTGGAGTATGTATTTCCAGAATCCATAGCTAGTGGTCTTTTGCAGCTGGAAGAGCTTCAAGTAGCAAAGTGTTGCCAGATGGAACATGTTGTTGGTAATCAACGGCTCCCTCAGCTTCCAAAGGTATGACCCTCATTTTATTTATATCAGTCATAAATATTTATTTTACTGCTCAAATACTTTTAAAATTAGCTTATCTATCAATTAAGAATATAATAGCCTTAGCAAAAATATTTAAAAAGAAAATTAACAGGTTCAGAACTAACTTAACTCAAAAGAAAAAAGAAATAATTCAATTGGATTAAAAATAAAATTAAAAGAAATTAAGAAAACACATGAAAACTTAATCTAAGCAAATAATGATAGAAGTTGGCGTGAGAAATTAGTGGGTCTCATTTTTTGTCACATGAAAAAGAAACGTGTACCGTTGGTATAATAAACATAAATATGAAATATTTAATAATATTTGATTTTAATCTCGCATGCTTGTTAAGAAAAATAGATTGCATCTTTAATTATTTAATAAGAATTAAATTACACAGCTTAAACATAGAGATGGCAAATGTATCGGATTGGGCTTATTTAATTCCAGTCTTAGTCGACTCACGGGTTTGGCCCAAATAGATCCTATGTTGGCCGAAATGGCCTAGCTGCGGATCAACCTACTTTACCCATTTTTTAATTGAAATTAACTCTTAATATAACTACAACATTATAATAAGGCTGCTATGAAAAAGCCTGACCCATTTTAAGAATACAAATATTAAATATACAAATACTAGGTAATTGTTTCATTTTAAAAAATTCATATTTAATAAGAATACTATAAAAATGTTAACAACAACATGCATACACATATTCAAATAAAAATTTATATTTACTTTACTTTCAAATTCAAAAATACACTTGTTATAGTTTTGTTTTTCTTGTTAAGTTATATATATAATTAATACATCAGCCAAATAAAATATTTTATATTTCACAAGAGACACAGAATTTTATCTATCAAAAAAATGAGACAGAGATAGAGTTTTGTATTTGCTAGATGATTAATGCTTGATTATCTTACTTCTCATTTGTAAAAATAAAATGCGCTTGTAAGAACATTCTTTCTCTTTTCCTTTGTTAAATGAAAAATAATAAAATAATTGAATTTATACTTTTACCAAATTTACAAGAATATTACAACTATGGATGAGAATAGATGGATTAATAGGTCAATTAATAATTTTATTAACAAATTCATTAATTTCAATTAACTAGTATATTGATTTTTATTCCGTATTTTGGATCGATTAACCAATAATTTTTGGTTAATCATTCAAAATTCTCAACATATAAATTTAATAAATTATAAAAAATTGTAATACTATTTTTAATGGTTCAAAATATTTTAAAAATAAAAAATATAAACAAAATATAATATCGATTAAAAAATAAAAAATAAAATTTTCATAATTAATTGTAAAAATCAAATATATATATTCAACATAAAACTAATACTAGAGTGCTCATTATACGCAGAATAAATCATTGTAACAAAAAAATAATTCCAATGTTTATTTACTAATATATGTATGTATTATAATAATTTTAGAAAGTCATTTATTATAATATTTATAAATTACAAAAATATTAATAAATTTAAGCGTAAAAATTAAAACGATTAACTGTAGATTTCTAAAAATAATAATTATAATTTTAAATTATCTATTTAACATAAAAGTCAATTCCTTTTCAAATATATTATGAAGCATGTGCGAACATATTTCTTTTCCAAATGTAACAAATTGATCGTGAATTGCCAATGATTTTCAATCACTCTTCAATGAGATGGTGATAGAGGTTACTTCCCTTTCTCGTTCATACATACATATATATATTGCATTCTAATTCGCTTTAAATAATCATTGCCTTATTTTCATCAATTCTGAGTTATGTTTGGCCAGTAATTTACTTTTTGTGTGTATATTGGGAAGTTAGTTATGTTCATGCTAAACTCTTGGGACCACACATTTGGCAATGGCAGGCTATATTTCCTAATTTAGAGACAATGGTTGTGTATGGCATGGATAGTTTGGAATATATATGGCATGGTCAATTCGCAGATGATGATTCTTTATGCAAACTTAAATCATTGAGAATCGATGAGTGCTCAAAATTAAAAGCTGTTTTTGCAACATCGAAGAATGCGATGAAAATATTCCAGAGATTAGAGGAGTTGGCGCTACTGAATTGTGATAAAATGGAAGTGATATTTGATCAAATGGAGGAGTTGGGTTCTATTGATGAAGTAGCATTTGAGCTGAGACATTTGACTATAGAGTTTATGACATCGTTGAAGGGGATATGGAGTGAGGATGCAAATGGGATTTTCACTTTTCCAAATCTAAAATCAGTTAAAGTTTTTAGGTGTCATGTTCTGAAGTATGTATTTCCAGAATCCATAGCTAGTGGCCTTTTGCAGCTGGAAGAGCTTAAAGTAGTGGGTTGCCAGATGGAACATGTTGTTGGAAATACAAAAAGTGGAGAGCTTTACAACCTCAAGTGGCCAAAGTTGAAACATTTCCAACTAATATATAGTAGTCAAAAACCAAATCAAGTGCTCCCTTGGCTTGCAAAGGTATGACCCTCATTTTATTTATATCAGTCATAAATATTTATTTTACTTCTCAAATACTTTTAAAATTAGCTTATCTCACAATTAAGGATATAATAGCCTTAGCAAAAATACTTTTTTGAATTTCATTTTACTTGTACTTCTTATTTGGATTCAAGTACGATACTTTTTATTTGATTTTATATATTGATAGGTTATACAAATTTTTCAATTAATCAATGTAAAAAAAAAAATTGATGCTAAATATTATTAAAATCTCACATGCTTGTTAAGAAAAGTAGATTCTTCTTTAATTATTTAATAAGAATTAAATTACACATCTTAAGATTAGAGGTGACAAATGGATAGGATTGAATGGATTTGGTTAGAGTCTGAGCCGACTCATAGATTTGACCCAAATGGATCGCATGTTGGCTCAAACGGGCCGAGCTGTGGATCAACCTACTTTACTCATTTTTTTAGTTGAAATTAACTCTCAATATATATAACTACATCCAATTTTAAGAATACAAATATTAAATATTCATATACTAGGTAATTGTTCCATTTTAAAAAAATTCATATTTAATAAGAATACTATAAAAATGTGAAAAATAACATCCATACTGCACATATTCAAATAAAAAAAATATATTTATTTTACTTTTAAATTTAAAATTACACAATAATTAATACATTAACCGAATAAAATATGTTATATTTTACAAGAGACATAGAGTTTATTTATCAGGAAAAAAAAAAAAGGAGATGGAAATAGACATAGAGTTTCGAATTTTCTAGATGGTCAATGCTTGATCATCTTATTTCTCCTTGGTAAAAGCAAAATGTACTGGTAAGAACATTCTTTCTCTTTTCCTTTGTTAAAAGAAAAATAATAAAATAATTGAATTTATAATTTTACCGAATTTACAAGAATATTACAACTATGGATGAGTATAGATGGGTTAATCCGTTCATTAATAATTTTATTTACAAATTCATTAATTTTGATTAATCACTATATTGATTTTGTTTTTTATTTGGTATTTTTGGATCGATTACCAATACTTTTTGGTTAATCATTAAAAGTTCTTAACATATAAATTTAACAAATTATAAAAATTGTAATGCTATTTTTAATGGTTCAAAATATTTCAAAAATGAAAAATATAAACAAAATTTAATATTGATAAAAAAATAAAATTTTCATAATAATTAATTGTAAGAATTGAATATATATATTCAACAAAACTAATATTAATTAGAGTGCTCATTAAACACAGAATAAATTATTGTAACAAGAAGATAATTCAAATGTTTATTTACTAATTAAATGTATGTATTATAATAATTTTAAAAAGTCATATACCATAATATTTAAATTACAAAAATATTAATAAATTTAAGTGTAAAAATTAAAATGGTTAACTGTCGATTTCTAAAAATAAAAATTATAATTCTAAATTATCTGTTTAATATAAAAGTCAATTTTGTTTCAAATCAATTTTCTGATTAATACAAAATTTGGTTTCTTTTTGTTTTAATATTACATTATATTAAACTTGTAAGTAGATTTACGGTAATTACTCCTATGAAGTAAATCAACGAGTAGTATACTATATATAATATTAACCGGAAGATTTAATATACTGCCTTTATTTATTTATAAAATATAAATATAAACACGTTTGGTAGCAATATGATTATTCATTGCTTAAAGAATGCTATTTTCCAATGTAAAAATATGATTATTCATTGTTTGATTTTGTTAATTAGTACCCTAAAGGCAATAAAAAAATTGAAACCTTTGGGTTCAGCAATTTGGTAGCAATAATGTGAGCAATAGCATGCAGTAGTACTGCAGACTAATCTAAAAAAATCAAACAAGCATAATAATTATTTCATTTCACATATTTGGTGGGTCTGGATGTCCATTAAGAGTAATAAAATTTTGAAAAAAAAAATGTTTAACTCGTTTCTAAGTGTTCCGATTTCTTTTAATAATAATACCACTCATTTCTTTTTTAGGTTTGCCCCAACTTGAAGATACTGGAATTAGAAGGCATTGACATAATGACGATACAGGATGGAGTTTATGATGATTTGTACGAAGAACTATTCTTGTTAGACGGTGAAACAGCAGTTCGACTAGAATTCTTGGAGTTAAGCTTGATGGACTATTTGAAGTATATTTGGAAGGAAGGCTCTTTTGTTCCTTCTGAATATCTTAAGACTCTGATGGTTTCTTGGTGTGGTAGTATGATAAAAATAGCGGCCTCCTCAATTTCTTTCAAAAATCTGACAACTCTGTCCATATCAAGGTGTAAAAAACTGGAAAACTTGGTAACACTATCAACGGCTAAAACTATGAAGCATCTCATGGAATTGAGAGTTAAATATTGTGAGATGATGACAGAAATTGTGACTAACGATGGAGATGATACTTCAGAGCATAAGATTATTTTCAAACAACTGAAATCTTTGGAGCTTATTGGTTTATCTAATCTCAAAAGCTTTTGCTCATGGAATAATTGCACTTTCCATTTTCCATCCTTAGAAGAATTATTAATCAATGACTGCAATGAATTATTAATGGCGAATTTCTCAAGCGGAAACTTAATCACACCAAAACTACAAGGAGTACAATCAAGCCAATTCTAAAAGGAATGACACTGGGCAGAAAATCTCAATGCGACCATAGCATCTATGTTAACAAAATAGGTGCGTATTCATTAGTTATTTTTGGATTTTATTATTTACCATAATATTGTTTGTCCCGAAGAGATTTTCTTATTTCCCATAATATTATTTTTTGATTTCCCGAATTTGGATGATGTGACAATTACAAAATGCCCCAGCATAAAGACATTTTATCAACAAATGCGCACGCCAAAGCTTGGCAAAACAGAAACATCAGATGACTAGGATTGGAAGTGGGAAGGCAGCCTTAATAAGTTATTTATGGATGGGCGTGATGAGAAGGGTACGTATTGATTATTCACCAAACCATTTGTGCTTTGATATTAGACATGTTTCTTATACCTTATGATTCCACCTAATGTTTCTTGGATTAGATACTTATTGGTTTAGATACCAAATGCTTCCATAAAAAACGAGTTCTAAATGTGCTTAGCTATAATACGTTCTAATTGCTTCCCTCACTCATTCACCATGAAAACTTTTTTTCTCATAATGCTAAAGCAACAGATGAAGAAACAGAATCGAATGGTGATGATGATGAAGCAGATTCAGAAGAAATTGAAGCAGAAGGAAAAAATGAAGAAAAAGATGAAGCAGCTAATCCAGAAGAAAAATATGAAGAAGCTTATGTAGAACAGAGATAAAACAAAAGCAGAAGAAATAAACGAAGAAAAAGATGGAGAAGGTAGAAGAAAAATAAGCTGAAGAAAAACATGTGATTAGAAAGAGATATTACATTTTCCAAATAAATTTTGATGGCAACAGGACCTTCCCTCGATTTTGTTATGGAAAACGTTTTCATCTGCAAATGTTAGTAAGACCATTCAAATTTTCAGTTTGTCCAAATATGAACTAATGATCAGCTTAATATCTTCAAATATGAACTTCTAATCTGATTCAAGCTTAACATTAGTGATATCCATCACATTCTCTTCAAATAAAAAATCAAATATGGCAGCTGATATTTAACAATATTTTAAAAACACAATCACCTTTGGGATTCTGGATCACCTTCAGAACAAGTACTATTATCTTCAGAAACACGTCTACCAATATCTTTGTCATTGCCTTTAATGCTATAAAGGAATTTGATGTAGTCTGCTTTATGTGTATCATACACAAGCCCTGGATCTACACCTTTTAAAGTATTCATGTGTACTGATCCATATGCAAATTCAACTTCCGTATTCCTACTAGCACTTATGGGAAAAGCTACATAGACATAAAATAGTTTGACAATTTAGAAACACAAACTAATAATAACTCAATATGAAGCAAATGACTATTTGGTATCGAATTAGTTTGCAGTTTTTAGCAGCAGTCATAATAGCATATTTGATTGCTGCAAGAGAACAATCAAGGTGAAATGTTTTAACATAGTAAACTGCTACACCAGTAGCATGGGGGCAAGCTATGAAGCTTCCAGATAATATGTTGAATTTCGTTAGCCACGTTGCTTGAGGGGTAGTTGTGGGTGGAATATTAGAAGGAAACGCTGCCAATATATATCTACACCCACTACAAAAAAAGTGCGAATTAGCGACGGATTTTTTTAGTCGCTAATTAGCGACTATTTTGTGAATCCGTCGGTAAAATGCATATTTTCAATTTGGCGTTGTGTTTAGCGACGGAAAAATAAACCGTCGCTAAATTTTGGCGCTAATTGATGACGCTATTTTTTTCGACTACATTAGCGACTGTTTTGTTTGTCGCTAAAAATAATTTTGCGACTGCATAAGAGTCGCTAAAAATTTAGCGACTAAATAGCGACGAAAAGTTTGGTCGCTAAATTTGAAAACCTTCATTTGCGACGGTTTAGCGACTAAATTGGTCGTCGCTAAATTATTAAAAATTTGCCCTGCCCTAGCCCAAAACTTTGGCCTTTATATTTTCATTTTTCTCTTTCTCTTTCTCTTTCTCTTTCTTTTCTCTTTCTTTTCTTTTCTTCCCTTTCATGGTCTCTGCCCCGATCTCCCTTTTTTTCCAGCCGCCCCCGCTTCTCTCCTTTCCTTGCCATCGTTCCAGCCATCTCCCCTCGCCTTCTCCACCATCTTCGCCCTCCTTTCCTTTCACTGCAGCTCTCACTGGCCTTTCTCTGATTCTCTTCCTCTTTGCACGCGATGACAACCCCATCTCTTCCCTTCATTTACTGCATTTTGCTCCGTTTTGCAGCTCCATTCCAACATTTTCCTGCCGCTGTCGACCACCGGTCATGCCACCAGCATCCTTCTCTTCAAACGGCAGCAATAAGGTGAGTTTTAATCTAAAATTTTTGGGAGATTTGAGAGAGTGGCAGATTTATCCAAATTAGGGATTTAGGATTTTAAGTTTAATTTTCTTAGGTTAAGAGATTAGGTGAGTTTTAATCTAGTTTGTGTTTTCAATTTTGTATTTGAATTGAAGGTTGATTACTTTCCTAGTCATGTTAGAATTTGGGATTTAATTCAAAGAATTTGGGTTTTCTTTTACAGTTGAAAAAAGGACTTCACCCTCATTATTTTACTCTGCAACTCCTTGTTAAGTGGTTCCCTTGATTCTCGACATTATAGCTCTTCTTCAATGATTTTGAGCACTCCTTCACCTCAAAACTTTGAGATGAGAGATGGATTTTCAAGGAGGTTCCTGAATTACTTTTTCCTCGGTGAGTTTTCAGTGTTTTGAGGAGTCTCAAAGTTTCCAACTTTTGTGTTTGTTTGATTGTTTTAATATGTTTGTTTAGTTGCCAATTAATGGGTTTTTTGGGGAGTTGATCTTTGTTTAGATATTAAAGATATTTGGAAAAATATATAATTACTGTTTTGTTTAGTTGCCAATATGTTGTTTTCAATAATGCTTTAAATTCTCGTTAAACATGGCTGAAATTAGACTTACAAGAGTAGAACAGGGCCAAACCAAGATTAGAAATGTCCCAATTGCTGTAACTCCAGAGTGTTTTTGGTGTTGTCCTTCTCCTGTTGTGTTTCAAAAGACAACTAAAACTCAAAATCCTCTAAACAAAGCCAAACTGTACTATATGCCTTTGATAACTCAAGATGAAATGTATAAAGTTAAATCTAGAGTTTGTTGCTTGTCATTTGACCTAGTGATTTGTTTGCATTGGGAGTCCATCACATGGCATAAATCTTTGCTGGCGTTTGTCATCCATCTTTTACATACACATGCCCATTGAGCATACAAGCTGACTGGTCAATCTTACATCCCTAATACTTTCAGTGCATAGATTTTCATCCAACTAAGCTATTTATTCGAATGTTTAATTAAATTTAAAAATTTAATTAAATTTAAAAATTAAAGGTTGAATAAAATAAAAAAATCACTTAATGAAATTAATAGAATAAAGTCATGATAAAATATTCGGAGTTCTTTATTTTAATTAGTGATTTTGAATTTGAATATTGGATATGAAATATTTTTAAATATTTAATAGAGAGCATTTTTATTCATTTTTACACAAATTTAATTAATTGGAATAATGAATTTTTATTGTTAAAGAAAAAAAGAATTTGAAATTGGAGTTGTGTGTTTTGCTCCCATTTTGTTTGTAGCCATTATTGAATTTGAGAAAGCAACAATAAGTAGAAAATGACATATAGGCTAATATAGGAAATGCCCCTGTCTCGAGGCTAACATTTGAATAAATAGCTCATATTTGAATCATGACTTTATTCTATTAATTTCATTAAGTGATTTTTCTATTTGAAATCATTTGCAATTTGACTTGTTTTGCATCCTGGGTATTGAATTATGCTGTATAGTGTTTTGATATTGTAGGTGCCCTTTTGGACCTCAATCCTTTTAGCTGATGGTTTTGGTTTCTGTCCCAGCTGAAAAGCTATTTTGGAGTCTAATTTTCACCCTCTTTGTTCCTTTAGTTTTCGGAAAGGTCTGTTCATTCCTTGATTTTGTATACCATGAGGGAAAATAGGATCTTTCCTTTCTTAGATTGGACTTTGTCTAAGAAGAACGGAGAGAGAATAGTAGTAAACAAACTGAAAGCTTTTATTTATCAGAGAGGAATCTTACAAGAGAGAGAAGTAAGACTTCGAGTGTTTCTCGGATGTCCTGCAACTCTAAGTTACAAACCTATTTATAATACAAAAGGTAACTATTGCCTTTACAGGTGGCAACTAGTTACTTGACAGACAAAAGCTATACTGATAGCACCTTCATGACCAAAATATTGTCTGACTCCTGACTTAGATAGCAAGGATGAAATAGTGTTGTTAATGTGTTGGAATCAAATCCCTAATGATGTTTACCAGATTATTTGCCCCTGCATTTAAAACATAACAACTGTCCCTTGCTTGATTTTTCTCTAATATATTGTTTTCTTACATATTGATATCTAATAATTTGAAATTTTTATTGGGAATTTGTAGGTATCGGAGTTTGATGAAATGCTGCTAAAGATAACAACACGAAAGACATGTGCATTATTAGTTACAACATGTTATAAATGATATAAAGTTTAGAAAGTTATTGTAAAGTTTTAATTTTTTTTTTTGCATATTGTGAAAAACCTTATTAGCTGTGATTCTAATTGTACTATTTAGTTTGAATTAGTGACTTTTAAGTATTGTATAATTTAATGTAATTTTATGATATTATATTTTTTAAATTAATAGTTTTGTAATAGCATAATTTTATTTAAATTAGTGTTTTTTAAGCATTGAACAATTTAATATAGTTTTATGATATTAAATTTTTTAAATTAATAATATTGCATAATTATTATTTATGTAAATTAAAATTTTGATGTAATAATAATAATAATAATAATAATAATAATAATAATAATAATTAAATTAAAAATAATAGTTTTTGCGACGGAATAGCGACGGAATTTTTGGTCGCTAATATTTTTTAACTACTCAATGGGTTATTTAGCGACGGATTATTTTATTTTTAGCGACTGTTTTGTGATTTAGTCACAAAATTTCTTGCGACGGCCGGATTAACGACTGTTCGTCGTTTTGTCGCTAAAAGTCATTAGCGACTGATTTTATAGAATTAGCGACGGAATTTTCCGTCGCTAATTGCCTTTTTTTTGTAGTGACCTGGTGCACTTAATTATATCTTAGCAACTTATCAGAAATTGCAATCAAATTATACTTATGAAATAGTAAACGATATATATGCACATTCAAAATATCTGAAGCGATCGTATCGTCGATTGCTTCACTTTTTAATATGTTCTCTGAAGGATTTCTAACAAAAAAGAAAACGTAAGGTTAGTTTTGATTGTTTTAAAACAAATACAAAGAACCATATCCATTAGTGGCAACTTATATCAAGCCATACTCTAAGGAATTCATGTAGGACTCTCCAGAAGCATAACTGTCGGGATTTAAAAATATAGTCGCAACAGAGAGTATCCATGGTGCTACACTGGTGACCCTTCATAAGATAGGGCCAAAATTGCCTGCAGAATGAGAGGTAAGCATTCTTTTGTCCATGGCATGAAAAGCTCCGATTACAATTACATCATCAGAAAAATCTACAGTATCAGAGAATCCTAATGAAAAGCTTATAATCTCAACACCATCAGTGATAGCGTTATCAATGCTTCTAAGATGTTTACTCCTTCACACCCATCAGAACTGCAAACTTTATAGGCAACAATCCTAGCAGAAGGAACCCCTCCTGTTGCAATACCATTTGCCAACCCAAAAAAACTAGCATTATTTACTCAGTTTCCTGCTGATGTCGATGCAGTATGCATTCTATGACCATCATCATCTCTTGTAGAATTAACTGTTGACTCTGATGCAGCATAATATCGAGCTCCAATTATCTTGTTTTCATATAAACATGTCGAGATTAACGTTCTTTCGCTTAACCTTACTGAATTTTGATACTTGTAGGTACATGCAAAAAATTTAAGAAGGTAGAAACAGATTAGTATTTGTTATAGGCGAAGGTGAAATTTCGACTTCCTTCACAGCTTCCTTTCCATTTCTTTGAAGGAGGACCAAACCTTCATCGTTGAAGCTTTCTGATTCAGGCCTGATTCTAGTGTCCAGTGCACCAACTATAACATCACTCTTCGCGTATTCTCATCAAAACCAACAAAGCTCCAAGATCTTATAGCTTGAAGTTGGTAAGTTCTGCTTGGGAAAACTGAGGCTACTTCATTCAACTCTATATAAGAGGTTTGGTTAAGAGCATTAATATGGTATTTACTTAGCAGCAAAAGCTATGCATGTTTCAGAACTTACTAGCTTACTTGTTTTGCCTCAGAATCAGAGAGCTTAGCAGTAAATCCATTGAAACTCCTTTTGTAATTTCTCATCAACAAATATTCTTCAGAGCTAGAGACACAGAAAAAGTGGTTGAAATTCAAAAGAATATTAAAGAAATATTGAAATTGAAGCTGTAGAAATGGTACTTGCTCTCAATAACGGCTCGAAGCAAACTCAAATGATGAGATGATGGTGAGTATTTCTCTTCAGGAAGTGACCCCATGTACAAAATGTAGAGCTGCACAGCAACATTATTTAATGATTCATTTACATATAATCAAAATTAAATTAAAGAGAATTATATAGAGATTGAACATCAAATTAAAAGGCTGATTTATTAGTTCCTTGCCTTCCTATCTCCATCTACAGAGACACATGTCACAAAAATGCTAAAACAATGAAACAATAACGTTAAAGAATTGGCCATTTTTCATTTCTTGAGATTGAGAGGCAGAAAATTGCAATTTTATAGTGTAATTTACTCGAATGAATCTCAAAAACTGAATTGTATTTTCTATCCATTTAAAGGAAATATTTATTGTTAAGTATAGGAGAAAGGGAACAAGGGCATAAAGGTAATTGTAGTTGTGTGGTAGTTGATTCTGTTATTTAGTTAAGGAGTAGTTATTTCTAGATTTTGTTATTTTCAGATTTTGAGTGAGCAAGGATTGTATATGCCTTTGTCCTTTAGCACAGCTGCCCTCTTTTCTACCTGTATCATTGTAACGTTCCTTTTGGGACCGGCAATCATTAGAAAACAGTTTAAATATTCCTCTCTCTCTTTCTTCTCTTTTCTTTCTTCTCTCTTCCCATCTTCTTTTCTATTTTCTGCTTCTATTCTGTCTCTCTCTCTGAATTCTCTTATTTTGGAAAATTAATCCAGGATTTACTAAACCTTTAATCTAGTTAGGATTTAATCTGAACAACTGGTATCAGAGCAGTTCCGATTCCAAATGGGAAAAACATAAACTAATCAGAACCCTAAGGATCATTCACAATCAACATCCATCGAAAAACTGAAGGAGCAGTTCTAACTCTGAGCTCCAAGATTGAAAAGTAAGGAGATTCCTACTTGCAAAAAATGGAGTCCGGATTGGGATCTCTTTAATCCAAACTGGAAGGGATGATGCAGGAGCAGAATATCTTGATGAGGGCTGCACAAAAGAAATTTCAGACAACCTATGAGGAACTCAGGCAAGAGCAGCAAAGATCAGTGGCTTATTTGGCTCAGCTGATTCAATAAAAATTCAATGTTACTGGATCCAGAAATAGCCACCAGAACCTATATAGTATTAGAGGTAGGGAGATGCATAAGTCAGTTATTGAGTGGGTAGGCCATTGTGACACTTGTCAAAGATGCAAGTCAGAATCATTGGCATCTCCAGGGCTACTTCAACCACTTTCAGTTCCCTCCCAGGCCAAACAAGACATCAAAATGGAAACTATATTGTGGTGGACAAGTTTTCTAAGATGGGCCACTTCATGGGACTCAAACATCCTTTCAATGCTGCTAAGGAATTGATGAAGTTATTAAGCTCCAGTCTACTGTTTAGTTCAGCTTATAGCCCCCAGACAGATGGACAGTCTGTAAGGCTTAACAGGTGCCTAGAAACTTACTTGATCAGTTGCATGACCTTCCACCAGCCCAACCACTGGTTTAAATGGCAAAGCTTGGCTGAGTACTAGTATCACACCAGTTATCACGTGCCATTAAAATGAGCCCATTCCAAGCTGTTTATGGCAATGCTCCCCACCTGCCCCATCTGCCAGATGAACATGGAACTGTAGCAGCAGTAGAGGAGTTCGTTCAAGCCAGATAAACCATGATCTTCTATCTTAAGGAGCAGCTTGCAGCCTCCACGAACAAAATGAGGCACTGTGCAGACAAGAAAAAGACTGGAAGGGGGTTTGCAACGGGTGATTAGGTCTATCTTACGATCCAACAATATAGACAGACCGCTCTAGCGCTTAGGAAGTCTCTTAAGCTGACTGCTAGGTACTATGGTCCTTTTTGGTGCTAGAGAAAATTGGAAAGGTAGCCTACAAGTCTCATAAGAAGCAAGTCAGTTCCAATGCACCTGTCCCCACCACTCTGCCACCTCAAGATAATGGGGAATTTATCATTCTACCAGAAAGGGTCCTCAACACAAGAACTATTCTGTGTAAGGATACGCATGTGGGCCAGTTGCTAACTAAATGGCAGAGCCTTCCTTTATTGGATGCTACTTTGGAAGACAGTCTCTTCATCCAGCAGTAATTTCCAAAATTTTATCATTCTTGGGGACAAGAATGATCTCAAAGGAAGGATATTGTTAAGTATAGGAGAAAGGAAACAAGGACATAAAGGTAATTGTAGTTGTGTGGTAGCTGATTCTGTTATTTACATGGTTATTGAAACC
The DNA here is from genome assembly GCA_947683425.1 of Excoecaria cochinchinensis. Taxonomy (NCBI): domain Eukaryota; kingdom Viridiplantae; phylum Streptophyta; class Magnoliopsida; order Malpighiales; family Euphorbiaceae; genus Excoecaria; species Excoecaria cochinchinensis. The sequence continues at coordinate 201,347 of CANTUQ010000122.1, read as the reverse complement.
GGACCGGACCAACCTGTTCAACCGCGAACCGGCAGGCAAACCGGTCGGTTCAACACTAGAAAACCGGATTGGAAAAAAACCGGATTGAACCGGAAAAAACTGGACAGAACCGGGAAAAACCGGAGAACTGGCCAGAACCGGGCAAAAACCGGGCCAAAATTTATTATATGTTTTTATTTTATTTTTTTTTTGAAAAAATGCTTTTAATTTAAAATAATTAATAAAAATTAGTCCTATTTTCATAAAAATAAAAAATAAATAATCTAATAAGTTTTATTTAGCAAATAATTGATTCTTTTACTATTTAATTACCCTTGGATTTAATAAAAATAATATAATGATTTAATAATTTAATAAAATATAATAGAATAAAAATTGAATAAATTATTAAATTTGGTTAACTTAAAAATATTTGTTTACCCTTTTCTTTAATTTCACCTAAAGTTATTAAATTATTTAATTTTTAAATTAATCAAGTAATAATTTTTTTAAAAAAAATAAAAGAAGAAAAAAATATTATTATTAGTATATTTGTGATATATACTAAATATTTTGATGGATTTTTTTTTATTTGAGTAGTAGTATTTATAAACATTATACTAATTAATAATATTTTAAAAAATAGAAAAAAACCCGGTTGAACCCGGTCGAACCACGAACCCTCAGCCTTGCCGGTTCTATATCCGGTCCGATTTTAATAACATTGGTTATTTAGCTAAGGAGTAGTTATTTCCAAAATTTGATATTTTCAGATTTTAGGTGTGCAAGCTAGGATTGCATGTTACTTTGTCCTTTAGCAGAGCTGTCCACTTTCCTCCCGGTATCATTGTAACATTCCTTTTGGGACCAGCAATCATTAGAATACAATCTAAATATTCTTTTCTCTTTCTTCTCTCTTCTCTCCTCTCTTCTCCCTTCTCTCTTCCTATTTCTTCTCTATTTTCTACTTCTATTCTGTCTCACTCTCTGAATTCTTCTATTCTAAAAAATTAATTCAGAATTTCCTAAACATTTAATCTAGTTAGGATTTAATCCTAACATTTATAGATATATATTCCCTTCTATTAGACCTGTCAAATATAGCCCAAGCCCAAAAATCCCGCCCAACCCGCCCAACAAAATAGATTCAAAACCCGCCCAATTAAAAAGATGCCAATTTAAACCCGTCCAAATCGCACCCATTTAAAACTGAACTCGTTTGAGGCATTTGGCAAAGCCCAACGGGCCTCAACTGCAGTATTTGACAAAAATAATTTTTTCTTTCTCGTTTTTTTTCTAAGTTTTTTTTCTTCTTTACTCTTCCCCAGGTGAATAGTGCACTCGGGACAAAAATTACTCTCGGAAACGAAAAATATTTTATTTGACCATCGGAAAATACTAATTACGGTGAGTCTAGTGGTAAAATTTGGAGTGAAAATGAGTTTAAATAGATTTTCAAAAGTCAAAAATAAGAAAAAGTCATGGATCGTATTAAGGGACGCTGGTTTGAGTAAGGTTTGACCAGGCCTCTAAAAAGAGTAAGTGACCTCCAAAATTTATTTGAAGGGTATGGACAAACTTAAAATAATATTTAGAAACTTTTGACAATAAAAAATTAAATTTACGGTAACAATAAAAATTATCGAATCGGACCGATTAGAGTGAACCAGTCCTGAAAACGGATTTTGATTGAGTTGAAATTTTTTGTGGAGTCGTAATTTTTTATTTTGAGAATTATAAAATTGATTTTGAGCTCACATATAAACAAACATATCATCAAATGGGTGTTAACCTACATCTCGACCCATTTGAGTGTCTACAAGGCCCGTTTGGGTCATCCGATCCATTTGCGCCAATATTTTTTTATAATAGTCATTTTAGAATCCCATTATTATATTTAGAATTATTTTTTGTTAAAAAATGGGTCAAATGGATCGACCCACATCACAGCCCATTTGGGCCTCCATACGACCCGTTTGGGCCATCACTTGACCCATTTAAATCAATATTAACAGTCTTTTTTACATCCTGTTATTATAACGATAATTATTTTCATTAAAAAAATTGGTCAACTTTTTAGCTCATGGGTCGATCCAACCCACCCAACCCATTTGGGCATTTGACCCATTTATGACCCATACTTCATTTAGGCCAACATTTTTAAGATAGTTATTTTAGTATCCCGTTATTATATCAAAAATTATTTTTCGTTAAAAAAATGTGTCAAATGGGCCGAGCCGCATATCGGTCCATTTGAACCTCCATTCGACCCATTTGGACCACCCAATCCATTTTGTTGCGTTTGGGCCATCACCTGACCCATTTAGGCCAATATTAGTAGTGTTTTTTATATCCCATTATTATATCGAAAATTATTTTCATTAAAAAAATTGATCAAATTTTTAACCCATGGGTCGACCCAACCCGCCCAACCCATTTTGGACATTTGGCCCATTTGTGACCCGTCCATTAATAACCCAACCCAAACCCGCCCAATTTGCCACCTTTACCTTCTATATATGAATTAATTGGGATTACAATTGGGTCAGAAGTTATTTATGAATGGAGGTGATGAGAAGGGTACGTATTGATGATTCACCAAACCAATTGTGCTTTGATATTAGACATACTTTTTATACCTTATGATTCCACCTAATGTTTCTTGGTGAGATATTTTTTAGTAAATTTTCTTTCTTCGTATAATAGTTTCCCTTCTAAATGTGCTTGGCTATAATAAGTTCTAATTCATCCTGCATTGCTTCCTTAGATTATTGCATAAAATTGCAATAATTTAATTAGATTTTATATAGGTCTTATTAAGACATAATCATCTAATTTGATTTTGTGCAGGCCTAATTAAGAATTAATCTCTTCATTCTTTTCACGTAGGCAAAATTAGATTTTATCATAGAATCGGAAATTTGTTTAACAAATAATTTTATCATAGAATCTTATCCTGATGCAATTTTAAAGTATTTTATGAATATTTTTTACACAAATCTTTACCTTTTGTTTCCAGGAAATATAATTCTTAATATTTGTATTCTTAAACGAGCAAAACATCCATCAGAATATTAAAAACACATGAAGGATAGCATGATAATATTAACACTTACATTACATCATTCAACAATGATTTTCAATATGCCATCAAGTCCATTAACTGTTTAAAGTTGAATTAATGACATTACAATTTAAGAAATAAATAAGCTTGCAATGCCACCACAATTCCAATCCATGGCTCCAGAATAGAAATCCTAAGATCTCTAAGTCTTCTTGGACAACAATCAACGTCATCATTCATCATTCCTGCCAGGCATACACCCAAACAAAAACCAAATGCTCATTTTATGGCAATATCAACATGAGAATATCACTTTTAAAAAGAGGAAAAATCAGAATAATTAGAAGAGGAGGGTGATTATTAGCTGCAGGCTCACAGACTTGAGACTTGTCTTGGGTTTACGCTAAGTAATTGAATCAAGTATGGAGATAATTAGCAGCCATCATCAGCTCTAGAGTGAGTTCTGGTTCAATCGGAAATTCAGTCTCCTTTCCCCTAACAGCCAGGCAGTAATCCATTGTCAATATACAGGAAACACACAAAAAAAAAATTTGCCAAGCCCAAAAGAATGTTAACTGCAACCTTGTTAATTTAAACCAATGCAATCAAAGCTTCATTTGAGTTGTAGCAATCAGTTGCCAATAGATAACGAAAAATAAAGGTTTTGTACAGATCCTCTAGCAACTTAACAACTGACATGACAAAGAATTAGATATGAAAAGAAGAATGGAATCAAACTTGAGGATCAAAAAAAAGCACAATAAACTCATAAAATCCAGAGCAAGCACAAGAATCGATTTATGAATGTAGACAAGATTTATGAATCCAGAGCGAAGCATTGGATTCGCTCAAAAATATCTCCAAGAAGTAACTGCATCAAACAGACATCAAAAATCCTTCGAATTTGTTATTTTTGGGACATTGCAGGAAAAATATATATATATATAATGATGATGATGATGATGATGATACTAATAATTCCACAAACATGTTACATGCATATGATTCTTCCAGGCCATATATAAACATAAGACCTCTTTGCTACTATGCCTCTATTAATTAACAAAGAGCAATATGCATATCACATGTTTCAAAACCAAATTCAAGGAAATTACAATATTGAAAACACAAATATCACATGAAAGCAATTGCATAAACCCTATAAATTGATTAAATGACAGCAAAAACTTGTCCCCTGCACCAATGAATACTTCACACTAATGGTTGTGTGCAAGGAAAATACACATTACAATGAATTTAATTTGAATCACAACTTAATAAAACACACATACAATTGAATTGAAGATTAATATGTAACACAAATGAATAACCAAAAAATAAAATTGACAAATGAGAAGAGAGAGAACAGAACTTTGCATACTGGAGAGACCAATAGAAATATTGGCAAATCTTCTCTAAAATAGTAGTGCTTATCTCCGGAAATGTGACTTCTCCATGCTGCGTCTCAGCAAAGCTTCCTGCCAAATAATTTAAAAAAGGAAAAAACCAATTAAAAAGAAAAAACACAAAACTTCACCCAATTATAGTCGCATAAGCCAACAATTTAGTAATTCACAACCCATAAACCGAAACCAGGACAATAATTGTCAAATTACACCAACTCTTAACAGTTAATTAGAAAATGGCATATTGAAGCCAAAAGTCAATTATTTATCTTAAAAACTAAGACTCGCCCACCTAACACAAATAAATTATAGGAATATTGTATTTCCAGCAGAAAACATATCAACGATATACAGTTAGCTAAAGCATAGAACTAAGTGAAACCCAATAGATTGAAGTAAATTAGAAGCACCGATCAAAATCTAAAAATTAAGGGTAAAATTGAGCAAAGACCTGGAGATGTGAGCATATTGCGGATAGTCTGGGAAACCATGGCGGCTTCCTTGTCGACGACGAACTCGAAACCCTCGGCGCTGATCAGCTTCACTGTATCTTCCTTTCTCATCTTCTTTCTTCAGAAGATTTTTCCTATCTGTAGCAATGAGAAATTTGAAACTTGCATCAGTTATCAACAAATTAAAAATAAGGTTAGAGATCATTAATAAAAAAAAATTAAATCAAATTCATTCGTTTGTCCTGATTCTTCACAAAACGGTTTATTTATTTTTTACCTTTTATTCTCTTTATAGATTTTTTATATTATTATTTTATTATTTTTATTTTTATTGAACCAATAAAATCTTATATTATTTCAATTTTTTATGTTCCTTTATACAATTATAAAATTCTTACAAAGTATCTTAGTATACAGAGGTATATTTGTAGGTATATCAAATAGTACCATTAAAATCATTATATAGTATTTTGATATACCAAAATATACCTACCGTATGCCATATGACAGTGTTGAAATATTTAAATTACACTTTGATATACTTACCAAAGTATACCTACTGGTATACCAAATAGCAGTATTGAATCCTTATATAGCATTTTGGTAGACCAAAGGTATACCCGCTAGCATATCAAATGGCAATGTTAAAATATATACACTACAATATGGTATATCAAAGCATACCCATTGGTATACAAACGACAATGTTCAAATTATATAATTAAATAATAGAGTCCAATGATAATAGGGATAATTCAATGATAATAGATAGGGTTATTCATAGATTGGGTTGGGAAAAAAATGAAATGAATCAAACTCAACAAAATATGTATGACATGTATAGTTTATTTGTTAAAAACCAATCCAACTCACTATAACTTACAATGGTTTGAATCGGTTTTAAAACGGTTTGAAATGATTTAAATACGATTTGAAATAGATTAAATACTATTATTTGATTTTTTTTTCGAAGCACTTAACTTTTTAAATTATTATAAAATAAAATAATAAACAAGACAATAATTATATTAAATTATAAAATGCATTTTTTTACAAAAAATGTAAGTTGTCTTTTTTCAATAGAATTTGCCAAATTACAAGTGCAAATTAGCATCTTTTCATCATCAATTAAAATACAACAATTTAAATGAAAAGAATTAAAAAAATGTAAATGGGTATATCCTTAAAAATCACAACAGAACAAATTAGCCTAACCTCAAAAACAGTAAGCATCTCAATCACAACAGATGTAAATAGAAGCAAAAGAAAAAGAGTTGCCTACGTGAGAAGTTGACCAATGAAATAGATAAACAGCACCTGATTCGACCATCAATCTCAAATTAAAAGTGCATGCAGATTTGAAAAATCTGTCGAACAAAATGATTTAGAAAACTTAATTCCACTTAAAATCATGACATAAAAACCATAACTTCAAAAATAAACAGCACCTGATTCAAAAAAAAAAAAAAGTTTTCTGCTGTTTTCAAAAGGTCAAAACAAGAATAATAATAATTATAACATGTGAGGCTTAAATTCACACATAAAATTACAGCTCAATGTAAAAATGAAAAGACTTGGTTCTTCCACATAACATGTGAGGCTTAACTTCAAAAATTGCTTCTCTCATTCAAAACTGGTTCTGTATGAAACTACAACTCAAACCTGAATATCCCCTTGAACAATATATTTAACAAAATGAAATGATACATGCACCCCTTGCAATGTATTCAAATGCTAAAATGGGATGTACAGTAGTAATCAGGTATAGGAATCAAACATATACAAACTAGGTGGGTGTGGCTTACAAATAAAACACAAATCCATAAATTACTTAACAAAACTAACTTCGGAAATCACGATCACAGTTGGCAAATTGGCATATGTTTTTCAGCAATTGCTTCAATTTAGCAACACAGATTCTGTTGGGAAAAGTCACATTTTTTTTATTTTTTAAGACTATTTAGATCTTAAGTTATTATATCAAAAGAACACTTTGGTCTCGCCAAATTCAAATAAACTCAATCAGTTAATCTTGAAATAACCATGAAAGACAAAACACAAGGACTTGGTTGTAATTAGCTTGGTTGACACTATAAATCAACATAGAAACGATCTTAGTAGAATAAGCAATCTAGTCTTTTAATGTAGTTCCATTTCAATCATATAAACCATTTGTACTCGCCATGAATTTCCAATTCAAAATATATAATTAACAAATCAAGATTTGTACTTCAATTTTTCTGGCAACAAAAGCACATATATAATATGCAACCATAATAATCCATATAAACGTATAATTCCACTCTGATAACAGCAAATAATTATTAGACATGAATAGTTTTAATTCTATATTCTTCTTCATTGGAAGCTTAGATTAGATCAAAATAGGGACAAAAACAATAAATAAATAAATAAACAAAAGAGAATGCAAAAATCTACAGCAAATGCTAATGATTATATCTTCTTAAATATGCGCCATTATCATCATAACTATATACATATAAGAACATGTAAATTGAATTAAACTAGTGAATACAAGGCATTTGGTTTTGGTCCTCAGAATTAGGAGCAGAACACTATCTGAAGTGTTGAGATCCTATAGCTTAAAGCTACTATGGAAAAGTATAATCGCAAAATAAGTTTTAGCTCAGTAATACTAAACGTCAGTGTTTAGAGATATAAAAGTCGGATTCTTGTATATGAAAAAAGCGAAAATGTAAAGACAAAGATATATGATAATCCTAAGCGTGACAAAAATTTTCTTAACCATGATTATAATTCCACATTCTCATTAACTCATTGCTGATATTGATTAGACCCTGCAGAGTTTATGATTTTTATCTGTTAATCTGCCCCTAATTATGCATCATCACTAACCACCACTATTGATCAAATTTCCACATGAAAAATGATTATAGCTATGAATATGATCAAGTTCAAAAAAAAAAAAAGTTAGGCCAAAGATGAAAATTACTTATTGCAGATATCATATTAGTAATTACACAGTGAATTAAAGTTTTAAAAGGGTCAACTGAGATTGGCACGGGAAATTATTAATACCTAAACACTAATTAAAAAATCCAACATAGAGTAGAAATTAATTCAGTTAGCGTTTAAATTCATTTGATCTGCTATTTCAGTGAACCTCAAATTCAGTCAACCTAATGCAAAGATGTTCAATACTACACATCAGAATCTGCTCACAGCAAGTAATTCAGTTAGCGTTTAGCATCTACAGTAGAAATCGTAAACAACTCTGTCCACAAACACATTAGCACAAGCAGAATCTGCTAGATAAGGAAGAACATTTTACAATCTCAGTCACAAACACATACCTGGTTGATATCACGAAACCGAGTGAGGGAGAGTGAGATCGAGAGAGATAACAGAGAGAGTGGGATCGAGATAGAGAGCGAGATTGAGACAGAAAGAGAGTGAGATCGAGTAAGGGATAGCGAGGCTGAGGCTCTTCCGATTCCTCTTCCGTCGATGGCACAGGTCGATTGAGAAATGGGAGAAGAACGATCGGGTGATTGAGGGAAGGCAGAAAATGGTCGGTTTGGGGAATAACAGGCTTATTATCTTATAAACCGATGTCAAAGTTACAAATACAACCCAACCCAAACTAATCGTACTTAAAAGCCCCCTAAACCAATCGATCGGATTAATCGTTTCAATTTAAAAACTGAACAGTCCTAATTAATAGGGATGCTAAAAAATTTGACAGGATTATTTAAGTTATTTTCTATTATTTAAGAAAAATATTTATCTTTTTTCTCGTTAAATTAAAATTAATTAATTTTCTTATCTTTTCTTTTCAAAAATTTGTTTAGCTTCTGAATGTGCCATTAAAGGGATAAATTTGGACGAAGTTGGACACGTAGATAATGAATAAATTCCTCATAAAAGTTCATTATTAGAGCCAAATTGGCTAGACTCAAACTCGAAATCTGAGTAAATCAACAAATGTCAAATTATTTGAACTAATTAATATTGATTGTTTTTATGCTATTAATTTAGTAAATGAATTTTTTTTTTTTTTGAATTTTTTTTACAAGGTCCATATAAGTCTTTTACCTGAGTGGGTAATTTTATTCCACATGACAAGCAGAATTGAGTTCATTGTTGTCCATAAATACAAAATAAAGCCTGGTTTGGCTAAATTATCAACTTAATCAGTTCATTCATTTCTGAGCTATGGTTACACCACCTGCCTCCCTAATCTTTTGAGGTTTACAGGAGCACACCTAAACTAATTACCCCCACAGAGCCAACCCCTCATGAGTTTAAGCTATTATCAGACCTTGATGACCAAGAAGGCCTTAGATTTCATCTTCCTACCTTATTTTTCTCTCCAAACAATCCCTCATTGGAAGGAAAAGACGTACCCTGTTAGGGTGATCAGGAAGGCAATTGCTAAAACACTTGTGTTTTACTACCAATGGATGGCAGATTAAGGGAAGGACCCAACCGCAAGCTCATACTGGAATGCACAGGTGAAGGTATAATGTCTATTGAAGCTGATGCTTTTGTTACTTGAGCAGTTCGGTGATCCACTTATGTCTCCTGTTAGTATAGGAAGTCATCTCCCCTTCAAGATTAGATAGGATTTCTGCCATTATCCTTTTTTAAAAAGTTTTTAATTTGTGTATTATCTGTTGAATTTTATTGGGGTGTGTATAAGACTAAATTGAAAGAACTCAAAACTTACAATATTAATTGTAATATTTTACAATCACAATACTCTCATCAATTATGTACTCCCCATAACGCACATTTTCCCACTCACACGGTGCACACACATTACACTCACAAACCTGGTACACACTTTTTCACGTAGTTTGGGCACACGCTTAATTTCTATATTGCACACTCACTAAGTGGAGCTTTAGCTCCTTTTTTATACTAGTTCGGTTTGGTTAATCTAGTTACATCCTTCACTTTATTTTTTAATTATAATCTAACTTGATACACTACAAGAAAAACAACATTTCCCGACGGAAATTACCGACGGAAAATGTGTAATTTCCGTCGGGAAATGTTAATGCCGACGGAAAATGATTCCGTCGGCATAAAATCCGTAGGGAAATTTGCCGACGGAAAAATTTCCGTCGGTAAAAATTACCGACGAAAATTGTGTTTCCGTCGGTAGATTAACGACGGAAATTGTTTTCCGTCGGTAAAATTTCCCGACGGAAAACAATTTCCGTCGGTAAAATATACCGACGGAAAACAATTTCCGTCGGTAATCTACCGACGGAATTACAATTTCCGTCGGTAATCTACCGACGGTAATTGTGTTTCCGTCGGGAATTTTTACCGACGGAAAACAATTTTTCCGTCGGTAATTTTAAAGAAAATTTGAAAGAAAATTTAAATATTATTTTTTTGTATTTTATTTTTATGTAAATATAACCTGTTAAAACTAATTGCAAAATAATGAAAAAAATCATAATAATATCTAAATTTCAATATCCAATAATATTCGAATTTAATAATTGTGCTAATTATAAAGTTAGTAATTAGTTAACAACATAATATCCATGTATGTGTAATACAAAATGAGAACTAAACTGATGGCGGCGGCGGCGTACGATCAGACTGATGCGATGACGAGGCAAACATACCCTTCAAATTTGCCATCTCAGTGCGTAGGTCAGATAAATTTGCCATCTCATTGCGTAACTCAGATATGTAGTCCAGAGATTGTTGCAATCGAACCTCTGAGTCTTGCCATCGAGTCTGTGACTGTTGCAATTCCGATCTCAGCTCACTTACAGTATTCTGAAGTTCAAGTACTTCTCTGGATGACCGTCTATTAGATGCAGCAGTACTTGAACCCGAGGAATGCGAGTAACAAGATTTGGCCAAAGAACCTAAGCCAAATACCCGTCCTCGCTGGTCTCTACCACCAGCCACTTCATAATAGATCTGATTCGCATCAACATGATCAGAAGTCTGTGAGCGTTGCTGAATTGCATCTTCAACTTGTTCCTGTCATAGGACAAGTGTTTTACAATAAGTAACGATTAATAATAACTAATCTTTAAAATTTGTATAATATAGTAATGTTGACATACATGTAAAATCCTTGACCGGGAATTGACAAACGTTTGACCATCATGCTTGTTTGTGTGGGTGTGTAAGAATACCTCAGGGAGTGTAGCCGGTCGACCCATCGATTGTCCCTGCAAAAATAAAAAGAATTAAAGGCGAACTATAATTTATTGACTATTCCTATAAGTTTTTACTAAAATTTTGGCAGAATTTCCCCTATATTTGGAGCATACCTCCTGTATACAAAGATAAAAAAACACTTCAAAATTTCGACATTCAGCTACCATCCAACATTCCACAACAATGCAAACTCCTCACACAAGTAACATTCCCATCCTCCTCTATGGTAATGAGATATATTTTAGAAATTGTAACCATTAATTACAGTGATAACAGTAATATTATGTAAAACTTACTAGTCTATCTGCATGTTCCCGATGTGACATCGACCCTCCAGTGTGCGAGCATGAACTGAGTTCATCAGGTCCTCCCCGTCTATTACTAGAATTCCTCTCTGAAATGGAAATGGCTTCAGGGGTCGCCCAATACTGTGTCCAATGTCCCCATAAATCTTCGGTCATGTAGCGAGGTCGGACACCACCATCCTTTATCAAGCAAACAAAATCTCTGTAACGTGCCCGCGCACGAGTCTCCCACACAAAATACATGATCTCGTCAAGCGCCGGGTTCCAATAACATTTTTTCTTATAAGGCAGACAGAAAAAAAAACAAATTGTTAGCAAGAGTAAAATATAATTCGTTATGTAACATACAATATCATAAATGTTTTACCTTGAATTCTTCGAAATAAAAACTTTTTATTTCCTCTGACAAATTCTTCCAGGCAAATCCATCATATTCAATTCTGTTTTTGAAAGAAGTTGTCATTATGCGTGAGCACTTTCCTGAAGGATTCAATATAAAATATAACAATGTGAATAATGTTAGTACAAGTAATAACTGTCATTTAAATCATAATGAATGAAATATTATTCACTTACTCCTTAGCTGTGATATTGATGTACATTCTTCCATCAACTCCAATTGAGCCAGGCGTAGGCTCTTCCGCATCTTCTGTTCCTGACCCCTGAGGTGGCATAGATTCAGGGTGTGCTATAGGAGTGGAATCCGTGGAAGGAATGGTAGATGGCGCAACGGGTGGGATGGTCGGTGATGCGGCAGCCTGAGTGCTGGCATTGAGCCCATGCGATGAGGATCCTCCATCACCAGTACTGTCATCGCCGTCATGCTGCCTCAAACGCGGAGGAATCGCCGTTCTCTTCTTTCGCTTAAACATTTTTGAACCTGTCATTACATTGGAAATGCATATTGTCAGATAATAGAAAATAATTGCATTGTAATAAGCATATTAAATTAATATCCAAGTCAGTGCAATATTAATTGGTCTCACATGATAAGCAAGTAGTAGTTAAACAAATTATTCGCTATCGTCACTAAGCTGTAAATCGTCATTCAAATCATCCTCATTTTCCGATGTATAAGATGAAAATTCTGGCTCGTCATCAGATCCATCGCCAACCAAAGTTTCTTCATCATCCTCACCATCAATGTCAACAAATTCATTGTGCGCATAGTTCAATGGTTCGTTATCTTCAAAATTCAGAGAGTTGTTGATTTCATGAACTTCCGATTCTTCCTCCTGAAATGCATCATTATTTTCATAACGTTCACTTTGTCCGGCGCCTTTCCTTTCATAAATGCCTCTTGGTTTTACTTTGCACGCATGCAACCATTCCGATCTGTCTCGCTTTACGCTTGGATAAGAGACATAATATACCTGTCCCACTTGCATTGCCAACACAAATGGTTCAAAGTTCCTCAATCTTCTACGCTGGTTGACTTCAACTAAATTGTATCTGCTATGTATTTTTGTTCCCACGTTAATAGTTGGATCATACCATTCGCACTTGAATAATACACAACGTTTTATTGGTAGCGCGGGGTACTCGACTTCAATTATATCAACAATTTGCCCATAATAATCCATCAACTCTCCTTGAATGCAAACCCCACTGTTTACCGTTTCCTTGTTATGACCATGACTCTGTGTATGAAATTTATATCCATTTACGAAATAAACCGGAAATGATTTAACATATCGCAAAGGTCCTTTTGCAAGATCAATGATGTACTTGTTGTCAATTGCATTTGTCGATGCCTACATATTCCAATAAGCAAACATCATTTAATTCATATATTTCATATATATTGTATGTATGGAAATATATGGTCAAAATCACAACTTACATATGTCTTGAACCAATGATGAAAGTGCTTTTCGACTTCCTTATTCACCTCATTTTCATCTTTTTCAGGCATTAGATCCCGTACCCATTCCTCAAATAATCTAAAATGCCAAAATCAATTTATATATTACTCTTAACATAGTAAAACAAATGAATATTTGTGGGTATATATTAAACTTACCTCACATAAGGACGAACTTCCTCGCAATTCAATAGAATATAACTATGGGCCGCTATTAATTCATTCTCTACTAGCATTTTCCGTATTGAACGGCCATGTAAACGCCCAGGATATGTAAAAATGGATAAGTTTCCGTCCTGATTACTTGATTCCCCGCCATCATCATTACGTGGCATTTTCCGCTGTCTCGTGTGTATATGAGGCTCAAAATAATGCGAACAAAAAGTACTTGCTTCTTCGACCAAATAAGCATTACATATTGAACCTTCAACTCTAGCTTTATTTTTTACGTTTTTCTTCAAGTGAAACAAATACCTACATGATATATTTTAATGCCATTAATTAGCATACAAAGGTATAATATAATTGCAATTAAAGGTCATAGATAGTTACCGCTCAAATGGATACATCCAACGATATTGAACCGGACCAGCGAGTTTCGCCTCATGTGCTAAATGCACGGGGAGATGCTCCATATAGTCGAAAAAACTTGGAGGAAAAATTGCTTCCAGTTTGCACAGGATTACTGGAATTTCTATTTCCAATCTAGCCATATCTGCTGCATTTATCTCGCATGACGTCAATGTTCGGAAGAACATACTTAGCTCTGTTATAGCTTCCCAAACTTTTGTCGGCAATAACTCTCGAAATGCTATTGGGAGTAGCCTCTGCATAAAAACGTGACAATCATGACTTTTCATACCGAATAATTTGTACTTTCTCATGTCGACGCACCTTGCCAAATTGGAGACGTAACCATCTGGAAACTTTAATCCTTTTAGCCAATCACACAAGACTTCCTTATGTTTTTTGTCCAAAGTGTAGCATGCTTTGGGATATTTTCCGGTTAAGTAATCTTTGTCTAACTCAGGCCTTCTACATAACAACTTTAAATCGGATCGGGATTTAGCATTGTCCTTGGTCTTCCCTTCTATATTCATAATGGTGTTGAATACATTATCAAAAATATTCTTTTCTATGTGCATCACATCCAGATTATGCCGTAATAAATTAGTCTTCCAATACGGCAAATCCCAAAAAATGCTTCTTTTTCTCCAGCCAAAATTTTTGTTGATTCTTCCATTTACTTCATCAGCATCAAGTTCTGTTACCTTCAGTAAACCCAACTCATCAATTTCTTGTAAAATTTGCTCACTTCTTTTCACCACCGGCGGACTAGCAAGTACAACTCTATTCTTAATAAATTTGTTCTTGTTCCGTCGGAACGGGTGGTCAGGTGGAAGGAATTTCCTGTGGTTATCAAACCAAGAAGTTTTGCAACCATGCTGAAGATAAAACGCATCTAAATCATCGCCACAGTAAGGACATGCTAATTTTCCAGCCGTGCTCCAACCGGACAACATAGCATAGGCGGAAAAGTCACTGACCGTCCACATTAAAGCTGCTTTCATCATGAAATTCTGTTTAAGTGATGCATCATATGTTTCAACACCGACATCCCAAAGCTGTTGTAACTCATAAATCAACGGCTGCAAGTATACATCAATTTTGTGCTTCGGATTTTTAGGTCCTGGAATAATGACTGTCAAAAACATATATGCCTCATTCATGCACATCCACGGAGGCAAATTATAAGGAGTCATTATGACTGGCCATGAGGAATATTGTTGCCCTGATTGACCAAAAGGTTGAAACCCGTCAGTGCTCAAACACAGCCGAACATTTCTAGATTCAGCAGCAAAATCAGGATGGATGTTATTAAAATGTTTCCATGCAACTGCATCTGATGGATGGCTCATTATTCCACCTGTACTTTCGTGCTCATCATGCCATCTCATATGAGGTGCAGTAACTTCGGATGCATATATTCTTTGAAGCCTGGGAGTCAACGGAAAATAATACATACGTTTCCAAGGTACCAATTTATGCTGATTACCGCCACTTTTAGATTTGTACCTAGGTTGACCACAAAATTTGCACTCTTGTAAATTGACGTCATCCCTCCAAAACAACATACATCCCAACCGGCAACATTCGATTTTCTCAACAGGCAAACCTAAACCACTGATTAGTTTCTTCACATTGTACAGATTAGGAACCATTTTATGCTCAGGAGGCAATGATTCATTATACCAAGCAAGAATTTGGTCAAAACCTCGATCCGAAATATGTTGCTCGAATTTTATATTCAATATCCGAGCTACAGAAGATAACTGAGTCATGTTATCGCAGCCTGGCCATAACTCCTGATCTGCTGAATTTAGCAAATCGTAAAATTTGGTTGCATTTTCGTTCGGTTCTTCCATCATTGCTGTACTTTCTCTAAAATCATGGCCCGCTGCATCGTAAACCATTTGGACGTATGGATTATCATTCACCCCTACATCATCGGCACCAAATTCCCCACCTCTTTCAAATTCACCCTCAATTGTTGACATGTTACCCACGTTTCCCATCGAGGTACTGCAAATTGATGGTTCTCCGTGTCGTGTCCACTCAAAATAATTTTGAACAAATCCCTTTTTTAACAGGTGAAAATATACTTCATCAACAGGAAGATAACTAAGGTGTTGGCACTTTTTGCATGGACATCTTATTTTAGCCCCGTCCATATGTGCAGGTTGAGAACTGGCGTATGCAATAAACGACTGAACCCCTTCCACATATTCTGGATTAATGTAACCATCCCTTGTTTTTCGTCTGTACATCCAAGATCTATCTACGCTACTCATAATTAATTCCAAAACTGTTACATGAACAATGAGTCATTTAAACAATAATTATACGGATTATTATGCTATTAACAAAAAACAAAAAAAATTATCATATTACAGTCAATAACCTAGATAATAATACTAATTAGAAAAATAACTATACAAGATTATTATACTCAACAACCAATATTATAATAATGATAAAAGTAATAATAATATTAATTTTTTAATTATATCAAATTATAATGAGTTTTGTTCACAGAATAAAAATGAGTATAAATCAATTTATAGATTTTTATTATATTTCCGAATCCACAATTCGACCAAAAAAGGAAAATTATTATTATTATTATTGAAAATACCATTAATCAGTTTTTATTTTTAGGGAAATGAAAATTAATCCAAAAAAAGGAGCTTAATGCATATGCATGAGGAAGGGATAGCTTTGATATGAACTCTTATCCAATTAAAGAAGGATATGATGATATATAGTTGAGCATAATTAGGGTTTGAATAAATAATTAATGTCTCATCTCTCAAAAGATACAAAACAAATCAATTCTCTCTCTCTTTTTCAAGCTTAGTGCCAATTTATGATTGATCTAAAACCCTACCTGATCCACAAATTGACCTCCATCCATAGATGGAATGGAATCACCATTCCAAATATTTACCTTATTTAGTATTTAATCCGTACTATTTATTAATAAATATGGGATACTGAATTAAAAATATATATATATTTTTTTATTTTTCATCTAACGATCCATATATATTAATTACATTTAGTATGTAAAAAAATTAAAAATATTTTTGGTAAACCATATGCAAATATTAATGTACTCTAAATTTATAAAATCAATAGGTATGTATAAATGATTAAAATTCCTATCCAGATGAACTAGTAGATATAGTTTGTTGTTATTTTTTATATTTTATTTTAGGAAAAGTTATACTTTGTTGTTTAACAAGACATAACTGCCAATTTCTTTAATTTGATAACATACAAATTTTTGGCATTTCAACAAACTTTCTTAATTTGCTATATAATTTCCCATTTGAACTTAAATTATGTGTTCAAACATTCAAATTAATATATGGATTACATTTTATACTAACATTTTATCTTTCTTTGATTAAATTAATAATTGAGATTTGATTCAAATTAATAACATTTTAATGGAAGACAAGACCCTAATTTTGTGGGTGTTTTAGCATGCTTAAGGCATCATTTTTATGGTCCATCACCTTCCTTAATGCATAGCTCTACAAATGATTACTATCAATTATATATGTTCATGTTTTTTCGTTGGTTTATTATCTTTTGCACATGTAGTTTGATCATGTCACTTACCTGTGACTCGAATTCCAAATTTTGACATTGATAATTTCTTGGATTTATGCAATTTTTCCATAAGCAAAAGATTGAATTTAGTGTTAATTTTAATTACATGGGATTTATTTGAGGTCAATTTAGTGTTAATTAATTTAGAAACATATATAATATATATATTAATATTAATTCACAAGGCAAAACAAGTTGATAATTTTATATTGATCATATATATATATATTAATATTAATATTAATTCACAAAGCAAGCCCTTCCAATTAGTATTTCTAGGAACTGAAGCCGAATTAGAAGCACACCCTCGATTTCAATCATCCCTAATATTATATATATAGTGTTTCTTGTTGAACGAAATTATTGCATGCTATATATAGGGTGAAGTTAATTACTTTAGGTTTCTAACTTTCTTAAATTGAAATTCTAGATTATTTATGTTTATTCTAAAAATGGACAGAATTGAATAATTTTGACCTATTTTGAGTTGTCTGAAATCTAAATTAATAATAATTAATATTAATAAGCAAAATAAAATTATTAATATTATTATTATTATCTGAATTTAATAATAATAATAATAATAATAATAATAATAATAATTTTAACTAAAAAAAAAAAAATTAAGGGAGCAGATCGGTACCGGATGCTGGAGGAGAGGAGGAGGAGGAGCGGAGGGAGGAGGAGGAGAGGCGGACCGGCAAGCAGGCTGATCGGAGTGGAGGACGCCGGCGTCACGCGGAGGGAGGGAAAGAAGGGGAAGATCGGAGCGGGAAGAGGGAAGGAAGGGGAGAGAGGGAAGGAAGGGGAGAGCGGAGGAGGAGGGGAGCTAGGGGACCGGCGATCGGACGGGAGGGGCGGACCGCCTGCAGGGGCGCGGTGGCCGGCGGCGTGAGGGCAGGGGGGCAGAGAGAGGGAGGAGAGGGAGAGGGAGGTGAGAGGGAGGAGAGATAGGGCAGAGGGAGGGGATCGGGTTTTCAATCCGAATTTTTAATTTTAGCGACGGAAGCTCTTTTTCCGTCGCTAATATTACCGACGGAAGAGATAAACCGTCGGTAATTTTAGCGACGGAATATACTTCCCCGTCGCTAAATAAAATGTAAATATTTTATTTTCCTTTTAGCGACGGTGAATTTTACCGTCGCTATATTTAGCGACGGTATATGATAACCGTCGCTAAATTTACGTCACTAAATACTGTCACTAAATACTGTCGCAGAATATGGAGGGAAAAGTTGACGCCATATTTAGCGACGGAATACAATTTCCGTCGCTAATTAGCGGCGGCTAAATGTCTCCGTCGGTATTTAGCGACGGAAATAGTTTTCCGTCGCTAAATAGCGGCGGAATGTTACTTTCGCCGCTATTTAGCGACGGAAAAATATCCGTCGCTATTTTTCCGTCGCTATTCCTCTATTTTCTTGTAGTGATAATAGGTCATCTATTATAGGCCCAAGTAGAGGCTCAAAGTTATTTTCTGTAATCAGTTCATGTTCCCGTCAGATATGTCCAATCAATTCGATCGAACTGACAAGGACATTCTTTGTTTGCTACTGACACACTCAACAGGACGTGGGTAGTTCAGTCGTTGTATACCCATGCTCTCTATCCACCAACTACTCACTCGAGTGTCCCTATGACACGGGCAAAATAAACTAAATTTAAGAGCAAGTGTACTCTGTCGGTGCAAGTAGTAAAGGAAGTGAGTCCAGATATCGTCCTCAGGGAACAACCTAACAATTACTAGAACTTTAGAATTCTTATGTTATTTAGACAACTAATTTTAATATGAAACTAAATTAAACTATGCTAACAAATGACTAAATAATCTAACACTAATTTTAAGAAGAGAATTAATAAATATGATGAATGCTAGGACTTGGGTTTCACTTAACTTCTCAACTATGCAATTTTCCAGATTATTATGCAAAAGAATGATATTTCATATGAGATGGTGATTTTTCCCTAAATTAATCAAAATCCAATGATCATGGTATTTTAACCCAATCTCAATTTAATTCTTCCAATTGATCAAGTAAAAGAACAAAAATTAGAAAGCATTAAGTTCAATGGAAAAACCTTGATAAAAATCAAAAACCACAAGGATAAAAATAAGGTTGATCATGCATATTTTCAATCCAGGTTATGTTTCATTTGATCCACCAATTAATCCAATTGGTCAAGTAAATTAATTGATTAAGTTCATGTTGAATTGATCAATTCCAACAAGCATTAATCACAATAAAAACATAATCTCAAATAAGAAAATCATTCATATGCATAAAATCCAAAATAAATTACACAATCTCAAAACTAAGATCCACCATAGCCCTAACTATGGAATTAGTTCATAATAATAAGGTTAAATCTCAAATCAAAACTAAAATCCATCAATTTCATCATAATATCCAAAGAAAAATAAAATAAAATAAAGAAAGGAGAAGAATAGAGGAAGAACACAATCAGATATGAAACAGAGGAAGAAGAAGAACGGGATCTGAAGTTGGCTACAGCAAATCGCCGCCTCTTTCATTTGTCTGCTACATCTTGTTTGCTTTTCCCACGATCAAAGTGTGTTTCCTTGTGTTTTTCGTGTTTTTCTCCCTCTCAAAATTAGGTTAAAGATGTCTTCTTTTATAAGTGCAGCCGTCCCCCCTTAAGAGTCCATTTTGAAAAAGAAGTCTGTAAAAAAAAAGAGTTAAAAACACATCAGGTAACTGACCAAAGCTGCGACCAAAGCTGGGTCTTACTTTGGTCTCAGCTTTTGTCAGTTAATTTTCCTCAACCAAAGCTGATGCTTGCTTTGGTTCCATCTTTGGTCCCTTCTTTGGTAAGCTCCTGTCCCTCTCATTGGTTTCATTCTCATGATTTCCTCTTGACCAAAGCTGAACCTTGCTTTGGTCTCAACTTTGGTCCTAACTTTGGTAGGATTCTGTCCCGCTTGTTGATTTCTTCCTTTGTTTCTTTTGCTCTTGACCAAAGCTGGACAACTTTGGTTCCAGCTTTGGTCAGCTGCTGTCCCTCAAGCACTTTTAACGTGAAAACTTGTCCAAGTCACCCCAAATCTAACACAAAAACATATAATTAACACATGAGCATAACCATTCATAATAAATGTAAAAACATCAGAAAAACCTACATTAAATTAACAAAATAACATTAAACTTAAACACAAACAACCTAAACAAACTATAAAAATACTATAAAATCACATCCTAACAACTCCCCCACACTTGAGATTTTGCTTGTCCTCAAGCAAAAAGAACGAAAATTTCTCAACCAAATCATAATATAATAAACCATCTAACTCACAAAAATCATAACCAAAATAAATAAGAGTCTCAATGTTCTAACACTAAGATGCAAACCTCACTAGCATTATCAATTCCTACTAATTTGATCATGTAATCAATTGAACAAAAATTCACAAATATCCAAAATTTAAAGAAAACAATGCTAGTTAAAGAGACTAAAATCTAAGATTAACTCCTTACTTAAATTAAACAAAGAATACTTATCATTCAATATTTTTTTACATCCTTCACTTACTTTTTTTTTTTAAATATTTGAACTTTTGATATGCAACTTGAGTGAAATAAAGTTAAATATTTCAGATAATTCCCCAGTAACCATTCAATCTCAAAGGGGTACTTGTATGTATTTCTCCGGTAACTGCTGGTCTCAAAGAGGTACAAAAAAAAATGTATTTCCCCAGTAACCAGCAATCTCAAAGGAGTACATAAAATGTATTTCCCCAGTAATTGATGATCTCAAAGGGGTATCACAAAATTAACATATTAGACATAAGTTTGAATGAAAGTAAATCCGCATTACAATTTTAGTGCAAAGTTAACTTTCTTAAAGTCTCTAAACTAGCAAAATTTTCTTAAAAATAAAGGAATTCCTAAATTAAATGTTCAAAGGATTACACACAATAGTAAGGAGGAATAACACTAGAATTGAAGTTGCAAAATTTAACAAAAATCGTCAGACTCCCATAAATTTTAGGCTATGATTAATAGAAAATCAAATGGGCTTTATACTTGAAATAATCAAGAAAAATTTTAGTTAAATTGCTTAAAAGATTAACAAAAACACAAATGAGAGGAGTGGCTAAACATTAAAGAAACCGTTTTTCCCCCTATACTTAACTTGTTCAGTGTCCTCAATGAACAAAACAAAAGCAATGAAAGAGAAAGGAAAGGAGACTGCCCTAAGTTCAGCAAAGGGAGAAAAAGACATTGACTTGGGTTGCTGACATTGTGATTCCCTGTGGATTAAGCGAAAAAAAAAAAGTTATATGAGGAAAAGAGTGTGTATGAGAAATGTTGAAGGAAGAAACAGAGCATCCAAATCAAAATAGCTAAACTAAGGAATGAGGAAAATCAAAATTCCTGGGGGTAGTTAAACGGCATTTTCCCCTTTCTTTCAATGCCAATTTAAATGCATTTGAACAACTCACAGTGTATTGCATGAGTTTAACCCGTGAAATGCACTGTGACCGAATTATTTTTTTTCTCTTTTTTTCTTTTCAGAAATAGCAAAAAAAAATAATAAAAAAAAAAAAAATTCCTACTTCTAATGCCAAAATTTTTTTATTATTTTTTTATATTTTTTTTTTGTTAAAGAAAATCAAGCACCTAGAAATTATAAAAAGAAAAATGAAAGTCATAAATAAATAAATAAATAAAAAAAATTAACAAAATGAAAAAGTCTAAAGTAACTAGAATTCTTAATTCCAATATTGCTAGAAAAATTATTCCCCGGCAACGGCGCCAAAAACTTGACACGGGCAAAATAAACTAAATCTAAGAGCAAGTGTACTCTGTCGGTGCAAGTAGTAAAGGATAGTGAGTCCAGATATCGTCCTCAGGGAACAACCTAACAATTACTAGAATTCTCAAATACTTATGTTATTTAGACAGATAATATTTGAAGATAAAACTAAGTTAAACTATGCTAACAAATGACTGAATAATCTAACACTAATTTTAAGAAAAGAATTAATAAATATGATGAATGTTAGGACTTGGGTTTCACTTAACTTCTCAACTATGCAATTTTCCAGATTATTATGCAAAAGAATGATATTTCATATGAGATGGTGATTTCTCCCTAAATTAATCAAAATCCAATGATCATGGTATTTAGATCCTAATCTCAATTTAATTCTTTCAATTGATCAAGTAAAAGAACTAAAATTAGAAAGCATTAAGTTCAATAGAAAAACCTTGATAAAAATCAAAAACCACAAGGATAAAAATAAGGTTGATCATGCATATTTTCAATCCAGGTTATGTTTCATTTGATCCACCAATTAATCCAATTGGTCAAGTAAATTAATTGATTAAGTTCATGTTGAATTGATCAATTCCAACATGCATTAATCACAATAAAAACATAATCTCTAACAAGAAAATCAATCTCATGCATAAAACCCAAAACAATTTACATAATCTCCAAATTAAGATCCACCATAGCCCTAACTATGGAATTAGTTCATAATAATAAGGTTCAATCTCAAATCAAAACTAAAATCCATCAAGTTCATCATAATATCCAAAGAAAAATAAAATAAAATAAAGAAAGGAGAAGAATAGAGGAAGAACACAATCAGATATGAAACAGAGGAAGAAGAAGAACGGGATCTGAAGTTGGCTACAGCAAATCGCCGCCTCTTTCCTTTGTCTGCTACATCTTGTTTGCTTTTCCCAAGATCAAAGTGTGTTTCCTTGTGTTTTTCGTGTTTTTCTCCCTCTCCCAATTAGGTTAAAGATGTCCTATTTTATAAGTGCAGCCGTCCCCCCTTAAGAGTCCATTTTGAAAAAGAAGTCTGTAAAAAAAAAAGAGTTAAAAACACATCAGGTAACTGACCAAAGCTGCGACCAAAGCTGGGTCTTACTTTGGTCTCAGCTTTTGTCAGTTAATTTTCCTCAACCAAAGCTGATGCTTGCTTTGGTTCCATCTTTGGTCCCTTCTTTGGTAAGCTCCTGTCCCTCTCATTGGTTTCATTCTCATGATTTCCTCTTGACCAAAGCTGAACCTTGCTTTGGTCTCAACTTTGGTCCTAACTTTGGTAGGATTCTGTCCCTCTTGTTGATTTCTTCCTTTGTTTCTTTTGCTCTTGACCAAAGCTGGACAGCTTTGGTTCCAGCTTTGGTCAGCTGCTGTCCCTCAAGCACTTTTAACGTGAAAACTTGTCCAAGTCACCCCAAATCTAACACAAAAACATATAATTAACACATGAGCATAACCATTCATAATAAATGTAAAAACATCAGAAAAACCTACATTAAATTAACAAAATAACATTAAACTTAAACACAAACAACCTAAACAAACTATAAAAATACTATAAAATCACATCCTAACACCCTACAGGATAGTTTTTTCTCTCTCCCCTTATAAGGGCTCCAGGTATGAAAATCTCAAGAATTTTCTCTTTACATATATTTTATCTCTCTAGAAATCTTTGCTGATATGAGATTTGGAGAGTTAACACTCGATCCAATCGGGCTAATCTTTTTTGCAGGTCTTGAGTGATACAGTGATACCTGATCCAAACTGTCCTGTAACTAATCCTACCAAGCCACGTGGCATTCCTCATTTCAACATTCTCAGGATTACCATTTGATGCTTTTGTTGAGAGGAGTCCCAATAGATATGTCGAATCATTCACGATCTAAAACCAAAGGACAATCTAACAATAGTCGACTAAGATATACCAGGTTGAGAGGGAGTCTGACAGATCTCCTCCAAAATTTCCTATTGCTAATCTTTTGCCAATATTTAATGTGAACTCTTAGCACCACCATATTCTACTTCTGTAACAGCCAGAGGCGTCAAAGTTGTCTTAAGCGACTATACGAAGCAAATTATACACATAATTAAGAAAGGAAAATGGCTTTAGACTTCAAATGAAGGCTTAGAAGTTGAAAGCCATAAGAGTCAGAGGCCAAAAGGTATAAGTTTAAGGGAGGGAAGAAGCAGAATAGGAATTCGATCAGAATCCTAAAAAGTCAACAAGGGAAAAGGAAAAAAGAAAGTGCACGAAGAGCGTGATGTTTTTAACGCAGCAAGGTATTCTCCCCTGATTGAAGCTTACAATGACCTTAATTACAGGTACACCCTAAGAGGGGACATGCCTCAACATGTACACCACGACGATTTCCTTCATTAATGATTGATGATGATATAGGTCATACATGCACACCTAAATGAAGGCTTATGAATAAGAGCAAAGGAGACACCAGTGATGGCTTGTTAGACAAAAATGAGCAATGGGTTTTGTAGGTAGTAAAAACATTCGGCATCTGCTACCCGAAAAATCCCTTTTTTGATAGGAATATAGTCAACCCTTTCAGCTAGGAGATTCGGGAAGCACAGCTACCAAGCGACATTAGAGAAATCAAAATGCCCAGATATAAAGGTAAATCTGATCCAAAGTGTCATATTTCTGAATTCCTAACACATATACAATTGTATTCTTTCGATGATAGGGTATTATGTAGGTTGTTTCCTACTACACTTTCAGGGGATACGTTGGATTGGTTCCACAAATTACACCTAGAGTCAATCCACTCTTTCAAGCAACTTCGAGATTTGTTTGTCACAAAATTCATTATGCAAATAAGGCCTCCTAAATCTATCAATGATTTATGCAGCCTCGTATAAAAACTTGATGAAAGTCTAAGAGACGACATCGATAGGTTTGAAACTGTCACCTCAGAAATAAGGAACCTACATCCTAAGATCACGGCAAACGCCTTGGCAAACGAAACCAAAAATGTGCAGTTATTTGACTCCATTATTACTCGTCCTCTGACAGATTTCACTGATCTTATGGAAAGAGCTAATCAATTCATCCAACTGGATGATGTACGAAGGGCAAGAGGAAGGCTCCTAGACTCCGATCGGACTCAACCAACCGAAAGGGACCTAAGAAGATACATGGGTCCCAAAAGGGGCAGTTCATCGAAAACATCAAGAAAAAGAAGAGAATTTGAGCATGATAAGTCAAAACGTCATGCAAATAAGAATTTCACTCCACTCAATGCTTTTATAATTTAAGTTTTGATATGGATCAAGGAAAAGCATAACAAAGTAAACTAGACAAAAAAAATATTTGAACGATCTTATGCTTTGAGAGACAAGAGCAAGTATTGCCAATTCCATAAAGATGTTGGCCAGACAACATATGACTATAATGCATTAAAAGAAGAGATCGAAAGACTTTTGTAAATGGGCTCTCTTAAAAATTTTATAAGACCAACGTCGATGGATTCTTGCAAACTACACTGCGAAGGGAAAGGTTGCTCGGATTCAGATGATGACAATGAAAGAAAAAAGCCAAAAGCTTCAAACAAGTTGCAACCAAAACAAAGATTGGGAACCATCAATATGATAGCGGGGGGTTTAAGCATTTCAAAGAGTAAGAGGGGAAAGGGAGTTTATTTTTCAACAGAAGCAAAAAGGCTACACCTAGTCACCATTTCCCCTGAGGATGCAAAAGGTTTAAAATTTCCTCACAAAAATGCTTTAGTCGTAGAAGCCGGTATAGCCAACTTCCAGGTACGAAAGATTTTGGTTAACAACGGTAGCATGGTAAACACTTTTATGTTGGAGGTCTATCGCTAGATAAAATTGCTGATCGAAAATTAAAGCCTTGTACGACCTCATTGATCTAGCTTGGCGATGCTACTGTCCTAGTAAGGGGATCGGTAGAGCTTATTATTGAACTGGGTGACGAAGCAATAACGCACAAGTGTCAAACAACTTTCATGGTAATAGACATGAATTTCTCATATAACACAATCTTCGGAGACCCATATTATTCAAAACAGGGGCAGTCACTAGTGTTCTATTAACCCCTAACTAATAAACAACCTTTTACAAGCGAAAGAACTCAATTTATTGATGCTTTTATGAACTGGAAAGACCCGACCTAAGCCAACTAATCTCTTAGCGAGATTAACTCAAACCAAATCATGCATTTACTTAATACAACAACTCTTTTCAGTTTGATACAAATTACCACTTATTATTGAATATACCAAACAATTATGGATTTGATATTTTCAATTAGTTGTATGCTATTTAATTATATGAACAACGAGCTCTTATAGCATAAATAATTAATAACAATGGAGATGGAATTTTTCTAAAGCACAGTAAACAACATGAATATTACAAAACATTAAAGATAAAAATAAGTATGAACAATTTCAGAGTAATTAGTTGAATCATGACCTTGAATTAACCTTTAACTAGATAGAAGAGTTTAGCTACTCACAGCCATGCACAAATCACAAAAATTCCCAAAAAGAATTCATGTTATAGGTCTGAAAGAACAGAGGAAGAAGAAAAAAGTTACTATTCACATTTCTCTCCTAAATAAAAGGAAATCCTAAAGTTTAGAAAGGTAGTTTAATCCTATCCAAACTAGAAAACAAATTAAACTTCCTACAACTAATGCCTTCCAAATCCTAAAATAAAATATAATATTCCTAAAAAATCGGCTGGAACTCTTTTGGTGGCTAGGTTAACTCGCACGTGACAACATATATCTTTAGGAAATCTGCCCAGTTGACTTTCTATTAGCCTTGGGCAAGGCAAGGACTCGGATCTGCATTGTCAACTCTCCTTTAGTTTTGGGCAAGGCTAAGTCAAATTTCTGCCAAGCTTCCACTACAAGAAATCTGAGAAATAGAGACAAAAAATAGAGACAGAATTCCGTCTCTAATTAAAAATAGAGACGGAAATTTTTCGTCTCTATTTCGTCGGTCTCTAAAAATTAGAGACCAAAATGTTATAGAGACGGAATTATTCATTCCGTCTCTAATTTTAGAGACGGAATTGAGTTTCCGTCTCTAAAAATAGAGACGAAAACTGGCATTTTAGAGACGGAAAATCAATTCCATCTCTAAAAATAGAGACGGAATAATTTATTTTGTCTCTATTTTTAGAGACGAAAGGGGCGTTTTGGTCTCTAAAAATAGAGACGGAACGCCCATTTCCGTCTCTATTTTTAGAGACGAAAACTCAATTTTGTCTCTAAAAATAGAGACGGAATAAATTATTCCGTCTCTATTTTTGGAGACGGAATATCAATTCCGTCTCTATTTTTTTGGAATTTTTTTAATATATTAAAATGAATAGTATTAAATTTAAATTTTCCTTAATTTTATATAATGAATTTTCATCTCTACTTTATTGGTGTTTATTTTTAATATATTAAAAATAAATAATATTAAATTTAAATTATTCTTAATTTTATATAATGAAAATAATTAAATAAACAATAATTAAATATGAAAATATTGTATTATATAATGTATTAATATATAAAAAGTGTAGTGAGATTACAAATAAAAAAAGACAATAATTCTAAAAATAATAACTAAGATGGAGGAGAATGCAGACGATCAGCAGACGGTGCTTGCGGGTCAGCAGGTAATCTACGGCTAATGAAGTCCTCCAGCCTATTGATACGGTCCATTAGTACGCCGACCGTACCGCATAACTCAATGACCTCATTGGTAGTTGCCGTAAGCCTAGTAGCCATAGCCAAGGAGGAGGAGGACGCATGCGAATAACAAACATTCGCGTAGGAGCCCAAACCAAAGACCCGTCCACGGCGATCCCTACCGCCAACAGCCTCATAACATACGCAAGTATAGTCAACATTATCGTCGTCCGTCTGCTGACTCTGAAGACTCTTTACGACTCGCTCCTGTAATAAAAATTAACTGAATGTTATGTAAATAGTAAAATGAAACTAAGAGGTTAAAAGAAAATGAATATTAAGTTTTGAAATTAACGTACATGAATTTGTCTAGCACGATCGCTAACGAATGTCACACCGTCATGATTTCGCATATGAGTGTGTAAAAATAACTCATGAGGATAAGGTGGTCAGCCCATAGAAGAGTACTCCTAATAACAAGAATACATGTAGATATGTATTGTTAATTGAACGCCAACGTAATAGAAATATGAGTCCCAACACTAACAGTTGTCCATAATTTAAAAAAATTTCGACAGAATTTCCCCTATATATTTAACAAACCTCCTGTTCAAACATCAAGAAAATACATTTACATTTATATTATCACCCATAAAAATCCATATCAAACTCCTTTCACAATTTATTGCCCATCCTCCTTCATTCAATCAAACGTTATGATTATTGTCAAGAGTTGTAACTATTCTGGTGAATAAATTGTTCATGCAGTATCAAGTTAATGCAATATGGACTAAATAGTATCATTTAAGAAGATAGATATGTGAGTACTTACAAGTCTATCAGCATGCTCTTGATGGTACAATGTTCCTCCAGTGTGTATGGAAACACTAACCCCTTCTGGTCCTCCCATCCTATTAGTGGAATTCCGATCGGCGATGGTGACGGCTTCAGCTGATGACAAGTACTGCATCCAGTTTGCCCAAATGTCTTCACCTATATACCTTGATCATACACCTTTTGCGTGCAACTTATTAAGAAAATCCTTGCAACGAACACGGGCTCGTTTCTCCCAAACGCCGTAGACGAGGTGATCGATGGAAGCATTCCAATAAAGAGCTTTCTGAAGGATTGTAATGAACAAAACGGATGCACATAATATATATATTCCCAATATAATATAATTTAGATTACATAGTAATTAACATACAAAAAGTCGAAATATTTAAAATAAGTTATTTACCTGAAACTCTCGAAAGTAGAACATCTTTGTCTCCTGAGAGATATTTTTCCACAAATATCAATTAAATTCAAATCTCTCCTTGAATGTACCAGTTATCTTGCCGGAGCACGTACTAGAGGGGATAAATCTGGATGAGAATGAAAATGTAATTATACGATGGATACACCTATTACAAAGTTTTTTTAAAAAGAAAATTTATAACTCACTGTTTTCCAGCAATGACAATATATATCCGCCCGTCAATGCTAACCGAACCAGGCAATGGACCTTCAACAGTATCAGGCGATGGCTGCGATGGTTCAGACGGATTCCCTGAACTAGGCGCTTCGGTAGACGTCGTTGCAGCCGAGGATGGCGGGTATGGATACACTGGCGATGAAGATGGCATGCCCATACGGGGAGGTGCTGATGCAGGAGATAATCCATCCCCTTGACTATTTGCTCCTGACATAGATGAGCGCATCCTGGCCCTCGGAGGTTGCATCGATCCCGCCCGCCTCCTATTATTCATGTTTTGACCTGAAAATATTAACAATCATAATTAGACATTAAATTATTACATATACATGATTATCTCAGTCAATAATGCAAATCTGTACATTATATAAGTTAATTGAAACATAAATAACTAATGATATTAGAATTATGCGTTTTACTCACGTGGGCGAACAATTATTCACTATCATCTGCATTATTATCACAATTTTCTTCATTTTTCGAGTAATTAAAATTAAATTCGCTTTCCAATTCAGATGTAGACTTGGATTCCTCGTCAGATCCAATGTCAATAAATTCATTGTCCACACTATTCAAACGTTCATTATCGTTGTATGGCAAGTTTTCATTTATTTCATGACTCTCCACCTCCTCTTCCTGAAATGCCTCGCTTTCAATTCGTTTGTCTTGTCTTGCAGCTTTCATTTCAAATATGCCCCTGGGTTTTACCTTACAAACTGCCAACCAATCCAATTTATCTCGTCTAAGGCTAGGAAAAGGAAGGTAATACACCTGAGTTTCTTGCATGGCCAATACAAAAGGTTCAAAATTAGCAAGTCTTCTACTTTGATTGATTTCGACCGAGTTGTAGGCACAGTTGACTTTAATTCCGACATTGGGTGTTGGATCAAACCATTTGCACTTAAATAGCACACAATGTTTTATTGGCAAAGCAGGGTATTCAATTTCCAAGATTTCTGTGATTTTACCATAATAATCCATCAATTCACCCTTAATGCAAACTCCACTATTTGTAGTTACCCTATTGTTACCATGTGATTGTGTATGATATTTGAAGCCGTTGATGAAATAAACCAGGTAAGATTTAACAGTATGCAAAGGTCCTTTAGCAACGTCGGAGATGAAATTATTTTCAATTGGATTTTGTGACGCCTGCATAACGAAAATTTTAATTGCTATTTAATCCATTTACATAAAAAAAATTATATGGTACTTGTTGTAATTTACAATCGAAACTTACATATGTCTTGAACCATGAAGGGAAGTGTTTTTCGACTTTCGTATTGATATCATTTTACGTTATATGTGGCATAAGTTCCCGTAACCATTCCTCATATAAACTGCACAATTACCACAGTAGCAATTATATATCCATTTTAGTTGCAATAAACAAATTAGCAACTTTAAACGATCAATTACTCTTACTGCACAAATGGTTGAATTTCTTCACAATTCAGTAATATGTAGCCATGTGTAACATCTAGTTCATAATTTGTAAGCATTCTTCTAGTTGCACTTCCATGGGATTGACCTGGATACGTGAATATCCATAAATTTCCTTCATTGGCACTTAGTTCGCCACCATCATCATTACGAGGAATTTTTCGGCTTCTCGTGATAACATGCGGCTCAAAATAATGAGAATAAAATGTACTTGCTTTTTCAACCAAGTACGCATTACATATAGAACCTTCAACTCTAGCTTTATTTTTGACATTTTTTTTTCAAATGATACAGATACCTACATGAAAATTGTTAATCACGTTAACATCAGCCTAACAAATTGTGAAACTATCTCTATATATATATTTCAAGAATTGGCATTTACCTTTCGAATGGATACATTCATTTATACTGACCGGGTCCTGCCAGTTTGGCCTCATGTGCTAAATGTACCGACAAATGTTCCATAATGTCAAAAAAGCTCGGTGGAAATATTCCCTCCAATTTGCAAATGATTACCGGAATTTCTCCCTCTAGTTTTTCCATATCAGCCATTGTTATCTCAGAGGAAGTCAAGTTTTTGAAAAATAAGCTCAACTCAGTTATTGCTTCCTAAACTTTAGAAGGCAACAATTCATGAAAAGTGATCGGCATCAACCTTTGCATGAAAACGTGGCAATCATGGCTTTTCATTCCGAACAATTTGAATTTTCTCATATCAACACACCTCGCTAAGTTGGACACATATCTATCCGGGAATTTTATAGTTTTCAACCAATCACATGACACTTCTTTTTGTCTTTTATCCAAATTATAACAAGTTTTTGGATATTTACCCGTTCGAGAATCCCTATCCAACTCGATTCTTTTACAGTACAATTGCAAATCTGCCCGTGATTTTGCATTGTCTTTGCTTCTCCCTTCAATATTCATTAACGTATTGAAAATATTGTCGAAAATATTTTTTTCTATGTGCATCACGTCCAAATTATGTCTTATTATATTTATCTTCCAATACGGTAAATCCCAAAAAATACTACGTTTTCGCCACCCATGCTACTATTGACTTCTTCAGCTTCAAATTCTATTACTTTCATGAACCCTAATTCCTCAATCTCTTGCAAAATATCCTCACCGAATCTATTAAGTGGAGGAGGGGTACCTACAACTTTATTCTTAAGAAATCTCTGTTTATTGCATCTAAAAGGGTGATTTGGAGGGAGAAATTTTTTGTGATTATCAAACCACGATATTTTACACCCATTAGCTAGATAAAATGCATCGGAATCATTTTCACAGTAAGGGCAAGCCAATTTCCCAGCCGTGCTCCAACCCGACAGCATAGCATATGTAGAAAAATCGTTAACAGTCCACATCAAAGCTGCTCTCATCATGAAATTTTATTTCTGGGACACATCATATGTGAGCACACCAACTTCCCATAATTGAAGCAATTCGAATATTAATGGCTGAAGAAAAACATCAATACCTTGCTTTGGATTATTAGGACCCGGCACAATTACTGAAAAAACATGTAAGCCTCTTTCATGCACATCCAGGGGGGCAAATTATACGGAATTAAGATGATTAGCCACGATGAGTATTGTTGTCCTGATTGTCCAAAAGGCTGAAATCCATCTATGCTTAAACCCAGCCTCATATTTCTACTGTCGGAAGCAAAATCTGGGTGAATGTCGTCAAAATGTTTCAATGCAACAGCATCTGATGGATGGTTCATTACTCCATCTGTCTGTTCATGTTTATTATGCCACCTTATGAGAGATACCGTCACATCTGATGAATACAACCTCTAAAGTCTTAGAATAATAGGAAAATAATACATCCGCTTCCATGGCACTAATTTTTGCTTCCTATTAGAATTGGCTGGCTTAAATCTCGGTTGATTGCAAAATTTGCAACTCATGAACTCCACGTCATCCCCCCAAAAAATCATACATCTTAGCCGACAACAATCAATTTTTTCAACTGGCAAACCAAGACTCCGGAGTAACTTCTTCATTTCATAAAAACTGTCAACCATATTATTATCCGTCGGTAAGGAGTCATTGTACCACGACAGGATTTCATTCAAACTTCGATCAGAGATATAACCTTTGGATTTAATGTTTAAAATTTGAGCAACTGATCCCAATTGTGTCATATTATCACATCCAAGTCACAATTCCTGGTCAGCTACACTAAGTAAATCGAAAAAATTACTGGCATCTAGGTTGGGTACCTCTTCTGCACTGCCTAAATTATGCTAAATTGAACTTCCGGCTGTGTCAAAAACCATTTGCACATATGGATTCTCTGTATCACAAACATTGTCAGTCATATAATACGGACCCCCTAGAACATCAGATCCAATAACACCCGTTCTAACTTTCGCACTTCTAGATGAACTACTAATTAATGGCTCTTCATGCCTTGTCCATTCAAAATAATTGGGCACAAATCCCATTTTTAGTAAATGGAGATGCACCTCCTCTGTTGGCAGATAACATCTGTGTTTGCACTTCTTGCATGGACATCTAATTTTCAAACCATCCATGTATGCAGGCTGGGAGCTTGCGTATTCAATAAAGAGTTGAACTCCTTCAGCAAACTCTAAATTAATATACCCATCTGGTGTTAGTCTCCTATACATCCAACTTCTGTCCATATTACCCATTAATGTTAAACTGCTTAGCAAAAATCATAAGGTCGAAGTTAGTACCATCACATGTCAATTATAGTATTTTATTTGAACTCAATTCTCTAGCCTACTATTTCGCTTTAATGCATAATTAGTTTTACATAATGATTCATTTCCCTAAAATAAAATCATAAATATTTTGAAAAAAAACGGACAGAGTTCCTCATATACGGGTCCCTATCCCCCTGTTAAACATTAGCAATTTTAACGTTTCGGTAAAATATCAACCAATCGCAACTCCACAATATGACTGTCACTTACACATATTTATCTCATTAAAACCATCCCCCCAAAATTTTTTAATACTTTTAAAAAATAAATTTTTAATACACAACATACTTACCTCGACGAAAGCGGTTGGTAAGCTACAATTATTCGGCACGTACAACAGGTCAACGCTGATCCGGGGGCGATTGTGGTAGGTACATGCAATGACAAATAAAAAAAAATTATATATTACCTTCTTCTTAAGTATGACACAATCGAAATATAAATTTGAACCTATAAACTATATTTATATCATAAAAAAATTCAAAAAAAATTTCTAACTTTACATATCAATACATATAATAACAATTGCTCAACATACATGCACCTCAACTAATTTATACATGAACAAACATACAAAAAAGAGAAAACAATGTAACACATAATAAAATATATTTATATCAACATATTAAAAAATTACAAGTAAATTGAATAATTTTAATCATCAATACAGACAATCACAATTACACTACAAAATTAATTATATACTTAATGTAATGACATTTCACACAATAAAAACTACAAACATCAAAAATTTTTACTCTCACAAACAAGTCATAAAAACCAAATTGACAAAATATACAACTCAAAATACATTACAATCCAATGTACATGCACAAATTGGACATAACTAGAGATTCAAATAACACTAAATACCACATTCAAATGATATAAAAAAAAATGCATAGTTAATGAAAAAAGACTTAAATAATTACACACCCAAATATAACACAATATATTCAAATAATACAACATAGTAAAACATATTAGAATAAATTAAAATACAAATTAATTAACTATTTATTTGTATTAACCAACATATTAAACTACATTAAACTAATTAATTTACATATTAAACTACAATAAAGTATTAAACAACATATTAAACTACATTAGCTATTATGAATTAATTGGAACAAATTAGATTGAAAAATAACCATTACAAATTAATTAACATAAATTAAAACAAATAATATTACAAAATATAAATTAAATAGAATAATAAAAATAACATCAAAATATTAACCAATAAAATAAATTAACACATAAATATTATATAATACATAAATAAAATAACAAAAATAATTACAGAAAAAAAACTACCTCTAGTTGCAGATCTGGCCGTCGACGGGGAGCAGCGGCGTCGGCATCGGCGAGGAGGAGGAAGCCGGATCGCGCGTCGGCGGGGAGGAAGGCAGCACCGACGTCAGTGGCGGGGAAGAGAGGCAGACGCGATGGGGAAGAAAGGGACATTACAAGAAATATGAAAAATAGAGACGGAAAATAGAGACGGAACTCCGTCTCTAATTGAAAATAGAGACGGAAATAGAGACGGAAATTTTCTGTCTCTATTTCGTCAGTCTCTAAAAATTAGAGACCAAAATGTTCCGTCTCTATTTTTAGAGACGGAAGGGATGATTCCGTCTCTAAAAATAGAGACGGAATAGTGCTTTCCGT
Source organism: Excoecaria cochinchinensis (assembly GCA_947683425.1). Taxonomy (NCBI): domain Eukaryota; kingdom Viridiplantae; phylum Streptophyta; class Magnoliopsida; order Malpighiales; family Euphorbiaceae; genus Excoecaria; species Excoecaria cochinchinensis. Next base: position 166,113 of record CANTUQ010000122.1, on the reverse strand, counting down.
CTCTATTTTTAGAGACGGAAGGAGCATTTCGGTCTCTAAAAATAGAGACGGAAAGAACGATTCCGTCTCTATTTTTAGAGACGGAAACTCAATTCCGTCTCTAAAAATAGAGACAGAATAAGTTTTTCCGTCTCTATTTTTAGAGACGGAAAATGAATTCCGTCTCTATTTTTTTTGGAATTTTTTTTAATATATTAAAATAAATAATATTAAATTTAAATATTCCTTAATTTTATATAATGAATTTTCGTCTCTAATTTATTGATTTTTTTATATTTTAAAAATAAATAATATTAAATTTAAATTATTCTTAATTTTATATAATGAAAAAAATTAAATAAACAATAAATAAATATGAAAATATTGTATTATTTAATGTATTAATATATAAAAAATGTAGTGAGATTACAAATAAAAAAAAGATAAAAATTCTAAAAATAATAACTAAGATGGAGGAGAATGCGGACGACCAGCAGACGGTACTTGCGGGTCAACAGGTAATCTACGGCTAATGAAGTCCTCCAGCATATTGATACGGTCCATTAGTACGCCAACTGTACCGCGTAGCTCAATGACCTCAGTAGTACGCCGACCGTCTCCAACTTCTGTCCATATTACTCATTAATATTAAACTGCTTAGAAAAAATCATAAGGTCGAAGTTAGTATTTAATTTGAACTCAATTCTCTAGTCTACTATTTTGCTTTAATCCCTAATTAGTTTTACATAATGATTCATTTTCCTAAATTAAAATCATAAATATTTTATAAAAAAACGGACAGAATTCCCCCTATACGGGTCCCTATCCCCCTGTCAAACATTAGCAATTTTAACACTTCGGTAAAATATCAACCAATCGCAACTCCACAACAAACTCATTGTAATAAGAAATTTACCCATTCATAAGATAATTTACCAATTTATAATTAATTAGCTGGTCGAAATTCCCAACGAACAGCTAACCCTCCATTGTCCTCACTTATTACATCCTAACTTACACATATATTCTTAAGCTTAGTGCAAATTTCACAAAATTAAGATACATTTTTAATTCTGCCTTAAGATTGTTCCAATATTTAATCTCAATTCATCAATTCAACTTAATTTGCTCAATTTATTAAAACTTTAACTCACAGTCCAAAATAACTAACTAAACTAAATCCAATTCACTAATTTTTCAAGTATTACTAATTACACTTCCATTACCTATCTATGGAAAGAAAACCAACAAGGTTGGGAAATGGGAAAGCAACAAGTAAATATATTGTTAAATTAAATCATTGAAAAATCTCAAAGTGTGAATGGAAAATTGGGGTCCAAAGATCCTGTAATAGAATAGAGGATAATCAGAAATGTTGAAAGACGGTAAGAGGGGATTGGGTCCTTTGACAGCGGGGCATTGGGCAAGTATATACAGACAACCAGACAAACACTGCACTTCCACCCATACCGCCCCACCACTCAGCCTCTTCTTTAGGGATACAAAATTAATTCAAGACAAATAATCAAATTGGGAGTTACTCAATGACAGTGTTTCAAAGGGGAGTTACTCAATGACAGCTTCTATAGGAAATCCTAGTTAACATAAACATAAACCCCAGAGCTGAAACTTTAGAAACACATAAAACTCAAATTCAAAAATGATAATGGAGTAGTGGAGACAAGGCATTATAGCAATTAAGCAAAACTGGTGAGTGAAATTTAAATCCTTGATGACCAATACATGGAGATATGTCAACAAGATTTAAATAGATGCTGTTGTGAGGCTTTAACCAGACCAATTTTCATTCAGAGAGTAAAGTCCACGATGGAGTATCCAATCATGAAATGAAAAACTCATCAATGAACTGAAAATTTAAGAATTGGACAAACCTGTTCTACAGTTGTATTTGCTAAGCCCATTATAAACGGTTCAAAAAACTCAGAGCGGTTTCGTATTTCACCAGAAGTAACAAATCTGAAGAACATCACAACTAACAAACAAATCTTGTTAGTAAATATATTTCACTTAGGAGGAAGGTTATCCACCAATCACACTCACTAAAATCACTCACCATAGTCTGATATAGACTGATCTCGACTCCTACTTACAAGGTCATTGAGACTGTAAAGAATAAAAAGTGAAAATAAAAATAAATCTCTATTGCTCGTAAACCAAAAAAAGAAAGGAAAAAAAATTAGTTAGCAACATGCAGATTGCAGAGATGTTCATCATGAAATATAATTGATCAGTGTTAGTTCATAGTCAGAAAAACATCTTGCTTGAGATGAAGACGAGGAATGGAACCTAACAAACTGAAATGAATGCATTCTCCAAATCTGTAAATTTAGATACCTTATTGATGTTTCATTTCCTTGAAGAACACAGTCCAACTGCTCCAGAAATAACTGGAATTTTTTTTTAACCACAGAAGTAGTGTTAGTTTACAAATAATAAAGCTAACTAAAAAGTTACTACAAGCTGATAGAGAAAATTCCTATGTCTATATCTAATAAATAACATTTTAATAACCATAAAGCATTGAGAATTTAAATCTTCTTTTTTCCAGTGATAAAGTGGAAAGCTGAACAGAATAGAGAACTGTACTAGTTCAAATCATCTCAAAATGAGATTTGAAACACTGTCATTGAGTAACTCCCCTTTGAAACACTGTCAAATAATTTTACTCACCTTTTCAATTGCTCAGTATATATAACCGTGAGATTATGTGAATATATTCCATGAATGCTTTAATTTATTCTTATATTACTATCCATGAAACTAACTAATAATAGAGTGATAAAACTCATGAAAATACAACAAACAATCCAATGGTATCCAACATACACACTGTCCACTTAATTGCATTTAGTAAAATCACACTTAATAAATTTTAATTTATGGAAGAATCACTTAGGAAAGTAATTTTGGTGGCCACATACCAATTTTCTGCCCATTTTTGGTCCCTTCACTGTCACCGGAGCCTCGCCGGAGCTCCACCGGAGACATCGAAACCACCAGGAGGGAGCTTGAAGCGTCGGGGTTTCTTTTCCGGTGATCACGCGCCGTAATTGCCCTTCGTTTTGCCAGAATCGACGTCGGCAGCTTCGGTTCTTCTCCACGCCGATCTGCTCATCGCCGGCAAGTGAGGAGGATCCATGGCCACCGGAAGATTCGTCTGCTCACCAGGAGTCCAGCTGTGCTGCTCGTGTCACCGATTGTCGCCGGAGTTGGCCAGAAAACGCTGAAGAAGCTCACGGTTCTTCTCTCGCTTCCCTAGAACGGCGTCGCTGCGAACCTGGAGAATCCACAGCGGGGGCAGCGCTGCGGGTTGCGACGGTCCGATCCCGACCTCCGATCGTCGTCGATGGTCGCTGGCGGTGCCTTCCGCCGCTCCTTCTCCCTCTCTTCCTCTCTTTCGGTCTCCTTCCCCGATCTCCCATGTTCTGTCTTCCCCCCTTATTCTTTTTCTATTTCATTTAATTCCCACAAATTCTAAACTCATATCTCTAAAATAGAGACGGAAATTGATTTTCCGTCTCTATTTAGAGACCGCAAATATTATTCCGTCTCTAAATAGAGACCGAAAACTTTCCGTCTCTATTTAGAGACGAAAAAATATTTCGGTCTCTAAATTTAGAGACGGAAAGCAATTTTCGTCTCTAAATTTAGAGACGGAAATTGCTTTTCGTCTCTAAATTTAGAGACGGAAATTGCTTTCCGTCTCTAAATAGAGACGAAATTATTTCGGTCTCTATTTAGAGACGGAAATATATTTTCCGTCTCTATTTAGAGATAGAATAATTTTTCCGTCTCTATTTAGAGACGAAAAAAATTTATGTCTCTATTTTCGGTCTCAAATTTTAGAGGGAATCGATCCCGCCATAAATATAGACGAAAAATAGAGACGAAAATTTTTTCATCTCTAAATAGAGACGAAAAATTATTTCCGTCTCTATTTAGAGACGGAAAATATTTTCCGTCTCTATTTAGAGACGGAAAACTGATTTCCGTCTCTATTTAGAGACGGAGAAATTTCCGTCTCTATTTTTCGTCTCTATTTGTCATTTTTCTTGTAGTGCGTCGGAGGGGGAAAGAAAGGGAAAATGGAAGAGGGGGGGAGGAGCGGGGTGGCGGGGGAGGAATTTCCCGTCGGATGTCTTCCGCTGTAAATTTTTGTATATGGCTTGTGTAAAGCAAAGTAATCTTTTGTAAAGGAACAACTATTATTTTGTATATGTATTTGCTTACGAGCCTCTTTTTGTAAAACGATATTGATATATGTTATATGTAAACAGGATTTTACTATTAAATGATTAAAAGTTTCTTTACCTTTCCTTTGGTTTTTATTTGTACATGTGTATATGGATTTGTTATATGTGTTTGCCCGCGTGGCACTCCGGCATCCTTTCAACGGGGATGGCGGGGTGTTACAGCTTGGTATCAGAGCCCAGGTTTGGTGGTTCTGGGTTATGTTGTGATTGTTTGAGTATAGAGTCGAGTCTATGCATGAGAGTCAGTTTTGTATAGTGGCCTAATGCAGATGTCTTGTGTTTTGTAGTGTTTATATGGAGTCGGATCCAAGTGAGTATATGGGCGACACCATGAGTAGTGCCAATGTGAGTCGTGGAGGGAATCCAGTTAGAAGAGATGATCCAGTTAGACAGGATAGACATGAGCGGGAACCTGCACCAGCTGAGGGTGCAAATAGAGGTGTTGCTTTTGATCCAGCGTTAGTTCAGGGGTTATTACAAGTGGTTGATAGGTTGACTGCACCTAAGGCTCCAATTGAATTGTTAAGAAAGAGAGGAGCAGAGGATTTTCATGGGACTGCTTTAGATGAATCCGATGTGGCTGAGTTTTGGCTGAAGAGAGTGGACAGGATTTTGCAAGAGATTAGATGTCCTGCTGATCAGAGAGCTTCTTGTGCAATATCGTTGCTTCAAGGACCAGCATATGATTGGTGGGAACTTGTGATGAGGAATCCTCAGCGACCAGCTGAATTGACATGGGATTATTTCAAGCGAGAGTTTGAGCAAAAGTATATAACGAAGGCATATCAAGAGGCCAAATGGAGAGAGTTCATTAGTTTGAAGCAAAGGGGAATGACGGTTAGTGAGTATGACAAGGAGTTCAATAGGCTGAGTAAGTATGTGCCTGAGCAGTTGTTGACAGATGAGTTCAGATGTAGGCACTTTTTAGAGGGATTGCGTGAGGTATTCAGAGGCCCTTTGTCTGCGATGATTGTCTTGCAGCCAGTTGGGTATTATCAGATTGTGGCTGCAGCAATGAGGTTAGAGGAATCTGAGGAGATCAAGCAGAGAATGGCACAGAAGAGGAGAGCACCGGATGGGGGAGTTGCAAGTAATAAGAAAGCAAAGGGTACTCCAGTCGAGCAAGGATCTAGAGGGAATGTTCAAGTGCCTTCACAGGTAGAGAGTGTAGCCCCACATGGTAGTAAAGGAAATCGAGCACCAGAATGTGAGCATTGTCATAGGTACCATTGGGGTACGTGTCGGAAGATTACTGGCACTTGTTTTAAGTGCGGGAGTATGGAGCATCGGTTTGCATTTTGCCCTGATCGACAAGTGGACCAGAATCAGCAAGAGAGTAAGAGATCCAATGTCATCCAAAGCAACCGGGATGCAAGTAGAGCTCCGAGAGCACCATCTGAGACGGTGCAGCGACCTGGTGCTACGGAGGATCGTAATCGGCATAGGGCATATGCTATGACTGCGGAGAATGTGACTGTTGCAGCGGGTCCTTCGGGTAAGCATTTATATGATTGAGTTCTGTTTCCTTTCAGTTTTGGTATTTGAGATGTGTTTGGATAAGCAAGGAAATTTCGAGGACGAAATTTTCTTAAGGAGGAGAGAGTTATCACACCCCATAAGTGGCCTAATCGGAAATTAGTAATTTTGATTGGATAATTTAGGACAATTGGGTAATTTATAAGAAAAGAGGATTAAATTGTAAGGAAATAATAGTGTTTAATTGCAAATGTCTAGTTTAGTGAGGAAAGAGTATTTTAACAAGGACTTTTTGGTAATTATGAGGATCAAATTGTAAAAGAGGAATTAAGTGGATTGTGAAGCTGTGCATGTGTGCCATGTGGTGAGTGTGAGTGTGTGTACGTGGTGAGGGAAAAAGAAAGATTGAGAAAAGTTGAGTTGGCTGGAAAAACAGAAGATTGAAAAAGTTTTCTCTTTCTTTTCTGGTTCTCTCTCACGTAAACCACATTCTGCCTTTTCTTCATTTTTCTGTTCTTTCTATCATCTGCATGTGTGTTTCTGTTGAGGAACTAAGGGTTTTGGATGTTTAGAAGCTTCAGCAGGGTAAGTAGCTACTGGATTTATATCTGGGTTTTCGTTCTTCATCTTCTTCAGGACTATTTTGAGTTATATATATAGTGGTTCTTGGGATTAACTGGGTATCGTTTTGTCTGTTGCAAGCACTGGAAGATAAGAGAAAAGATAAAGGGAAAGATAAGATTGTAGATTGAAGAAGAAATACAGTGGGCATTTTTGGGACTTCAGTAACAGGTTTGGGAGTGTTTCCATTTTTCTCATTTTGGATCCTAATTGTTGTTGGTGTTAACATTGATTATATGTGTTCATTTATAAAGATGCATGAGAAGTGTACTGTGTTTACATGATTTAGGTAGAAATGAATAAAGTGAGTTGGTAAATGAGATTAATGTACATGAATTTGAATGAGAAATCCTGATATGTTGACATTCTGGTTTCACCTCTGTTTGAATAGTAAAAATGTGTTATTTGTGTTATAATTGCTGTAATTGTGCCTAGAAGATTTAAAGGTACGTATTTGCATAATTATTGCATGAAAAATGGATTTAGACAAACTGGGGGTTGAGTTTTGGTTGTACTCTGTTTTCACGATTTTCTGGGTTTCTGTGTTTTTCTGGAAATTCTGAGAAGTTGGATGAAGGAGAAGAAGCTGTGAGAGGAAGATCACGTGACGTGATGAGACATCACGCCGTGACCTCCCTCCTTTGGGAAGTCACGTGGCGTGATGAAGCATCACGCCGTGACCTGCCTCTCTTGGCGAAGTCGCGACGTGATGGAGCATCACGCCTCGCGACCTCGCCTGCCCCTGTGTGTCACGAGAGTGTGACTTTTCTCCCTCTCCTCACAGGCGTCACGAGACGTGACTGATGGTCACGCCGTGACCGCCTGTTCTTGCCTTGCTCCTCTGCCTGGCGCTCACGTGAAGCCTGCGTCACGCGACGTGATGAATGGTCACGGCGTGACCAGCCTTCCCCTGCTGCCCTGTTTTATTAAAAATGAAGTTTAACTTCTGATTTCAAGAATTTTTGCACTACATGACAAATATTTGATTTAAAATCTGTATTGTGTTTTAATAATTGCTTAATATTGGGTTTTGTATACATGATTAATAATTAATATACATGATTTACAGGGACTTTTTCCATATGAGCTATTTGTTCTTATTACCTTCTGTAGTTAACATTTATATGTTTAAATGTTTCTGAATTTGATTATTATACAAGTATACATGATTTATAAGCTAGTATTTAATGAAATTCTCATGAATACATGAATTATTGAGTTGTATTCTTTGAGCCTGAATAAGTCATAGTAGTGGATAAGTAAGCGCTTACTTAGGTCAGTGTGTGTGTGCAGCTGCTACATGATAAAATGATATATGCGGGTCCGTTTGGATCCTTGTTTCGACCATGTTTGGTCTATATGGAAATAAAGCGAGACCTCGGTCTCTATATGAAAAGTACATGTTTGAGACTCATGTCTCTATATGCTTGGGATACTGTGTTCTATCAGTATCCAAATGACCGTATCCACTTCTTAGGTTTATACCAGACTAATCAGGCTAAATGTTTATATGTGATGTATATGTTGAGATGTGTTTTGACATGATTAAAAGTATATGTTGCACATGAATTCTTGTATATCCTGTATCGGTATAATCAGAGAAGTAAGTTGTATTTGTTAATTGCTTATTTTGTAAATATCATAAAGGTAATGTGATACTGTATTGTATATGTATATTGTTATTTTGTTTTGTTCCTCCCCACTAAGCGTTATCGTTTAGCACGAGCTCTTTTCCCGTGCAGGTGGCGAGTGTAGTTCAGAGTCGGATATCTGCAGGTCGGCCACTAGGAGTCTTTTTGGATGAAGTTGTTATATTTTTTATGTCTTCCGCTGTAAATTTTTGTATATGGCTTGTGTAAAGCAAAGTAATCTTTTGTAAAGGAACAACTATTATTTTGTATATGTATTTGCTTACGAGCCTCTTTTTGTAAAACGATATTGATATATGTTATATGTAAACAGGATTTTACTATTAAATGATTAAAAGTTTCTTTACCTTTCCTTTGGTTTTTATTTGTACATGTGTATATGGATTTGTTATATGTGTTTGCCCGCGTGGCACTCCGGCATCCTTCCAACGGGGATGGCGGGGTGTTACAAACAGTCCCCAGTGGAGTCGCCACTATGACGCGCGCCGAACCCAGCAAGAGCCCTCTCTGAACCCGTTTTTAGGATTTGAGGGATAGGTTCGCGTCTTTTTTATCTTGGGCATTATGAGACATTTTCGGTACCTCATTTCACAATAGAACATTGAAAAGGACCATTTATCTTCATAACATCTTTAGGCACTTTTTGAGGTATTTTGGAGCCGTCACCCAATTAACAAGAAATTGGGAAAGTTTAACCTCTTATCGGTCTAAACCAAAGATGGTGTTCGGAACTTCACACTTATTTATGCCTTGGTTAATTATAAATGAGTTTTTAAATTATAAAATTTCATTCCTCATCTCACGTGATCAATGCAGTTTATTAAAGCGTATATCAATCACATATGTAAAGTGGTAAATCAAATTAAAATAAAGAAAATACAATAAATTACAACAAAACTAGGGGCAAAATACAACCCCCATTATAAATAAAACATAAATCATACATAAAACAGATTATTTATTAAGGATGAGGACATTAGTCCTCGCATGCATGATTAAAAAAATAATTTTAAAGTGACGATTTTATTTGGATGGAAAAATTAGGACATTGGTCCCATTTTATTAGGAAAATCTAATTTATTTATAGAAATATTTTTGTGTGATTTTTTATTAAGCATGCATGAAAGAAATGATTTTATTAATTATTACATACCAAATAACTTGACAAAACAAATAAAGAAAAAATAACAAATACAATAAAAATAGTAACTCTTTGGATCTCCTCCTTCATTCGCACGGGTGCTCAAACAAGGGAACACAAAGATTTGACACTAAAAACAAACACAAATAAACTTAATGTTAGTAATCAAGTCAAGAAAATCAATTAAACACTTACAACAATAAATAATAGACTAAATGAAAATATGCATATTAGGTGATTAGTAAATTAAATGACACATTAAAATAAATTGACACATTAATAGATCAATATTAAAACATAAAGCAATAATAATAATAATAATAATAATAATAATAATAACAACAACAACAACAAAAACAAGAATGAGGATAAATAAGATAAACAATTAAATCAAAGAAAGACAAACAATAATGTGAAAAATTAGATTTACATCAAAAATAACAATATTAAAAGTTAGATCTACATCTAAGATGACATAAAATAAATGAATGAACAATAAATATATAGATCAACAACATCAAGCGTTAGATCTACATCTAAGATGGTATAAAATAAATGAATCGATAATAAATATGTAGATCTAATTGTCTACTAATTAAATATTGACAAAAATGATGAAAATTAAATTAAATTAAGAGATCGACTCTAAAATGTTTACTCTCAGATTTCGGATTCAATTGATGAAGAATATGATATATTTCCCTTGTTTTGATTAAAAATTAAATTCGAAAATGTTCAAGAAAATCTTGAGTTTTTCTTGTCTCAAACAATTCAAGAACACTAAAAATTAAAAATGATTTTTTTGTATTTGATGTTTGATTTAATGATAAAACTCAAGTTAAGGAAATTAATTTTCCTTTCTCAAGTTTCCAAAATCAACAAAATATTTTTTAGATTTAAGAAAAATTAGGATGAAATCAAAGAAGAAAATTTTAGATTTAAGAAAAGAAAATCAAGAAAATTAAAGAAGAAAATTTTAAATCTTTAGAACAAGAAATAAATTTCAAGAAGAAGAAGTTTTGTTATTTTTCTAGCAAATTCCTCTCTTCCCCTCAAGAATACCTTCTTAAAATTCTTTGGAAAATACCAATTTTCCTTAGAAAAACTTTTCTTAGCCAAAAAACCAATCTTCCCCTCTTCTCCCCTCTTTTTTTTTTCAAATGAAAGTCTCCTCCCGTTTTATTCCACTCTCCCCCAATTTATGCACCTTCATTCAGATTTTTTCCATACCAACTTTTCCCAAATTCAACAAAAAACACTCAAAATTCAACATAAAAATCCCTAAAGTCAAATTTTTACACTTAATGTTTTTATTTATTTTTAATTATTTTTTGTTATTTTTTGACTTTTAACACCCACCCAATTTGACTAATATTTGTCAAATTTTAACAAAATCTGAAAAAATCCAAAGAAAAAAATCATTTTTTACCCTAAAAATGTGAAAAAATTGATTTTCGGCGAAAATTGACGAAAACGAGCGGAGTTGGGCGCGACGGGCGAGGAATCTCGCCGATCGGGCGTGCGAGGCGCAGGCGCCTGCGCGCTGCCGCGGCCCGACGCTTGATTTTTTTTTAAATTTATAAACTTTTTAAAATATGACTAAAAAAACACTAAAATTATTTTGAAAATTAATTTTTAAAATTTTATTATTATTTTTTATTTTTTTATTCTAAAATACAAATTTGACAAGAAAATCATTACTTTTAACTATTTTTGCCGCGAGGGCGGTTTGTCATCATTGGATAACTCCGATTTAGGCTGACTCAGGAACCGGTATTTACAACTACAAATTGCTAATACTGGTATGACTTTTATCCCTTCGGCAGGTGGTGACCTTGCTTTAAAATCTATTCTCCACACTCCTAAAATTGTTAAAAATTTATTATCTGTTCAAAAGTTCACATATGTTAACAATTGCTGTTTTGAATTTCAGCCCACTTTTTTTCTTGTTAAAGATCGCTCCACCAAGAAGGTTCTCCTCCACGATCTCAGTGAGAATGGACTCTATCACCTGCACCCTTCCATTAAGTTTGCCTACCTTACCACCACTCCAGCTCTTCAATAGTGGCATGAACGCCTTGAACACTAGAATATGCGCACTATCTCCAATATTGTGAAACGTTTCAAATGGCCTTGTTCATGTATTAAGTCTCAACCATATTCTTCTTGTTTCTTAGGAAAGATGTCTCATTTACCTTTACCCAGTGTCGAGCATAAGAGTAATGCACCTTTTGATATAATTGTTTTTTATGTTTGGGGCCCTGCTCTAGTAATCTCAAGTATTAGACATCGTTATGCTCTCTTATTCATTGATGATTATACTCGATTTACTTGGATTTTTTAAAAAATAAAAGCGATGTCTATTCATGTTTTCTTAATTTTCAATCTCTTGTTGATAGATTATTTAATGCCAAAATTAAGCTTTCCATGCAGACTGGGGTGGTGAATATCAAAAGCTAAGTAAACTATTTCAATCTCATGGCATTGTTCTTAGAATTGCTTGTCCTACACCCATGAACAAAATGGCACATCTGAGCGAAAAATTCCCCATTTGGTTGATACTAGTTTAACTTTGTGAGCTCATGGTTATGTTCCCCTCAAATATTGGAATTTTTTTTTACAATGAGCATTCAATCCATTAATCAAACACCCAGTCTGATTTTAAAACATAAGTCCCCAAATCAAATTTTTTTCACAAAAATCCTAATTACCCAGACATAAAACCTTTTGGATGTGCCATATTCCTTCTAATTCGACCCTATAATCGCTACAAATTTGCTTTTTGATCTCTACCCTGTGTATTTCTTGGTCAAAGTCCAACCCATAGTGCCTATCATTGTTTAGACTTGGAAATAGGTTGAATATACTTAGCAAGGCATGCTAAATTTAATGTCACAATTTTTCCATATTAATCTCATCTAACTCCACATCTCATCATCTGGATAATTCTTCTTGGCTACAGGTTATGAGTTATTCAACTCACTGGGATTCTGAGGCTCCTTCAGGTATGATTTTTTATTCTAATTCAACGTCTTTCTTATCTCCCTCCCAACGACCCCACCTACCCATACCATCTCCTACCACCTTTACATCCCATCACAACTCCCCCGTACCTCCTACATCCTCATCTCCTACCATTCTGACGTCTCCCAATTTAAATTTATTTGTTGACTTATCATCCTATACTAAACAAACAACAACGTCCACCTTTCCTACTCTAGAATCTTATCCCAATCCTCTAACACCACCCATTCGAACCCATTACTTGAACCTTCGCCCCATTACACTCCACAAATGCTAAGCTCACCTCTCTACTAGAACAACAACATAATTTTTAACATAGGAACCGAACACTTACAATCAAGCACAACCATATGCTGACTGGAGGAATGCTATGATCAAGAAAATTGATGCTTTTATTTCCAACAACATCGGTACCTCGCCCATCTTACAAAAACATTATTGGAAATAAATGGTTTTTTTTGCATCAAACGCAGTTTGATGGTAGTATTGAGCGCTATAAAGCGCGACTTGTGGCCAAGGGATATACATAAAAACATGGTGTGGATTATCTTGAAACCTTCAGTCCAGTCATTAAATACACCACAATCCACACTATTTTATCTCTTGCTACTATATCAATCTGGTGTGTTAAGCAATTGGACATTTCAAATGCTTTTCTATATGGGACCTTAGAAGATGAAATATATATGGAACAACCCCTAGCTTTATTGACTCTAATTATCCTAATCATGTTTGTCACCTTCACAAGTCTTTATATGGGTTAAAGGAAGCTCCCCGTGCATGGTTTCATTGACTTTCTGAATTTTTACTTCAATTAGGGTTTCCATTCTCCAAGGCTGACACTTTTTTCTTCATAAGGTGTGATGGTACCTCTAAGCTCTTTATTCTTGTTTATGTCGATGACATCTTAGTTGCTGGCACCTCATCTGCTCTTGTTGATTAGTTCATAACTAAAATTTAGTCCACTTTTCCCATTCATGACTTGGGTATATTGAATTATTTCTTGCGTATGGAGGTGCTACATCTACCCCCGATGGTCTTCTACTCTCTCAAGCAAAATACATTTTTGATCTTCTATAGAAATTTTAGATGTCCGAATGCAAACCATGCTTTACACCAATGGCGGTCTCCCCTACTCTCACCAAGATTTCGGGTGAACCTTTTGAACATGGTGACTTATATCGACAATTAATTGGTGGTTTACAATATGTTACCATTACTCATCTTGAAATTACATTTAGTGTCAATAAACTTTGTCAATATAAGCACTCTCCTACTATTATGCATTGGCAGGCACTCAAACGAGTTCTACGCTACTTGCAACACACTAAGCAATATGGACTCTTCTTTTCTAAACACTCATCCTTTGTAATATAATGTTTCTCATACAATAATTGGGGGGGCTTCCCTGATGATAGATGATCAACCAATGGGTATGCTGCCTATTTGGGCAATAATTTAGTCTCTTGGATCGCCAAAAAGCAACCCACTATAGCTCGATCTTCAATAGAGAGTGAATATAAGTCCATGGCTAATGCTACTACAGAAATTATGTGGCTTCATTCCTTACTAAGTGAATTGGGCTGTCTATTATCCACACCTGCAACTCTTTGATGTGACAATGTTGGTGCCATTTATCTTAGTGCCAACCCGGTATTTCATGTTCGCACAAAGCACATTGAGTTGGATTTGTCAAACAATCTCTGTTTTCATTATTCTATTTTTCTCAAATGGTCCAGTACAAAGAACGTAAAATATAGGAAAGAAAAAAACTATATATGTCTATACAAAATTAAAGGCTAGAAATATGTACAGCTATTGAAGGAAAAGATCTCCTAATTAAAGATATTCTATACAATATCAAATCTTTTCTTGATTTCTCTCTAAACAACAGCTCACGCCAACACTCCCCCTCAAGTTGATGCATACAGATCTCTTATGCACAACTTGTTAAGTGAGTTATGAAAATCCTTATTTGATAGGGCCTTTGTAAGAATATCTGCTAGCTGGTCCTCAGACTTGACGAATGGAAATCGAATAATCTTGGCTTCAAGGTTCTCTTTGATAAAATGTCTGTCCACTTCTACATGCTTTGTCCTATCATGCTGAACTGGATTATGAGAGATGTCAATGGCAGCTTTATTATCACAAAAAAGATTCATCTCTGAAGTAGGTGCAAAACCAATTTCTGTTAGTAACTGTTTGAGCCAAAGAAGCTCACACAATCCCTTTGCCATTCCACGAAACTCTGCCTCAGCACTTGACAATGCCACTACTTTCTGTTTTTTACTTCTCCATGAAACCAAGTTTCCTCTAACAAAAGTAAAATAACCAGAAGTAGACCTCCTGTCCAAGATATTTCCTGCCCAATCCGCATCCGTATAACCATCGATTCTCAAGTGGTGATTTTTTGAAAAAATAATTCCTTTGCCAGGACAGCCCTTCAAATAACGCAATATGTGAATTACAGCATTCATATGGTCTTTACTTGGACTGTGTATAAACTGACTAACTACACTCACGGCGTAAGCAATATCAGGTCGAGTGTGGGAGAGATAAATATGCTTTCCAACAATCCTTTGATATTTCCTCTTATCTGCTGGTACTTGATTTGAATGCTCACCTAATTTATGGTTTTGCATCATTGGAGTATAGGCTGGTTAGCAATCTAGCATTCCTACCTCAGATAGCAAGTCCAGGATATATTTTTGTTGTGAGAGGAATATGCCACGTTTAGACCTTGCAACTTTGATTCCCAAAAAATACTTCAGTCCTCCTAGATTCTTCATCTCGAATTCAGATGTTAATCTCTTTTGAAGTAGAGATATCTCTTCTGTATCATCTCCTGTAATTATCATATCGTCAATGTATAATATCAATGCTGTTACCTTGCCCACTTGGTGTTTCAGAAAGAGAGTGTGGTCTGAGTTACATTGGTGGAAACCATATTTTTTCATTGCCGAACTAAATCTTCCAAACCACGCTCTAGGAGATTGTTTTAATCCATAGAGCGCGCGTTGTAATTTGCACACCACATGAGTTTTTGATGAAGCCGAATAGCCTGGTGGGACTTCCATATAGACCTCTTCCTCTAGATTACCATTAAGAAAAGCATTTTTTACATCAAATTAATGTAATGGCCAATCTAAATTTGCTGCAAGTGACAATAATACTCTGATTGTGCTGAGTTTTGCCACTGGTGAGAATGTCTCTTGATAATCTACTCCATAGGTCTGTGTGTATCCCTTTGCCACCAATCTTGCCTTGTATCGTTCAACAGTACCGTCTGCTTTGTATTTGATGGAGAAAACCCATTTGCAACCCACTGTTTTTGCACCTTCTGGTAATGAGACTAGAGTCCATGTTTCAGTTTTAAGAAGTGCCTCCATTTCCTCTTGTATTGCTCGAGCCCACTTTGGATTTGCTAAGGCTTCTTCAACACATGTAGGGATGTGATTAGAGGATTCCTCAAACATAAAAGTCTTTAGGGGTTTAGACAAATTCTTTGTGGTTACATAATTTGCAATTGGATATCTTGATCCTCTTTTCTCAATTTCAGGAGAGTATTTGTTGGGCGGTTTGCCTCTGTTGTGCCTGAAAGGTAAGTTGTAGCCAGAAGATATATCCAAATTATCATTTTGAGCAGTAGAAGTAGAATTTACCTCATAAATATTCTCAGGAGATGGGTCTTCTGGTACTAGAGAGTGGGGAGGAGGTGCTTCAACTTCTACCTCTAGATCATCCATAATTTCAGTTCTATTCCTTTTTATCTCTACTGTATCCTCAATTCTTGGAATTATATTACCATCAGGTTCCATACTCTTTTCGATCACCATTTCATGACAATTGGAGGAGGAGTTTGGCCAGTCCCATTTCAACCAATTCAAAGCTTCATCTCGTTTCTCCCCCTGAAGTGATGAATTGGGTGAATAGAAATTTTCTGATTCCATAAAAGTAACATCCATGGTAATGTAGATCCGCTGGGTTGTAGGGTCAAGACATCGATAACCCTTTTAATGAGTACCATATCCCAAGAACAAACACCGAAGTGCACAAGGATCAAGTTTGGTTCTCTGATTTTTATGGAGGTGAACATATGCAACACATCCAAACACTTTAGGTGGAAGCATCAGTACTTTAGGTAAAGAAGTAAACTGAGATAAAGCTTGTAAAGGCGTCTTAAAATTAAGAATCTTAGAAGGCATACGATTTAGGAGATAGATAGCAGTAGTAGCTGCAGAGTCCCAGTGTTGTTTGGGCACTTGAGCTCCAAGTAATAGAGCCCTTGTGGTTTTAAGAATGTGCCTGTTCTTTCTCTCGGCAACTCTGTTTTGTTGAGGAGTTTGTGGGCATGAAGTCTCATGGATGATGCCACATTGTTCCATGTATGCTTTGAATTTGTTATTAACATATTCCCCTCCATTATCTGATCTCATAATTTGAATTTTTCCAGAAAATTGAGTTTGAATCATAACATAAAAAGACTGAAATACAGGTAATACCTCGTCTTTATTTTTGAGCATATATAGCCATGTCATGCGAGTACAGTCATCCACAAAAGTCACAAACCAGCGGATACCAGACAGAGTAGGAACTGGGGAAGGACCCCATACGTCTGAGTGTATTAATGTAAATGGAAGTTCACTTTTATTCAAACGTAACGGGTAGGACACCCTATGACTTTTAGCAAGAATACAAGTTTCACACTTAAAACCAGAATTGTGAAGATGTGAAAATAACTCTGGAAACAAGTGTTTCATGTAGCTAAATGATGGGTGTCCCAAACGTCGGTGCCAAAGCCAAATCTGATGTTCTTTATTGTTAGTGAGTAGATGTGCAGAGTTTACTTGACCCATACTGAAATCTTCCATATAATAGAGTCCCCCTCTCTTAGTACCATGCCCAATGATCTCCTTGGTGAGAATATCCTGAATAAGACAAAAATCAGGGTAGATAAGTACAACACAATTCAGCTCAGTAGTGATTTGGCTTGCTGATAGCAATTTATGTGAAAGAGATGGAACAAGTAAAGTATTCTGTAATTGAAGAGAAGGAGATAAGGTCACAGTGCCAGCTCCTGTAACTGGAGAGATTGCACCATTGGCATTTAAAATGTTGGTACGTCATGGTACAGATTTTTGAGTGAAATCTGTGGAGGTAAAAGTCATGTGGTCGGTAGCTCCTGAGTCCAGCAACCATGAACTATGTTTTTCAACCTGATAGAAGCTATGAAAAACATTACCAAAATTACCTGGACTAGTACTTGCATCTGAAGGAGTTGTACAATTTGGTATGAGAGAAAAATGAGGCTGTGTGGTAACCACAGCTGCTGTACCTGTACCATCATTAGCATCAACAGCCACCTTTGCCATGCCTTCATCAGTTCCTTTATCTTGACGCTTTCGTGCCTGGAGTTCATTCCACCAGTCAGGGTACCCATGGAGTTTAAAGCAATTCTCCCGAGTGTGTTTTGTGTTACCACAATGGGTGCACTTGGTTCCATTTGATGTACGTGTTTTAGATGAAGAGTGTGCCTTTCCGTTATTCAAGGAAAGATTTCCTGTTTTGAAGCTCTTGGTGGCAAGACCAGCTCCTAATGAATTTTCAGTATTTCCAGTAATCATGACAGTCTGTCGAGTGGCTTCTCTTCGAACATGTGCATATGCTTGTTGAACTGTGGGAAATGGGCGCATCTGCAACACATCTCCACGAATATTATCCAATCGGTCATCAAGTCCATCTAGGAAGGTATACACTCTATCCTCCTGCAGGAAAGCATTATAATGTTGAATATCAGTAACACATTCCATTGGATTTGGCCTTCGAAAATCTATCTCACGCCATAACCCTTGAAGATTATTGTAGTATGTCTCTAAGGAACCGCCAGCATGCTTCAGTTGTGTCACACGACGTCTCAAGTCATAGATTTGAGATGTATCACTGCCATCAAAATAAGTAGTAGCAATAGAATCCCATACTAATTTTGCTGTAGGAAAGCGAATAAAGTTACCAATCAATGATGGTTCTAAGGAGTTAATCAGCCATCCTTTGACAATGGCGTTATCTATACGCCATTTCCGGAAAGAAGGATCATTCTGAGGTGGTTGAGGAATATCTCCATTGATATACCCGATCTTGTCTTTACCTGAAATGTATAATTCGACCACTTGAGACCAAAGTGCATAGTTGGAGCCATTTAATTTGACACCAATTGGGGCAGCAGAGGGTTCCGCGGTTGGAATCTGGGCTCTTGTGAGTACATCTGTCATTCTGGTAGTGAATTCAGATAAAATATCAGATTGTGAGGTATCATCTTCTTCCTTGCCTTCACGAGAAGGATTGGTAATTATTTTATTATCCCCCATTTTCGCCTTTAAGAAGAGGAGGGTAAGATTTTACGAGGTTAGAGATTTATGACAGTAGAATACCAGGTTTTGTAACCATGCTCTGATACCATGTCAAACAATCTCTGTTTTCATTATTCTGTTTTTCTCAAATGGTCCAGTACAAAGAACGTAAAATATAGGAAAGAAAAAAACTATATATGTCTATACAAAATTAAAGGCTAGAAATATGTACAGCTATTGAAGGAAAAGATCTCCTAATTAAAGATATTCTATACAATATCAAATCTTTTCTTGATTTCTCTCTAAACAACAGCTCACGCCAACAGGATTATCACTTTGTTAGAGAGAAAATTCAGCAAGGAAAGGTCATCATTAAATTTATCTCTAGTGAAGACCAAATAACCGACGTTCTTACAAAGCCATTAGGCCAAGCTCTATTTGAAAAAATATCGCATCAAACGTCAACTACTGTGCCACCCGCCATCAGTTTAAGGGGGGTGTTAAGGCCCCTTAGTTAGCCTGATTTAGCTCCTAATTTAGTGCTTATTATTGTATAATTAGTTGGCCTAATTAGCGGGATTGTTGTATCAACTAATAGTTAATAGTTGTACTGTTTGTATATATATTCATCAACGTAAAAGGAATACATGCATAGAAAATATTTCTTTTCATCAAACTCTGAGTTTTGACAACGTTGACATTTGGACAATTAAGCTTGACGCGTGGCATGCTTACATGTCATTTTTTCCAAGTGACATGCAATGTATGCAAGCGTGCTGAGTGTACGTGCCAACTGCATTTTTCGGCAGTTCATTTGCCGAAAAACGGTTAAAGTGATTTTTTCGTATACATGTTCTAAGTTCACAGATTTTTAAGAGAACAATTTTTTTTCTTATATTAGTGTTATTTGAGTATAAATTCAGTGACTATAGGTAAAATTAAATCAAACATGTAATGAATAAATGATTGTAATAAGAAAATAATTCTAATATTTATTTACTAAAAATATGATTAAAATAATTTTACAAAGTCATATATCATAATATTTATAAATATTTAAGTTTTAAAATTAAAACAGTAATTAACCGTCGATTTTTAAAAATAAAATTATAACTCTAAATTATTTGTAAAATTGTGACGCACGCCGAACCAGCAAGGCCCTCTCTGAACCCGCTTTTAGAATTCGAGAGATTGGTTCGCGTCTTTAAATCTTGGGCATTGTGAGACATTTTGGACACCTCCTTTCCAATAGAACATTGGAAATGATCATCTAACCTCACAACGCTTTTTGGCATTTTTGAAATATTTTGGAATTGCTACCCAATTTACAAGAAATTGGGAAAAATCTCTAACCTCTATTGGTCTAAACCAGAGAAGGTGTTTGGAACTTCACTCTTATTAATGACTTAAGCTTTATAAATGAGTTTTTAAGAACTTCAAATTCCATCTCTCATCTCATGCGGTAATGCAATAAATTTAAGCGCATTCATTCACATAGAAAAAGCGGTAAATAAAGCAAAAAACAAATAAATTACAAAAATAAATGAATAAAAAAAAGGACAGAACAATCTCCCAAAATAAATAATAGAAATAAATAAAGAAAAATGGGACAGAACAATCCCTCAAAATATAAATAATAAAAATAAAAATGGGACAGAACAATCCCCCAAATGAATAAAAAAATAAAACTTACTTAAAATTATACATGTCAAAATTAACCCAAACCCAACAACTCACCCAAACCCACCCAATAAAAATTGACCCAAACCCAACCCAACTAAAAAAATTACCCATTTAAACCCACCCAAAATCTACCCACAAAAAATACAACCCATTGGGTCATTCTCCCTTGACCCAATGGGTGTTTGTTTTTTTTTTTCATTATTTCTTGAATATTAAAAATTTTTGTCTTAATGAAAAAGATTTTTTTATTATACTGTCCCGCTGTATTATTATTGTGTAATGTGTATGCATATTTTGTTTGTTAGATTTGTAATAGCCGAATTATCGGGTTAGTCGTGAATAGTATTTTTTGATGGTAAATAGTGCACTGGGAACAAAAATTACACCCGAGAGTAAAAAATATTTTATTTGACTATCGGAAAATACTAGTCATAAGGAGTCCGAATGTAAAATTTGAAAAAAAAAATGAGGTCAAATAGATTTCCAAAAGTCAAAAATAAAAAAAAAAGTCTGGCTCGTTTTAAAGGGTAATCGGTTTAACCAAAATTTGACTATACCTCTAAAAATAGCAAATAACCTCTAAAAATTATTTTAATGGTATATATAAACTTAGATTAATATTTAGAATTTTTTGACGGCAAAAAATTAATTTTTTGGTAACACTGAAAATTATCGAAAACGGACTGATTTAAATATACCAGATAGAGAAACGGACTCTGTTTGAGCTGAAATTTTGCAGGGAGACTAATTTATATATTTTAAGAATTATAAAATTAATTTTTGGAGAAATTGAGTTTAGAAAGTAAGTGAAATAATTTAGAATTACATAATTGGCTTAAAAATGAAAAAAGAATCACTTGGTTTATAAATTATTGTATTTTTGTGCTCCTGTGTGTGACTGTAAATTGTTTGAATTACAGGAAGGGTATGTTATATATATATAGCCATTATACTGCCAAAATTTTTACTAAATGAATAGTAAATTGGACAGTTATAATTCAACCGATATACCGATCTGTTTGGATCTCCACCGACCCATTTGAACCAACATTTTTATAATAATTTTTTTAGTATCCCGTTATTATATCGATAATTATTTTTCATTAAAAAAATATCAAATGGGTCGACCCAAACCCACCCAACCCATTTGGGTATTGACCCATTTATGACCCATATATTTTTGACCCATTTATGACCCACCCATTTACGACCCAACCCATTTATGACCCAACCCAAACCCGCCCGACCCACCCATTTGCCACGTATACTTAAAATAAACAAGCGAATAAACACATAAAAGAAATAAAATGTAACATACATAAATTGGGTTATAAATTTTAGGAACATTGGTTCCCCTTTTTGTTTATTAGAAATTTGGAGAACTAATTAGGATATTGATTGAGAAAACCGGGATGAGTGATTCCATTTTATGAAAATTTAGTTCTACATTTGAAAGTGTGATTTTATTGGTTAAACTAGGATATTGGTCCAATTTATTAATAAAAAATCTCAAATTATTAATTATCTAAAAAACGTGATTTTCTATAATGCAGATAATTAAAATATATTTTACATACAAAATAAATAAAAATAAGACAATATACAGAAAATATAATGAAAATGCAAACCCCAAAATTTGGATGGTCTTTAATTCCCCGGTCCTCCGACCCGAGCACGAATGTGACTCGCGAAGATAAATAATTTTTAAGACAACAAAAAAAAAAAATGACATTAAAAATATTAGTAATAATTCGAAAGATTAACAAAATAAATATAAAACTAGAGAACATGCAAAAACAATTAACAAATGTATATGAGATAAAATAGGTTAAATTAGACATGTCAATTTTATATGCAAACAATTTACATGTGAGATAGATTAAAATAAGCCATGCTAGCATAATAATAATAATAATAATAATAATAATAATAATAATAATAAAGATGACAACAATACTAAGAGATTAACAAAATAATAATAATAATAACCTTTAAAACCTATTAATATGAAGTGTTAATAATAATTAGGCTAGATATATAATAATAGAAAAATAAAATAAAATAACAAATTAGAATAGGACAAAGTAACCATAAAGAAAGAAAGCTAAAACTAATTAATTAGAGAATAACGTGAAGAATAAAATGGCCAAAAAGAATGAAAGTGAAAATGAATAAACTAGATCACGTGAATGTCTTGGCTAAAAGACAAAAGATGGCCCAAAGCAAGGAAAATACAATGAAAAAAGAAAGAAATATAAAGATGGAAATGAGGAACAAACGTTCACAACTCGTGAATGAATTTCATGAGTCGTGAATGCCACTCACGACTCGTGAATGGTGTGCACGAGTCGTGCACAGCATTCACGGCTCGTGAATGTGATGCACGAGATGTGCAACACATTCACGACTCGTGAATGAATTTCACGAGTCATGTGGTCCGATCGGGAACATGGGGAGATTTTGACACGTTTGATCGGGAACAGGGGAAAATGACGACGCAATCCGATCGGGGATCACGAAATCTGATCGGGACACACGATTCAAGCAAAAACCAGAAAAAAATCCAATCGGCAATCAAAAATCAAACGAAAACAAAATCACAACTCAAATAATTAGAGAAACAGGGAAGAACAGAGGAAGCAAACCAACAAATTAACGAACACGAGGGAAGAACAGAGGAAGCAAACCAACAAATTAACGAACACGACTAAACATGCATAAAGAAGCAACAAACACACTTATTCAATCATCGCGACAATATACATGTGACGAACAGATTAAAAAGATCAAAGAATAGACATGTACAATATATACAATATATACAAAGAACAGAAACTCATTGATTCAACAAAATGAAGAAGAAGAAATAAACATAAAGAAAGAAAACAAACAAAAAAAAAAGAAGAGAGAACGAAAATAAAAGAAAAGAGGTAGCTAGTGAGTATTTACCCTCAGATATTTGATCTTTGATCTGCAAATGAAGCTTCTGATTTCCTCGTTGCTTTTCTTGGATTGGAAGTTAAAAAAACAGAGACTCTAAAACGTTTAGTAGAAGTTATATTCAAGAGAGAACAAAACAATGGATTTTCAAACACTAAAAACTTCTTTCTTTTACTCTCAAAATCAATCTCAGGATGCTCTCAAAACCATTCCAGAATTTTTCTTTTTCGTTCTCCTTTTCAATGTTATTAAAACCGGACCGGATAAAGAACCGGTAAGGCTGAGGGTTCGTGGTTCGACCGGGTTCAACCGGATTTTTTTATATTTTTTAAAATATTATTAATTAGTATAATTTTTATAAATAATACTACTCAGAAAAAAAAAATCAATCAAAACATTTAACATATGCCTCAAACATACTAGTAATAATATTTTTTCACCTTTTATTTTTTTTAAATTATTACTTAATTAGTTATTTTTTGTTAAAATATTTTATTTTACGAGTTTTAATTTAAAAATTAAATAATTCAATAACTGTTGGTGAAATTAAAAAAAATGATAGAAAATTATCTTTAAGTTTACCAATTTTAATAATTTATTCAATTTTTATTTTATTGTATTTTATTGAATTATTAAATCATTATATTATTTTTATTAAGTTCAAATGTGATTAAATAGTAAAAAAACCAATTATTTGTTAAATAAAAATTTATTAGATTATTTATTTTTAATTTTTATGAAAAAATAATTATTTTAAATCAGACCGGTTTTTGGCCGGTTCAACCCGGTTTTGACCGGTTCTGGCCGGTTCAACCCAATTTTTTCCCAATCCGGTTTTCTGAAGTTGAACCAACCAGTTAGGCAACCAGTTCGCGATTCAACCGATTGAATCGGCCGGTCCGGTTAATTTTAATAACCATGCTCCTTTTTTCTTCTCTCAGTTTCTTTCTCGTTTTCTTTTCTCTCTAAGCTTTTTCTTTTTGTCCTTCTTTTTCGTTTTTCTCTGCTATCTCTAATAATTCTCCCTCTTCAACTCAGTTTTCAACTCTTTAAATGTTATTTGACAAGATTAGTTGATTTCTTACCAAATTCAAACATAAACCAAATCCCCTGAAATTAAGGAAAAGAGATACTGTAGAGGAGAAGCACACGTGAGAACACCTCTCAGCAGAAGGATGGGCCTCAAGCAGTGAGGTTACCTCTCACCCAAGTGAGATGGGCCTCACAAACGTGAGGCCTCATCTCCCACGGGTGAGATGGGCCTTACTACACAGGGCCTCCAAAACAACCCCCCATTTAAGAAAGAAAAATGTTTTTAAATAAAAGAAATGGAAAAATATTTTTTTCGAGGAAACCATCGCTCCCATTTGTCTATTGCCTGTGAACAGGTATCATTTTCATTATCGGATAATTTTGGTCTGAGTTGCCTCAGGACCTGGTGTTTACAATGATTACCATAAAAGTCTGTTCAATTTTGAACCTTAATAGAAAATATGATTTTTTTTTAACTTGCAACTATATTATATATACTTGTAGATTTATGGTAATTACTCCTATGAAGTATAAATCAGGGAGTACTATACTATATATAATATATACTGGATGATTTAACACGTGTAATGCCTTTATTTATTTATAAATATAAAAAATAAATACGTGTTTATCTAACTTTCAAAAAAAAAAAACTAACAAAAAATAATAAAAAAAACTTAAAAAATGGTATGACGAAAAGATATTTGTTATTTTTCAATGCAAAAATATGATTATTCAATGCAAAAAAATTGAAAACTTTGAATTCAACAATTTGGTAGCAATAACGTGAGCAAGTTGAAGTAGTACTACAGACTAAACTAATAAGTGAATAGAAAGGGAAAAGAAAAAAAAATAATTTATTTTAATGCATAAATTAATTAATATATGAATGATGAAAGATTATAATTAGAGTTTCATTAGCTTGATAACTAGAACAGTTAACTTAACTAAAATAAATGACGGATTTAAGAAAATCCAGCAAAGAGACTCACCTTTCAAAGACAAAATATCAAAATAAATAATTAAAAAAAAATCAAACAAGCATAATAACTAGTTATGGATGGTAATTAAAATAAAAATATTGAATTTTTTTATCTAATTAAATGCTGATTTTAGTCTCTATGACTCGTCATCAAGTTAGAAACCACTCAATCATGTCTAACATCTCATCCAATCAAAAACCAAATGATTAAGGAATTGTTTTTAGACAAACACTTCTTCCTAGAGTTGAAAATGAAATTTAACAAATGTTAATGGACATGACAAAAAAAAAAAATTGTAGAACATATTTTCAAATAAGCAAGCAATAGTTGCACAAATGACAAAATTCTAAAAAGCGATAAAATTTCTGTTCACCAAGTGTATGCTTATATTCACAAAAATCATCCATCCAAAATCATAATGTCCCAAAAATTTGCAACTAACCAAAATATGCACAGCTCTTTCCAAGAATTTCAATAGCAACAGATTATTAAAAACCCCTCCTAAAAGTGAGGATAACAAAATATGCACAATCTAACCAACTACATGAAAAATTCAGCAGCAAAATCCAACAATTTTTTACAAGACAAGTCATAAAAAATCATTACAATAAGCACTTCTAAGTCAAACCCCTCCCTTATACTTTCTCCTAACATTGTTCTCAATGCGGAATAATAAATCAAACATGGGGCGAAAGGCAACCAAAATAAATAAATAAAGTTCAGAAAACTGCCCTTGGTGGGGGTGGGTACTCGGTTCTGTCAGTTTTGCGAATGATGGGGTGGTATGAACCCCACATGCTAAAAATAGGCAAGTTGTTGGGGTTACAAACCAATCCCACATCGGAAATATAAGGAAATATTTCCTAGAATATAAGTGTGTTCACCTAACTACATTAGAATGAGGGCTTTTGGGAGGAGCCCAAAAATAAATCCGTGCGGGCTTGGCCCAAAGCGGGCAATATCATGCTAATGCGGAATTAAGGTGATGTTTGACAGTTCTATCAAGTGGTATCAGAGCCGTGGTTTGGAGACGATCCGGAATACTGGACTGCGTTGTGTGGGAGGCTCCCCTAGTACGATCCCGAGACGATTGGAGATTCGTGTTTGGTGCCTTGTGTTGAAAGTCTTCCTGATATTGTGGTGGTCAGGCGGCGTGTCCCGTTGGTTGATAACGGCGGTGCAAGATGATTGACAAATCAAATGGATTATCGCTCGAGTGGAGGACATAGTAATGTGGTCCTTGGTTTGAGGGGAGGATTGTTGGGGTTACAAACCAATCCCACATCGGAAATATAAGGAAATATTTCCTAGAATATAAGTGTGTTCACCTAACTCCATTAGAATGAGGCCTTTTGGGAGGAGCCCAAAACTAAATCCGTGCGCGCTTGACCCAAAGCGGACAATATCATGCTAATGCGGAGTTAAGGTGATATTTGGCAGTCATATCACAAGTTGCCTTGCATCTGTTGTACTATGATGAAAATGGCAGTAATAGATGTATCAAGTCTATCCAATCGCTCCAATGACTCCGAAGAAGGGGCAGTTGGAATGGTTGAAGAGGAAGCACCAACTGGCTTCTTCGCACCTTTCTTGAAGACATGTTCATCAAAGGAGCAAGGTGACCTACATTCACAAAATAAATAGAGCCGCCTTTGCCGTAGCGTAATAAGCGTAGTCTATCCAAACAAAAAAGATCCATATGGGGCATACCACAACCAACCTACATTTTAGTCATATCAATTTCTACTTTACCTGCATTGACAGCGAGACAAGTGATCATCCGTTGATATGTACTGTTATGTGTCATTTTATAAAAATTTTAGAGTTTAAATGGCATGTCATATTTGATTTTTGGCAGGAGTTGAAGTATTTCTTTATCAACAAATTTTCCATACAAAAATTATATAGTTTAGATATTTTTTATTAAAATATATTTTTTTTCACTTTCTGATAATTAGTGCAAGTGTAGTGACTTTCGGTGTAATCAACATTGCCACATCAACAACTGAATTTGCATTCTTTTCACCACGTTGATTGAATCCTGGCCAAAATGACTTTTGATCAAAAAAATTTCTTTTGTGACATTATGGTATTTTGGAATCAAGTTCAATAACTATTATATCAATGCATTTAACTACCAACTAAAGGCGTTAAATTGGAATTTCAAAATTATATATTAGACCTTTTTTCAAAATATTAATTATAACAAACTCAAATTTTGAATTTTAACATCATTCACATCATACTTAACCCGCTTCATATGAAAGAGAAAAAATTTTGAAAATATAAAGATAAAGAATAATAGTTAATTGAAGCCTACCTAACCTTTTTCTTTTGTCTTTTGTTTCTCAATAATTTGGTTATTTATATTTTTATCGGCAAGTTGTGTATATATAAAAAGCTCGCATGAAAGAAAAGGAAAAGGAAAGAAAAACATTAAAAAAAATAAAGCCTATCCCCTTCAAGCCTACTTAACCTTACTTTAATATCAAATTATTAGCATTCTGATGATTAATTTATCTCATTCAAGTGGTTTAGCAAGAAAGTTCATTCTCTATATCATACTTGCATCAACTTTATCAAATAAAATAATTTATTATTTTTCGTCTTTGAAAAATACAATATCTCCAGCTTATTCCACATTATTCTGGCATCTATCTTATTACAGATGTGATTGAACACATTGTTTTTGATAAATTGTCGGATAAAACTGCACACCTGTTCATAGTCAAATTTCTACTCCTCATGGGTTTTACCGTCAGGTTTAGCTACAGCAAACACTGGCAAATGCATTTTCGTCACAATTAGAAGATCTTTTATCTTTTTACTCCAAATGTGGTAGTTTGAGCCATTTAAGTAGACCATTCTTCTAATTTTTGCCTCCATCTAAATTGAAATTCGATGGATTTCTTCGATCTAAAAAAATTTCTGACAGTGAATAGTATCCGTGTGCGTGAACAATACTGTATATGTGAACAGTACCGTATATATGAACAATGCCGTATACGTAAACAGTACCCAAGAAAAATTTTGTTCTAATGTGAAAGATCAGTATACGCTGTAACCATAGATCATACTAAAAAATAACATTGGCTCTGATACTAGTTGTTGGGCACAGCGAATAAATTAAAATAAATTAGCAGTAATTTTACACCAGCAATTTAACGTGGTTTATCCTTTAATTTGGGTTATTTTCACGGGATAAATTCCGAAAATATTTGTTCCACTAATAAAATTAATGGGTATAAGTGAGAAAAACAATACAATAATTTTGAAATAAAACCAAAATAGTAACACATAAATGTTTCCCAAACTCACTATTTTGTCACTTTCCTTTTAAAAAAATATCCCAAATATTTTTCTTTTTCTTCTCCCTCTCACAAACTTCTGAAAGTTTGATATGAAAAACTGAAATTAAATAAGTTCTATTTATAGACGACTCTATGCACGTTAATTACGTGTTTTGAACAGTTTTCAATAAACTGTGCACGTGCTAATAAAGAATTCAATTCTTTTTTTTTGGCATTTTGCCAACATTTTTTCTTTTTTTTTCAATGATATGGCCCCACATGTTGGAGGAATCCACGCCTAACATCAAGTCTATCCAATCGCTCCAAAGACTCCAAAGACGGGGTGGTTGGAATGGTTGAAGAGGAAGCACCAACTGGCTTGTTCGCACCTTTCTTGAAGACATGTTCATCAAAGGAGCAAGGTGACCTACACTCACAAAATAAATAGAGCCGCCTTTCCAGTAGCGTAATAAGCGTAGTCTATCCAAACAAAAAAATCCATATGGGGCATACCACAACCAACCTACATTTTAGTCATATCAATTTCTACTTTACCTGCATCGACAGCGAGACAAGTGATCATCCATTGATACGTATTTATGTGTCACTTTATAAAAATTTTAGAGTTTAAATGGCATGTCATATTTGATTTTTGGCAGAATTTCAAAAAAATTAAGTAACGGAATGACAAAATTATATATTAGACCTTTTTTCAAAATATTAATTATAACAAACTCAAAATTTGAATTTTAACAGCATTCACATCATACTTAACCTACCTAATAGGGGTGTGCATCGGTCGGGTTCGGGTAAACCCGAACCGAACTCGAACAACCCGACACCCGAAATATACCTAATATCCTAATCCGAACCGACCCTAAATATAATAGGGTCCCAAACCGATAAACCCGAAATTATTCGGGCCCCGACCCGATCAACCCGAAATCTAAATCAGATTCAAACAACCGAAAAATCAAACTCTTCAAAACCAAACTACAAATCTAAAGAACAAACCAAAAATTAATCTCATATAAAAATTCAACTACAAATCTAAGAAATCAAGATCAAAGATCAGATTAAATCCAACTACAAATTTAAGAAATCCAACTACAAATCTAAGAAATAAAAAATACAATAAATCAAATATCAGATTCAAAATCAAAGATTCAAAATCCAACTACAAATCAAGATCTACCTCAAAAATCGAACTACAAATCAAGAAAAAATAAAAAATTCAACAAACAATACTCATATAAAAAATCAAAAATCCAACAAACAATACTCATATAAACCAGTAGGTCTTCGTTTTTGTTTACAAGAACTTTAGATTGTTTCTGTTCATGGGGCAGCTAGGGCAGGTGTGGCAAATTAAATAATTCAATCCCGGAAATTTATTAAGTCGCATGCAATCATAGAAGCCAAGTCTTACATTTGAACATGTTTCTTGCGTCTATTCTCGGAAGACTTTGAATACTATTTATCAGGAGATAACTTAAAGAGAGGCCTTCATAGGAATGTGCTAAATCAAACCAAGTCAAATGCAGTTTAGTCTGTTTTGTGTCTATTTTATTTAGAAGAAAAGTGTTGGAAGAAATGTGTCCAATTATGTGGCCCATGTAGTTAGCTTAATCACGTGAGTTTAATAAAATCCAAATTCTAGACTAATGAAACTATTTATTAAACCCACTTGATTAAGCTAACCCATTTGATTAGTGTTTCACTTGATAAGATCTGTAGTAAAATATTTCATGATGGTCCAATAAAAATGACCGATAATATTCTTATAAGACATTTCATGTATGGATAATTATAAATTATTCAAGAATAAAACTTAAAGAATTCAAAGAATGTCATAGCATAATGAGCTGAATTCACATAATAACATTAATAAAGGTTTTCAGTACTATAGCTGTTCTATATTTACTTTAGAACTGATAATTTGCTTATTGTGCTCTGAAATGTTTTAAACAACTTGTTTTTAATTTGAAAAGAATCCATTGATTTTGTTTGCACCAACAAAACAACAAGGTGTTAGAATTCATTACGATATAAACAAAGTGACAAATACTAATCTACTGTCCTTAACATTTTATTCATTTAATGACTTTTTATTTGAGAGATTAATTTACTTAATGATTCGATTAATTAAAAATTAACCCAAAAAAAGGTCAAAAACAAATACTTGTGTGCATCTGATACGAGGGATACATTTTAACGATCTGATAGCAATGACAAAATTTGTCAAAATTGATTTTTGGCAGAATTTCAAAAAAAATAAGTAACGGAATGACAAAATTGTAACAAACTCAAAATTTGAATTTTAACACCATTCACATCATACTTAACCTACCTAACCTTGCTACTTCATTTTTCTTTTCAATTAAATGAACGGGAAAAAACTTTGAAAATATAAAAATAAAGCCAACCTAACCTTTTTCTTTGTCTTTTGTTTCTCAATAATTTGGTTATTTTTACTTTTATCAGCAAGTTATGTATATATAAATTAAAAAGCTCGCACGCAAAGAGAAGGAAAAGGATAGAAAAACATTAAAAAAAATAAAGCCTATCCCCTTCAAGCCTACCTAACCTTACTTTAATATTAAATTAGTTAGCATTCCGATGGTTAATTTATCTAGTTTAATGCTTATTAGTCTATTACCCATTAGCAATGGAACACAGCTGTTTCTTGTTTTTATCTTCTTCAAATTAGTTACCAAATATTTCTTCTGCCATTACAAGTTTCCACTGATATAGCATTTCAAGTTTGCCATCAAACTCCTTACTTATCTCACTCTTCGTCACTACACTCCCATTAATCAATCAAAATGTCAGTTTATCTTTCAATTTTGAAGCAGTTGTTTATAGATCCCATCCAAAAATCCATTGTTCTCCCCATTTTCAACCTCTTTACTACACATTCCATCCAATCTTTACTTCTTCTTCCCATTATTCTTCCCATTGTCAACCACTTTACTACAAATCCCATCAAAACTTTACTTCTTCTCCCCATTTTGATTCAGTGGATTATAGATCCTCTCCAAAACTACATAATTCTCCCAATTTTTAGCCACTTGACTACAGATCGCATACAAAACCACATAATTCGCCCCATTTTAGACCTGCTCCCTAAAGATCCCATCAAAAAATTCCTTCTTCTCCCCATTATTGGTTTTATTGGGAAGCAGATTAAAGATCACCTCCGGAAATGCGTTTTTGTCCCCATCAAACCACACATTTGCTATCCTTTTGAGTGCGATAGCTATGTCGAGAAACTCAAGAAGCAGACTGAGGAGCTGAAGGAGAAAAGAGACAGATTGGAACAATCCGTTTTTGAAGCTGATGAGATTACCAAATGGCTGACCTGTGCGAACAATGAAATTAATGAAGCAGAGGCACTCATTCAGCGCAAAGAAGAAGCCAAGATGAAGAAGTGCTTATTTGGGTTGTGTCCCAATTTCAAGAGTCGCTATCAGCTCAGCAAGGAAGCAGACAAGAAAGTTTCAAACATCGATAAGCTTCGGAATCAAGAAGGATTAGTTCCATTTTCATCTCGCCCGCCTTTGCAGCAGATAGTTGAGCCGTCTGTGTATAGTCGCGAAGCCTTGCCATCAAGGGTATTGATCTTAAACCAAGTTATGGATGCGCTCAAAGATCCTAAACTTTACATGATTGGGGTTTACGGCTTAGGAGGCGTGGGAAAGACCACACTAGCGAAGGAGGTCCAAAGGAAAGCTGTGGAAGAGAAAATGTTCAAACGTGTTGTTATGGTTCCAGTTTCTCGAACGCCAGATCTGAGAAAGATTCAAGAAGAAATTGCCGATTTCGTTGACCTGAAATTTGACGCGCAGGGACTAGCTGGGAGGGCAAGTCAACTTAAAGAGAGGTTGGATAAGTCCAAGGTACTCATCGTTCTCGATGATATTTGGACAAAATTTGAACTAAATGCTGTAGGGATTCCTCTAGAGGATAAATGCAAAGGAAGCAAATTGTTGCTCACCTCAAGAAGCCATGATGTATTATCTCGTGAGATGGGCACACAGAAAGAATTCTCACTTGAAGTTCTAGGGGAAGAAGAGACGTGGAAATTGTTCCAAAAAACTCTAGAGGATGCTAACAAACCAGAACTGCAGGCTATAGCAATTAAAGTTTCCAAGAAATGTTCAGGCTTGCCCCTCTTAGTCAACATAGTTGCAGCAGATTTGAAGAATAAGGAGTTGAGTGCATGGAGAGATGCCCTAGTGAAGCTATCCGATCTTGACGATGAAGAAATACACGGGAAGGTGCACAAGGTTCTTAAGTCAAGCTATGAGAATCTGCGAAGTAATGACGCGAAATCATTGTTCTTACTCTGTTCTTTGTTTGAGCAAACTAATATTCCGATCAATCACTTGCTGACATATGCGATGGGACTTGGTTTGTTTAAAAACATTGTTGGAGTCAAAGTTGCAAGAGATAGATTATGTGTAACGATTGAAAAGTTGAAAACAGAGAGCTGGTTGCAAGATGGGGACATGAATGGCTATGTGAAAATGCATGATGTTGTTCTAGATTTTGCTCGCTCAATCGCAATCAAGGACGAACATGCATTTTTTGGTATTACTGGCAATGGTTTGAGGCAATTATGGCCAGCGGATGAGAATTGTACTAGAATTGTTCTGCATCACTGCGATATCTCTGAGCTTCCTGAGGGTCTAGAATACCCAAATGCAGAGTTATTGTCTCTTTTCACTAAAAATTTGAATTTGGTTATTCCTGATTTGTTTTTTAAAGGTATTAGCAAGCTCAAAGTATTGAATTTGACAGGGATGTATTTAATGCCCCTACCTTCATCGCTTCAGTTCCTAACAAACCTCCGTTCATTGTATCTCCATCGATGCGAGTTGGATGTTGTAGCCATCGTTGGAGATTTGAAACAACTAGAGTGTCTTAGTTTTAAAGGATCTCGTATTGTTGAGTTGCCAAGACAAATAGGAAAATTAACTCAGCTCAAGTCACTAAATTTGACATACTGTCTTAGGCTCAGAGTTATTCCTCCAAATGTTTTACCTAAACTGTCCCTTTTAGAAGAATTGTACATTGAAAGCTTTGATGAGTGGGATCTGAATGGTAATGCAAGCCTTATGGAGTTGGAAAAATTGAGACAATTGACAACTTTGGAAGTAAGAGCATCTCGTGTCAAGGAATTGCCAAACCAAGTCTTCTCAAAAGAGTTGGAAATGTATATAATATCAATAGGCAAATGGAATTGGCGTGGGAAATGTGGAACCTCAAGGACACTACGGCTAAGGCTAGAGACAAGTATCCATTTGGAGGATGGGCTTAAAGAGTTGTTAAGAGGGAGTGGAGATCTCTTTTTAGGGGATGTTAAAGGAATGGAGAATGGGTTGTATGATCTAAATGAGGAAGGCTTTCCAAAATTGAAGTATCTCTACATTGAATACAATGAAGCCATTCGACATATCATCGACTCCACAAAGTGGGTTTCATGCGATGCCTTTCCAATATTAGAGACGTTGCATTTTCATAAATTAAATAGCTTGGAGGAGATTTGTCATGGTCGACTTGGAATGGGGTCTTTTAGAAAGCTGAGAACTTTAAATATCAGTGGTTGTGGTAAATTGAAGAAACTCTTCTCATTTGCCACTGCTAAAAATTTGTCGCAACTTCAAGAAATGTATGTGAGTGATTGTGATAACCTGGAAGCTATTATTGCGGAAGGAAGTGAAGATGGGATTTGCAACCCAAGAAAGGTGTCTCCGGAAACACAAACTGAAATGGTATGTAAATCAAATGCTTTCAGCTTAATTACTTCTGATCATATTTCCGCTGACACATTAAACCTTTATAATATATTGAAATATGATAAATCTCTATGAATTTTATCTATATTAATATCATTTTAGGATGCATTTTATTAATTTCTAATATAATTTTTATCATCAGTTACAACACTTACAGCTTCTGGAATTTATATAAAAACTAGCAAAATTCCTATACTTTGCATGAGTTTTTGATAAAATATTTAATTTTTTCAACTTTAATCTTATTTACTTGTTACTATATTTTTCTAGGTAATTTATCACTTCTCGCGTAAAAGTAACCGACTTTTTTTTTCTTACTTAAATGTCACTGAACTTTTAACATTATTGCACAAAAGTCATGTTGACCGGAATCCGCCGATAACTCTTGCCGGATTGATAAGTTAAACAAATGCTACATTTAAATTAATTTCACTCACGGTCACTAGACTTATCATTTATCTCGCAAAACTAATTAACTTTTTTTTTTAAACTTAAATGTTACTGAACTTTTAACATTTTTGCAAAAAAGTCATCAATCTGGCAAGGGTCGTCGCCGGATTCCGGTTAACATGACTTTTGTGCAATAATGTTAAAAGTTCAGTGACATTTAAGTAAGAAAAAAAAAGTCGATTACTTTTGCGCGATAAGTGATAAGTTGAGTGACCATGAGTGAAATTGATCCGTTTTCGGTGGTACCAAATATCCACTCATTTCTTTGATCATATACTAGTATGATCTACATATATATTAGATGCATCTGTGCATACTAATACATTATAATGGTTATGCACTAAAAATATTTCCTCTATATTAGTTTATTTAAATAATTCCTCTATAAGTAATATTTTTTTAATATATAGTATGTGAATAATCTACATATGTATTAGATGCATCTGTGCATACTAATACATTATAATGGTCATGCGCTAAAAATGTTTCCTCTATATTAGTTTATTTAAATAATTCCTCTATAAGTAATATTTTTTTAATATATAGTATGTCAATAATCTACTAAGAATATATCTTCTACGTTGATTGTTTTTTAAGACAATCAAATTATCTGCTATGTATGAAGTGTTTATGTTTGTATATCCAACACAAACACAATGGACTATTTTTATGTCAATTTTTATTGGAAAACTTGATAATGAAATGAAAAATTGTGTATGAACAGGTTTCATTTCCCAATTTAACAAGTTTGGAGGTGAAGGGTTGCAAGAGTTTAAAGTATATATTTAAAACTTCAACTGTTAAAAGTTTTTTGCAACTACAAAGTCTTAAGATAAACGATTGTGAATTGATGGAAGAGATAATACTAAGAGAAGAATTTGAAGCAGAAGAGAGAACTGATAAGATAATGTTTTCAAAGTTAGACTTTCTTGAACTCGGATGGCTTCCAAATCTTATTAGATTCAGCGATGGCTATTTCATTGAATTTCAGTCATTGAGGAAAATGATGATTAGAGGCTGTCGAACATTGATGAATTTTGTCACCGACATTTCAAATAACAACAGCTCTAATGATGTTCGGTCACTCTTCAATGAAATGGTGATATGCTTATGTCTCTTTCTCTTTCATACATTTCACATTTTATTTGCTCTAACTTAACATCACCTTTCTCTTAATCAAAATTTTTAGCTACATCAACCAATAATTTACATAAGATGCATTAAGTAATTTGAATTATGTTATGAAACTGCATTTGTAGATTATTTTTAGGGTTAGTTGCTATTATTCTTTCTAATACGGATTATGTTATGAAAGATAATAATAATAATAATAAAAAAAGGAGGTTGCTCTCTTTTATAAAATATATTAAGAAGCATGTGCCAACAGATTTCTTTTCCAAATATAACAAATTGATCGTGAATTGCCAATGATATTCAATCACTCTTCAATGAAATGGTGATAAGCTTATACTTCCCTTTCTCTTTCATATATATATATATATATATATATATATATATATATATATATATAAATTACTTTTTAATTCTCTCTAAATAAGTATTGCCTTATTTTCATCAATTCTGAGTTATGTTTAGCCAGTAATTTACTTTTTGTGTGTGTGATGGAAGGACACATTACTGAGAATAACAATAATTAATGGCAATGGCAGGCTATATTTCCTAATTTACAGACAATGGATGTGTCTTTCATGAATAATTTGGAATATATATGGCATGGTCAATTCGCAGATAATGATTCCTTCTGCAAACTCAAATCATTGACAATCGATAATTGCTTTAAATTAAAAGCTGTTTTCGCAACATCGAAGAATGTGATGAGAAGATTCCAAAGATTAGAGGAGTTGGATCTAGAGTTTTGTTTCGAAATGGAAGTGATATATCAAATGGATGAGCTGGGTTCTATTGATGAAGTAGCATTTGAGCTGAGACATTTGAAGATACGGTGTATGACGTCATTGAAGCGAATATGGAGTGAGGATGCAAATGGGATTTTCACTTTTCCAAATCTAAAATCAGTTGAAGTTAGTGAGTGTGATGTTATGGAATATGTATTTCCAGCATCTATAGCATTTGAGCTAAAACATTTGACGATATGGGATATGCCATCGTTGAAGTGGATATGGAGTGATGATGCAAATGGGGTTTTCACTTTTCCAAATTTAAAATCAGTTGAAGTTTCTTGGTGTGATAATCTAGAATATGTATTTCCAGAATCCATAGCTAGTGGTCTTTTGCAGCTGGAAGAGCTTAAAGTAGAGTCCTGCGATATGGAATATGTTGTTGGTAATACAAAAAGTGGAGAGCCTTACTTCTTCAAGTGGCCAAAGTTGAAACATGTCCAACTAATCAAAAACAGTCAAAAATCAAATCAACTGCTTCGTTGGCTTGCAAAGGTATGATCCTCATTTTATTTATATCAGTCATAAATATTTATTTTACTTCTCAAATACTTAATTTTAAAATTAGCTTATATCCCAATTAAGGATATAATAGCCTTAGCAAAA
This sequence comes from Excoecaria cochinchinensis, assembly GCA_947683425.1. NCBI lineage: Eukaryota > Viridiplantae > Streptophyta > Magnoliopsida > Malpighiales > Euphorbiaceae > Excoecaria > Excoecaria cochinchinensis. The sequence continues at coordinate 128,898 of CANTUQ010000122.1, read as the reverse complement.
ATATTTAAAAAAATAAATTAAAAGGTTCAGAAAACTGAACTCAAAAGAAAAAGAAATAATTGGATTGGATTGAAAATAAAATTAAAAAAAATAAAGAAACACCAGAAAACTTAATCTAAGCAAATAATGATAGATGTTGGACACACGGAAAATAATTCATATTTGATTTTAATCTAAGCAAATTAATACTAGCTTATTATTATTTTTTTTAATTTCATTTTACTTGTACTCCTTATTTGGATTCAAGTGTGATTTTTCAATTAATCAATGTGAAAAAAAAAATTGATGCTAAATATTATTAAAATCTCACATGCTTTTTAAGAAAAATAGATTCTTCTTTAATTATTTAATAAGAATTAAATTACACATATTAAGCATAGAGGTGGCAAATGAATAGGATTAGGCGGATTTGGTTCAAGTCTGAGCCGACTTATAGATTTGGCCTAAATAGATCGTATGTTGATCCAAACGGGGCAGAGTTGAAGGTCAACCTACCTGACCCATTTTTTAGTTGAAATTAACTCATAATATAACTACTTTATTATGCTAAGAGTACTATGAAAAGCCTGGCCCATTTTATGAATACAACTCTTAGGTAATTGTTCCATTTTAAAAAATTCATATTTAATAAGAATACTATAAAAATGTTAAAAACAGCATGCATACACATATTCAAATAAAAAATTATATTTACTTTACTTTTAAATCCAAAAATACACATATTATAGTTTTGGTTTTTCTTGTTAAGTTATATATATAATTAATATATCAGCCGAATTAAATAGGTTATATTTCACAAAAGACACAGAGTTTTATCTATCAAAAAAGAAGATTAATGCTTGATCATCTTACTTCTTAATGGTAAAAACAAAATGTGCTGGTAAGAACATTCTTTCTTTTTTCATTTGTTAAAAGAAAATAATAACATAATTGAATTTATAATTTTACCGAATTTATAAGAATATTACAATTATGGATGAGCACAAATGGGTTAATTCATACATTACTAATTTTATTAACAAATCTATTAATTTCAATTAACTATTATATTGATTTTGTTTTTTATTTGGTATTTTCATATCGATCAACCAATACTTTTTTGTTAATTATTAAAAGTTCTTAACAAATAAATTCCATAAATTATAAAAATGTAATGCTATTTTTAATGGTTCAAAATATTTCAAAAATAAAAAATATAAACAAAATATAATATTGATTAAAAAATAAAAAAAATAAAATTTTCATAATTAATTGTAAGAATCGAAAATATATATTCAACATAAAACTAATATTAGAGTGCTCATTATACACAGAATAAATTATTGTAACAAGAAAATAATTTCAATGTTTATTTGCGAAATGTATGTATTATAATAATTTTACAATGTCATATATCATAATATTTATAAATTACAAAAATATTAATAAACTTAAATGTAAAAATTAAAAAGGTTAACTGTCAATTTCTAAAAATAAAAATTATAATTCTAAATTTTCTGTTTAACATAAAAATCAATTCGGTTTCAAATCGATATTCCGAGTAATAGAAAATTCGGTTTGTTTTTGTTTTAATATTACTTACAGCTATATTAAACTTGAAGATTTAGGGCAATTACTCCTATGAAGTAAATCAGGGAATAGTATACTATATATAATATATACTGGATGATTTAACACATGTACTGCCTATATTTATTTATAAATATAAAATATAAACACATGTAGCATAAAGATCTTTGTTATTTTTCAACGTAATAATATGATTATTCATTGTTTGATTTTGTTAATTAGTACCATAAAGGAAATAAAAAAAAAAATTGAAAACTTTGGGTTCATCAATTTGGTAGCAATAAAGTGACAAGTAGCATGAAGTAGTAATACAGAGTACAGAAATTAATTTATTTTAATGTATAAGTTAATTAATATATGAATGATGAAAGATTACAATTAGAGTTTCATTAGCTTGATAATTAGAACAGTTAATTTATCTTAACTAAAATTTTGAAAAACTGTTTTAACTCATTTCTAAGTGGGTTTCCGATTTCTTTTAATAACAATACCACTCTCATTTCTTTTTTAGGTTTGTCCAAACTTGGAGATATTGGAATTACAAGGCATTAACCGGATGAAGACACATGATGAAGTTTATGGTGATCTGATGGATGCTAATGATCCCCAAATAGCCTCTATTTTTCAGAATCTAAAAAGATTTGAAGTATGTGAATATGGAAGATTGAAAATTCTCATGCTTTCCTCAGTGTGTTTCAAAAATTTGACTTACTTGAAAGTGTCAAAGTGTGATGAGATGATAAATCTGATAACTGTCTCAACAGCTAAGAGTCTTGTGGTACTCAGAACAATGATTATTAGCCAATGCAAAATGATGCAAGAAATAGTTGGGGTTGAATATGATGGAAGCAAAGATGTGATTGGTTTCAATCAATTAGAATGTTTGGAGTTTGATGATCTACCAAGCCTCAGAAGTTTCTGTTCAGGTAATTATGCTTTCAATTTTCCATATTTGAATGATGTGAAGATAATAGAATGCCCCAACATGAGGACATTTTCTCAACAAGTGCTCACGCCGAAGCTTAGCAAAGTAAGGAGATTGCGGTCCAGATGGGATTGGGAAGGCAACATTAATAAAACCATTCATAAGTTATTTATGAATGAGCAATATGGGAAGGGTACAATCATCACCATTCATAAGTTATTTATGAATGAGCAATATGGGAAGGGTACGTACTGATGATTCACCAAACCATTTGTGCTTTGATATTAGACATGTTTCTTATACCTTATGATTCCACCTAATTTTTCTTGATTAGATACTTTTTAGGAAATTTTCTTCCTTCATATAGTATCCTCTACTTGTCTCAATAAATAGGACAAATCAATTAAGTTATAAATTGGCTGTTGATGATAAGTTGTAGCAATATTAGTTATAATTCTTAAATTATCTCAGTAAATCATTTTATATAGGAATTGTTTCCCTCACTTATCATTATGAATTTTTTTTCTCATAACGCTAAACCAACAAATGAAGAAACAGAAACAGATGATGATGATGATGATGATGATGACAATGATCATGCCGATGATAATAATGATGATGAAGGGGATCCAGAAGAAATAGAAATGAATGATGATGATGATTATGAAGCAGATTCAGAAAGAAATAGAAACAAATGACCGTGATGATGAAACAGATCCAGAAGAAACAGAAATGAATGATGATGATGATGATGATGATGATGAAGCAGATTCAGAAAAAGTAGAAATGAATGATGATGATGATGATGAATCAGAAGCAGAAGAAATAAACGAAAAAAAAAGATGGAGAAGGCAAAAGAACAAAAACTATGAAGAATAAGCTGAAGAAAAAGATGAAGAAATACATGTGATTAGAAACAAAGATTACATTTTCCATCTAAAGTTTGATGGCAACAGGACCTTCCCTTGATTCTATATGGAAAACATTTTCATATGCAAATGTTAGTGAATTACTGGGCACCCAGAAGACTATTTAAATTTTCATTTTGTCCGAATATTAACTAGTGATCAGCTTAATATCTTCAAATCTGAACTTCTAATCTGATTCAAGTTAACATTAGTGATGTACATCACATTCTCTTGAATATGAAAATAAAAAATAAAATATGGCAGCTGATATTTAATAATATTTTAAAAACACAATCACCTTTGGGATTCTGGATCACCTTCAGAACAAGTGCTATTATCTCCAGAAACACATTTAACAATATCTCTTTCATCATACACAAGCCTTGGATCTATAGCTTTTAAAGGATTTATGTATCTTGATCCATATGCAAATTCAGCTTCCATATTCCTACTAGCATTCATAGGAGAAGCTATATAGACATAAAATAGTTTGACAATTTAGAAACACAAACGAATAATAACTCAATATGAAGCAAATGACTATTTGGCATCACATCAATTTTTAGTTATTACCAGTAGTGATAATAGCATATTTGATTGCTGCAGGAGACCAATTAGGATGAAATGTTTTAACATAAACTGCAATACGAGTGGCATGGGGGCAAGCCATAGAGGTTCAAGATAATAGGTTGAATTTTGTTAACTGCGTTGCTTGAGGGGTAGTTGTGGGTGGAATATTAGAAGGAAATGCTGCCAATATATCTACACCTGGTGCACTTATATTGGCTACATTATATCCAAACAACGTATCATAAATTGCAATCAAATTATACTTATAAAATAGTTAACGATATATATGCACCTTCAAAATATCTGAAGCAATCGTATTCTTGATTGCTTCACTTTTAAATATGTTCCCTGAAGGATTTCAGACAAAAAAAGAAAATGTAAGTTTGTTACAATCCCACATTTGTTGGCCATATGGGTGGTCATTGGTTTATAAGTGTGGAGGGCACCCGCTACTATTAAGAATTTCTTTTGGTGGAACATGGGGCCTTCCCACTTATGGATTTGATGTAACCCTTGGGCTTGTATGGGCAGGCCTGCCACCTGTATGGGCTGTGGCTTGGGCTTTCAGTGGCATTATTCCTAATAACTGATATCAGAGCCACCGGTGCTCCCCAGAAGGCGGCCCAAGAGAGGAACCCCAAAAAACAAAAGGGAATAGCTACCATTGGGAGTAGCTGCCATATTACTTTCAAAGTTAATATTATATTACTTTCAAAGTTCATATTATTTTCGATTGTCTATAAATTATGAAGTTGGATTAAATTTGGTGGTAGAACAAACCTAGCATCAATATCTGAGCAGAAAGTTGATTTTGCATTAATTCTTGCAATCAAATGACTGGCTCCTTCTAAAGGAATTAGTTGAATTTCCCTATTCAGAAAAAACAATTGTTTAGAATGAGGCATGAAAAAGTCTAAATCATATGGAGAAACTAGATACCTACAATAAATGTCTTTCCATTTTCAAGAACAACTTTGCTAATGATTCGGCAATCTATGCGGCTTGCCGCCACAGAAGGTATCAATGGTGCTACACTTATGACCATTCATAAGATAGGGCCATAATTGTCTGTAAAATGAGAGGTGAATAGGGATGATCACGGGATGGGACGGGGAGTGGCTCCTCATCACCTATTGCCCTGCTTAGGAGCGGGGATTTCCTGTCCCCGTCCCACTAGGGATGCGGGGGAAAAATCTCCCCTATCTCTGCCCTCGCAAGGATTCCTGTCCCCAATAAAATTACCCAATTCTAATGAAAATTTTCGATTTCGATAAAGATTTATGACCCGAATAAAAAATATGTCACAATATTTACCTTGTAAAATTTAATAATTCATGACTTAAAATTTATAATATCTCATAAAATTTAAATACAAATATTTATAAACATTTCATACAATTAAAATACAAATATTTGTAAATATTCCATACAATTTAAATATTAATGATATCACTTGAATAATTTACATACCGAATTTAATATATATATATATATATATATATATATATATATAAAATAACAAAATGTTAAATTTTTTCAGGTCGGGAATCCCTACGAGGTCCCCCATCCCTGCCCCTGCGGGGGGAAAATTCGAGGATTCTCTGCCCCATTCGGGTCGGGTCCCTGCCAGGGACAGGGAATCCCTGTCCCGTAATCATCCCTAGAGGTGAGTATTCCTTTGTCCATTGCATGAAAAGCTCCAATTGCAATTAAATCATTAGAAAAATCTACTGTATTAGATAATCCTAACTAAACACTTATAATGTCAACACTATCAACAATAGCATCATTGAATACTGCTAAGATGTCTACTCCTCCACACCCATCAGAACTACAAACTTTATAGGCAATAACCCTGGTAGAAGGAACCCCTCTTATTGCAATACCATTTGCCAACCCGAAAAAACTAGCATTATTTACTCTGTTTCCTACTGATATCGATGCAGTATGCGTTCCATGACCGTTATCATCATCTCTTATGTAATTAACTGTTGGCTCTGATGCGGCATAATATCGAGCTCCAATTATCTTGTTGTCATATAAATATGTCAAGATCATCATTCTCTTGCTTAACCTTATTGAATTTTGATACTTGTAGCTATATGCATAAATTTTAAGAAGGTAGAAATAGATTAGCACTTGTTACAGATGAAATTTTGACTGCCTTCATAGCTTTCTTTCCATTTCTTTAATGGAGGACCAAAACCTTCATCGTTGAAGCTTTCTGATTCAGGCCAGATTCCAGTGTCCAATATACCAACTTTAACATCACTCTCAGCTTTAGGATTTCAACGCGTATTCTCATCAAAACCCAAAAAGCTCTAAGATCTTATAGTTCGAAATTGGTAAGTTCTGCTTGGGAAAACTGACAACTTCGTTCAACTCTATATAAAAGGTTTGGTTTTAATTAGTAGCAAAAGCTATGCGTGTTTCGAGAACTCACTAGCTAACTTTTTTTTGCCTCATATTCAGAGAGCTTAGTAGCAAATCCATTGAAACTCCTTTTGCAATTTCTCATCAACAAATCTTCTGTAGAGCTAGACACAGAAAGAGCAGTTGAAATTCAAAATAAAATTAAAGAAAAATTGAAATTGAAGCTGTAGAAATGGTACCTACTCTCAATAACTCCTTGAAGCAAACTCAAGTGATGAGATGATGGTAAGTATTTCTCTTTAGGAAGTGACCCCATGTACACAATGTAGAGATGCACAACAACATTACTTAATGATTCAGTTATATATATCAGAACTAAATTGAAGAGAATTATATAGAGATTGAACATCAAACTAAAAGGTTGATTTATTAGTTGCTTGCCTTCCTATCTCCATCTGCAGAGACACGGTACAAGTTTGCAATGCACACTACAAGAAATCAGTGAAATAGAGACAGAATTCCGTCTCTAATGGAAATAGAGACGAAAATAGAGTCGGAAATTTTTCGTCTCTATTTGGTTGGTTGCTAAAATTAGAAACGAGAAATTTTTGTCTCTAAAAATAGAGAAAAAAATAGTTTTCGTCTCTATTTTGAGAGACAAAAATTAGTTTTCCATCTTTAAAAATAGAGACGAAAAATAGTTTCTGTCTTTAAAAATAAAGACGGAACTGTTTTTCATCTCTATTTTTAGAGACAAAAAATGAATTTTTGTCTCTATTTTTTAAAATATTTTTTTAAATATATAAAATAATAAATAATATTAATTTTAAAATTGTCTTAATTAATTTACATAATGAACAAATATTAAATGAACAATAAATAAAATTTAAAAAATGTATTTTATAATGTATTAATTTATGTATAAAATGTACTGACATTACAAATAAACAAAACTAACAAAGCTAAAAATTACTAAGGTAAAGGTGAATGTGGACGATCAGCAGACAGTTCTTGCATCTCAACTGGTAATCTTCGTCTAATAAAGTCATCTAACCTATTAATACAGTTCATTAATACGTTGACCGTATTACGAAGCTCAATGACCTCATTAGTAGTCGCCGCAAGTCGACTAGCCATAGCGGTAAAGGATGATGATGCATGCAAATAACAAACATTTGCATAGAAGCCCAAACCGAAGACCCGTCCATGGCGGTCCCTACTGCCAGCTGCATCGTAATATACTCAATCATGATCCACACTCTCGTCGTCCGCTTGCTGACTCTGAAGACTCTTTACTACTCGCTCCTAAAATAAAAATTATTAAATGATATGTAGTAGTAAAAGAAAATGAGAAAATTATAACAAAATAAATAAAAAGTTTTAAAATTAACATAAATGAACTTGTCTAACTCGATCGTTGACGAATTTCACACCGTCATGATTTCGCGTATGAGTGTGCAAAAATAACTCATGGGGATAAGGTGTCCGATTCATTGTAGACTACTGCAAACAACTTATAGGTTAATGACAAATGGATAAAATTTTTCGTAAATTTGTAACAAACCTAATGTATAGTATAATCACAAAAGTAATTATATATATGTATTAATATTTTAATCCCAACTTAATAAGTTTATAACTATTAACAGAATAATACTTGTCTATAATTTAATAAAATTTCGGCAGAATTTTTTCTAAATGTGACGCGCACCAGAACCAGCAAAGCCTTCTTCGAACCCACTTTTAGGATTCGAGAGATTGGTTTGTGTCCTTTGATCTTGGGTATTATGAGTCATCTTGGATGCATCTTTTCCAATAGAATATCGAAAAGGAGGATCTAAACCCACAATGCCTTTAGGCACCTTTTGAGGTATTTTGGAGTCGCCACCCAGTTTACAAGAAACTGAAAAAAACCTTTGTTGGTCTAAACTAGAGATGGTGTCCGGAACTTCACACTTATTTGTGCCTTGGTTAATTATAAATGTGTTTTTAATTAATAAAATTTCATTCCCCATCTCACACGATTAATGCAGTTTATTAAAGCGCATATCAATCACATATGTAAAACGGTAAATAAAAATAAATTACAATAAGACTAGGGGCGGAGTACAACACCCATTGTAAATAAAATATAAATCATACATAAAACGGGGTATTTATTACTGTTGAGGACATTGGTCCTCTCATGCATAATTAAAAAAAAACTATTTTGAAGTGACAATTTATTTTGGATGGAAAACTAGGACATTGGTCTCATTTTATTATTAGAAAATCCAATTTTATTTGTAGAAATATTTTTGTGTGATTTTTGATTAAGCATGCATAAAATAAATGGTTTAATTAATTATTACGTGCCAAATAGCTCAATAAAAATAATAAAGGACAAAATAACAAATACAATAAAAATGATAATTCTTCGGATCTCCTCCTTCGTTCGCACGGGTGCTCAAACAGGGAAACACAAAGATTTGACACCAAAACAAATGCAAATAAACTTGATGTTAGTAATCGGAGCAAGAAAATCAATTAAACAGTTATAACAATAAATAAATTAAATAAAATATGCATATTAGGTGGCAAATAAATTAAGTGACATATTAAAATTAATTGACGTGTTAATAGATCAATATATAAAATATAAAGCAATAATAATAATAATAATAATAATAATAATAATAATAATAATAATAATAACAACAACAACAACAACAACAACAAAGAAAATGATGATGAATAATAACAATAATAATAATGATGATGATGATAATAATAATAAGAAGAATAAAAATAGCAACAACAACAACAACAACAACAACAACAATAATAATAATAATAATAATAATAATAATAATAATAATAAAGATGAACAATTAAATGAAAACGGGAACAACTAACAAAATCAAAAGTTAAATCTACATCTAAAAAAAACCAATATTAAGAGTTAGATCTACGTCCAAAATAACATAAAATAAATAAATCGACAATAAATATATAGATCTACATGCTTATTAACTTAAATATGAGCAAAAATCACGAAAATGAAAATTAAATCAAGAGATCGAGTCTAAAATGTTTATCCTCAGATTTTGGATTCGATGGAAGAATATGATAGATTTTCTTTGTTTTGATCTGCAAAATATGGTTTTAAAATAATAAAATTTAAGATTTTAATTTAAAAGAAAAATTTCTTGAAAAATAATTGAAGAAAAATTAAATTGATACATAAGAAAATGAAGAATTGATTTTCGTTGGCCTCCCAAAAAAATTGTTGCTTGAAATTAATATTTTTTGGCCTTTAAATCTGATTTTTCGTTGAAGAAAAGAAGTAAAGAAAAAAAGATGTAAAAAAAAATATTTTAGAGAGGAACAGATGAAAAAACGCAGAGAAAACTCAAAAAACCTTCAAAATTGCTAACCCCAATTTCTGCCTCTTCCCCTTCTTTTTATTTCCAAAAAAATAATTTTTAGGAAAAAAGTCTTCAAAACCCCGGATTTTGCTGAAAAAAAGTCAAAAAAATTTGAAAAAAAATTGATTTTGGGCGAAAAAAATGGATTTCGGGCGATTTTGGGTCAATTTCGGCGATCGATGCCCGTCCGTGCACGCGACGAGCGTTGGTGCATGCGCAGGGGCGGGATTCTGCCCTCAGAGGCACGGAATCACGCACGCCAGCGCGCTGTGCGGCGCGTAGTGCACGCAATGCTACGCGCGACGCCCGAAATTTTCGATTTTTTTTAAATATGACTAAAAACACTAAAATTTTTAATATTAATTTTTTAAAAACTAATTTTAAAAATATTTTTATTATTTATTTTTTTATTTTCAAATGCAAATTTGGTAAGGAAATCATCATTTTTAACCTTTTTGCCTGTGGAGGCAAATTATCATCATTGGGTAACTCCGATCTAAGCTGACTCAAGACCTGATTTCTATAGTTGCCCCCAATTTAGGGAAAGGTAGTATACTAGTGTCTAGGTGAGCCTAAACTCAAGGAGAAGAAGGAAAGAGACACGTACTTGAGGCAACCTTCTTTCCAAAGCGGGTGATGCTGTTGTGGTGGTTATCGCCACGTTTTTGTCGTGTTGTCCTTTGTTAAAGTGGTAGTGCCGTGATCGTGCAAACCCTCTATAGAGTGGTAGTGTTGTCATCGTACTAACCTTTCTGTTGAGTGGCGCCCTCGGAGGGGTCTTTGGTTGGTCCTCCCTAAGAGGTCTTTAGTTGATTGCCCCCTGAGAGGTCTTTGGATGGAGTCTACCTCCGGAGAGGTCTTTGGTTGATTGCCCCCTGAGAGGTCTTTGGATGGAGTCTGCCCCAAGAGAGGTCTTTGGTTGGTTGCCCCCTGAGAGGTCTTTGGATGAAATCTGCCCTCGGAGAGGTCTTTAGATTAGTTGATTGCCCCTTGAGAGGTCTTTGTGGAATCTGCCCCCGGAGAGGTCTTTGGTTAGTTGCTCCATGAAAGGTCTTGAGTTGACTTGCCCTCTGAGAGGTCTTTGGTTGATTGCCCCCTGAGAGGTCTTTGGATGGTTGCCCCCGAAGAGGTCTTTGGATGGCTACCCTCAGAGAGGTCTTGGAATGATTGCCCCCTGAGAGGTCTTGGGTTGGTTGGTTGGTTGATTGCCCCCTGAAAGGTCTTGAGTTGATTTGCCCCCTGAGAGATCTTTGGTTGATTGTCCCCTGAGAGGTCTTTGGATGGTTGCCTCCTGAGAGGTCTTGGGTTGGTTGCCTCCTGAGAGGTCTTGGGATGGTTGCCCCCTGAGAGATCTTTGGATGGTTGCTCCCTGGTGGTTGTCGAAGCCACCAAAAATAAATACCTCAATTAACCTACCAAATAAATTGCAAATAGGGTAAGAAAGAGTCGAATCCACAGAGACTAGCACTGAAATAATTATAAATAACCGGATTTTTAACAATAAAAATATAAAAGGGGGGATTTTTATGAAACAAAAATGATCAAATACTGAAATTGAAGAAATAAATAAACAAGCAATAAATTGATTAAAAGAAAATTCAATATGCGATAAATTCCAGCCAAAGATATTCGCAGCACAGGTTTAATTCAACCGATCATTGATGAAAGAGTGAATCTAAAAATCAAATAATGAGTCAGTTATAGCCGTCGGCTTCGCGCTCCCGACCTAAAGTTTCCGTATTATTGAATTAATCAAGTAAGACTATAATTAATTCCTAACCAATAAATAACCCTAAACATGCGCAAGGATTTAATTTATTGACAGCATTAATGAAATAGAAAAACCTGACCTAAGCCAACCAACCTCACGCGAGATCAATTTAGACTCAATCATGCATCTACTCAACATAACAACCCTTGTGAGGAAGTTACACTGATTGCCACTTGTTGTTGACTTCACTAAACAATTACGGGTCTAGTAAATTCAACTAGCAATTTATTATTTAATTAAATGAACAACGGTGCCTCATTGAACATAAAATAAATAATAATCTAGATATGGTTTCTCTAAACTTCAGTAGATAACATGAACATTATATGAAATTAAGAACAATAAATTATTGCAACAATCTCACAGTCAATAAAAACCTGGCTTTGAATTGATCTTTAACTGAAATAAGAGTATTTAGCCACACATAATTGAAATAAAATCAAAATTAAATTAAATTGAGAAAATAAACTCCTTGTTACAGCCTTGAGAAAAACACAGATGAAGAAGGAATAGAGAAGATGTTACTGTTCACGTTTTCTCTAGGTGATATAGGAGTAAAAACCTAAATAAGTTAGGAAAGAGATAAAATCCTATCTAAACTTGGAAAATAAATTACAAATATTAAATATAATATTATCCTACTAAAAATACTGCCTAATATCTCCTTAATTACAACATAATTATCCCTAAAAATCAGACTGAGAAAAGGTGGCGGCTAGGTCAACTTCGGATTAAAAATAGGAAAACTGCATTCTGCTCACATCTTGGCTGTTAGCCTTGGGCAAGGTAGCTCCTTAGCCTTGCCCCTTAGCCTTGGGCAAGGCTAAGCGCAAAATCAGCTTCCTGCTTCCAAATTTTTTGATTTTCCTTGACTGTTCCATATTCACTCTATTTGGCTTCAATTGCTTCATTTCCATCACTTTGAATCCTATAATGACAAAAATCACACAACAAGTGAAAAGTACTAAATTAAGCCAAAATAAAGTGCAATAAAGATATGAAAAACAGACCAAAACATGCAATTTTAAGCACACATCAAATTCCCCCACACTTATCCAATGCTTGTCCTCAAGCATAAATTAAACCTCAAGCATAATCCTTTCAAAAGTTCATTCACCCAAATATCAAATTCCATTCCCATGAGTTCCCAATAAATCAAAATGTAAGGCAAGTTAAAGGTAGAAATCCAAAACATTTTACCACAAAATCATATCAAAACATAGGCATCTCAACTAGCTTTTCAAATTAGAAACAGCAAGGTTCACAAACATTAAACACACATAGATTTATATTCCAATTTAAGATTAAATCAATGCATAAAAGAAAACTTATTAAACCAAATTAGACACTTTAATTTTCCACAATTATCAATAGAAAAAGGAAAACCAGGAAATCCATTTCAATTTCTTTCTCTCAATTTTTTTTATTTTTTATTTTATTTATATTTTTTAACTGTAGTGGACTTGAGGGCACCCGGTTCTGACCCGCATACACCCAGTCTTTCCAGTCAAAGAAAAGATTAAAATGCTTATAAGAAATGTAGAGATCCTTTTTACGCGAGGGTACCCGGTTCTGACCCGCATACACCCGGTTGCTCAGATCACACAGTTTCAAGCGGCTACTAGCTCCATTCTTAACCGCTTTTTGAGCGGACAGGGGAGTAAAATTTATTTTATTTTATTTATACATATATTTCTTTTCCTGGTAACCAAATTCCTCAATCTATAAGCACACATACCAAATAAGTGTCAAAAATAGTTTTAACAAGTTTCTAAAATACAAGGAATCCAATTTAAACACATGCAAAATTTTATGTTTCACCTTAAAAATTGAACCTTGATATTTCTAATTCAAAAGATAATTAAAATCACCATAAATTGTATGAAAATGGATAAATAATCATGAACACTACTCAAATTTTGCATAACAAACTGATTCATCAAAACCTAAATGATTTTGGAACTGATTTAGGCAAATACTTTTCCCTAGGATCGTGAATGAAACTTAACAGATATTCAAGGACAAGATGAATGCTACATTGAATAAGGGGACAAGTTCTAATAGCCTAATAAGAATGACAGTTTCACAGAAGTCATGGGCAAAACATCAAACTAGCAAACCAGAATAATCCAAGTTAAATGCCACTCAAAATTTATATGTAATTTTGCTCAAAATAGCTACCTAAAAATACCCCATAGAAGCATATGCATCTAGAGTTTGCATAAATCAACCAATTGCAACATAAAAATTCAACATTAGAGCATTAAAACAAGGAGGCTAAATCATTCAAATTAATTAACAAAATTTTCCTTCACAAATTTTGAACAATTCAGATTTGTTTTCACTTGTCTAAAAAGTAGCACAAAATTCATAAAATTCTTGCATAAATGCAGCCGATTAAACACAATTTCAGCAACAAAATTTTTGTTCAAAATTTGCCTAAATCATTAACAACAAAGTATCATCAATGCAAGTCAAAAATTCAGCAGAAATTTGTTGCTCCAGCAACAACCAAACTGACATTCAGAGCAGCACCACACCAACAATCATCAACACAGAATCCAAAATCAATATAAACATACAACCACATAAACACACAGCACTTCTAATTCAATCCCTCCCCCACATTTTCTCCTCGCATTGTCCCCAATGCGAAATTGCACACAATCGTGGGGCGAAGGATAACAAAAAGTAAAGAATGAGGAAGAATACTACCTTGGGGGAGGAGTAGAGCATTGACATCATTGGGGTGCAGGGTGGGGTGGTGTGAACCCCACATGTCTGAAATAAGCCAGTAGGTTCTCGTACAGGTGCTGTACTGTGGTCTCCAATCGCTGCAATCGTTCCCTATCATTCGAGGACATTGTGGAGGGCGGTGCTGTTGTAGGTGCGCGAGATGTGGAGGCACCAGGTGTAGGCTTGCTCTGTTTTTTAAACACTCGCTCCTCAAAATTAGCTAGCCGACCTGCATCCACAAATAAAATAGCTCCACCCTGCCCGCACTTAAGCAGGCGTAATTTATCAAGAAAAAGTAAGTCCATTAGGTGCATATCACAGGATTTGTGCATATTAGTGGTGCCTAGGTCAACCAAATTGTGTTTAACAGCTAATGATGTCATCAAAGACCCTAAAAACAATTTTTTGGGTGTTCTGGTTAATTTCTCAAATTTAATGGCAAGCCAATAACCTAAATTTACCTTTTTTTGGTGAATCATGCACCACATAAAAAATAATTCAGCCTTGGTGACCACTATGGTGTCATCATTTCGTGCAGAATAATTAAAGGCTAAAAATCTATGAATGAAACGCAAGGCTGGATTCTGAATCAAATATGCCCGTCAGAGTGCGATAAACCTCAATATCATCAAAATCGGGTGGATAGTCACACAGCAGGTCAAGATATTCATGAGTTTTAGAATACTCCTCATCAATAAATCCTAACTGGATGTTAAATCCAGTCACTGAACAAAATTTAAACTCACCCATCAAAGAATAAGATATGTCAAAAGGCTTAGTTAAATTAAATGTAGCCCCTTGGTGCTCAAACTCAAAAGTGCTATAGAATTCACGAACTAATGCATCATAAGCTGGGTAATTCAGCAAGAAAAATTTTTGCCAACCAATTCCATCAATTAAGTCAAAAACCTCATTGAAAATATTTAAAGCATGCAAGGTTGGTTCATCAATACATCTACCAGGGACAATCTCTGTATGCTCAAGCAAGTGAAAACAAGTACGATGTATGTCTTTATCAAAAGCCAAATTACCTTCTAAGTCATGCATTGTTGGTGGAAACTGGCTTTTACCTTCTGCCATTTGGGCTCGTTTTTATCGGTGAACAGGGGAGCCATCTACTTCATCGTTGCCTGCTGGTTCAGGTGGTGGCATTGGTTCAGGCATCTGGGGGATAGTAGCTTCATCATCTTCATTACTGCTTGGCTCCGAAATTTCAATTTGCCGTGATTTGTAGGTAACCGGGCCTTTGCGCTTCTGAGCAGTGGATGAAGATTGTTGACGCGGGCATTGACTGGAAGCTGCGATTGGTGTAGGATCCACACTAGGTGGCTGTTGAGTGGGGTTAGATGGCGGTGATGGAGGGGAGGTGGAGGGGGCTGGTGGGTCATCGGTGGGAGTGGTGGTACCCACAAATCTGCCTCGTCGTGGCTTCTTGGGTGCAGAATTCTTTAATCTGACCATGGTGTGTTGGAGTAAGTGAAGATCGGAGGTTGCTTCTGGGCAGTGAGGAGCGGTGGTGGCTGTTCTGGAGCTGCGTGTCGATCTTTGGTGGTTGAGAGGAGCATGCGATCGTTGAGATCGGAGGTTGGGTCACGACGGTGAGCTGTGGCGTTGGGGGCTTGTGCGATGATTGGTGAGCTATGGCGTTGGGGCTTGGGCGATGATCGGTGGCAGTGGTTCTTGGTGGTTGGTGGTCGGCGTTGGGAGCTTGTGAGCTGTAGAGTGAAAGTAAAATTAGAGATGTAAATTAATTTTGTTAGGGTAAAAGAAAATAATGGCAAATGGGTAAAAGAAATTAACTCAACCGAAGTAAAATAACTCAGTTGAATTAAAAATAGAAATAAAACCCATTGGAGTAGAAAAGCCCAAGAATTAAAAAGCAGTAACCCAACAGACCGATTAAACCCAGAATATATTGAAGATAGCCTGCAATTCAAAAGATTAAATCAAGACCCATCAAATACTCCATTAAAACCACCCTTAACAACTTATTCCTCAAAAACATGGCATTAGTTTGCTTGAACCATTAAATATTATGTGCCCAAAATAAATGTCCAATGCTATCACTCTGAATTTCCCACGTGTTACCAACATACCTGTGAAGAAAAAGAAGTGAAGTTAACCATGATAATGTAATCAGGTAGAAGAAGGTAGTGAACTAAAATAAATTAAATAAAATTGCAATTAAATTCAAATAGGTATCTGTTAGCCTTGAACAAGGCTAAAGAGTGGGTTGCCTTCCAGAAGTGCCTTTGTTTAACGTCTTTGGCTAGACGTTCCTGTTTCAATTCTCTTTCATAGGCAAAGCCAGCTGTGTTTCCTCATGTCCTTCTGCTACAAACCCTTCATAGAAAGGTTTAAGGCGATGACCATTAACTTTAAAAATTTTTCCATTCTTCATGCTCTGTATTTCAACTGCACCATGAACAAAAATGTTAATAACAACAAAAGGTCCTATCCATCTGGACCTTAATTTTCCTGGAAATAATTTCAAACGTGAATGAAATAATAAAACTTTCTATCCTGTTTGAAATTCTTTCCTAGATATCATCTTGTCATGGAACCTTTTTGTTTTCTCCTTGTAAATTTTGGAACTTTCATAAGCTTCATTCCTTAATTCTTCAAGTTTTTGGAGCTCTAATTTACGGTTCTCTCCTGCTGCTTATAGCTCCATGTTGCATTGCTTTATAGCCCAATATGCTCTGTGTTCCAGCTTTACAGGTAAGTGACATGGTTTGCCATACACCAATCGATATGGGGACATTCCTATTGGCGTTTTGTATGCAGTTCTATAAGCCGAAAGAGCATCCTCTAGCCTCAAACTCCAGTCCTTTCTATTTGGATTCACCGTTTTCTCCAATATAGATTTGACTTCTCTGTTGGAAATTTCAGCTTGTCCACTGGTCTGGGGGTGGTAGGCAGTTGACAAGTGATGTGTAACTCCATACTTCCTCAACAATACATCCATGATTTTGTTACAGAAATGTGTCCCTCTGTCACTTATGAGCACTCTTGGGGTGCCAAACCTGCAAAATATATTATTTTTGATAAAATTCACCACAGTTTTGGCATCATCAGTTCTTGTGGCCTTAGCTTCAACCCATTTAGAAACATAATCTATTGCAAGTAAAATATAATTATTCCCATAAGAAGATGGAAAAGCCCCATGAAATCAATACCCCACACATCAAATATTTCACATACTAATATAGGTGTGAGTGGTATTTGATCTCGGTGTCCAAGATTACCTGTTCTCTGGCATTTGTCACAAGACTTACAGTATAAATATGCATCTTTAAATAATTGAGGCCAAAACAAACCACATTCTAACACCTTCTCGGTTGTCCTTTTGGGACCAAAATGTCCTCCACATGCCTCAAAGTGACAGAAGTGCAAGATGGACTGCACTTCACTATCAGGGACACATCGTCGAATAATTTGATCGGAGCAGTATTTCCATAAGTACGGTTCATCCCAAGCATAGTAGCTGGCATCTCTCTTCAACTTGTCCTTCTCAAATCTGGAAAAGTCTTCAGGGACAACACCTGTAACCAAGAAATTCACAATGTCAGCATACCAGGGACTGTTAGTTACTATGGAAAATAAATGTTCATCTGGAAAATCATCATTGATAGGCAATGCATCATCATTCAACAATAGTCTACTGAGATGATCAACCACCAAATTCTCATACCCCTTTTTATCTCTAATTTCAAGATTAAATTCCTGTAGTAAGAGAATCCATCGGATTAAACGAGGGTTAGCTTCCTTCTTCTTCAGCAAATATCTTAAAGCTGCATGATCAGAGAAAACAATTACTTTAGTACCCTACAAATACTGTCGAAATTTTTCTAAAGCAAAAACAATAGCTAAAAGTTCTTTCTCTGTTGTTGAGTAGTTGCTTTGAGCACTATCCAATGTTCTTGAAGTATAATAGATCACATGAGGATTTTTTCTAATTCTTTGGCCAAGAATAGCCCTACTACATGATTACTGGCATCGCACATTATTTCAAAGGGGAAATTCCAGTTGGGGGGCTGGATAATTGGTGCAGAGATCAGTCTCTCTTTGAGTGCATCAAAGGCATTCTTGCAGGCTTGATCAAACTCGAATGTCACATCTTTTTACAACAATTTACACAGCAGTTGGATGATTTTGGAGAAATCCTTGATGAAACGTCTATAAAAACCTGCATGTCCAAGAAAAGAACGAACCTCCCGCACACTTGCAGGGTAAGGAAGAGATTGTATAACATCTATTTTAGCCTTGTCTACCTCTATACCCTTTGAAGATACAATGTGACCCAAAATCAACCCTTGATCTACCATAAAATGGCATTTATCATAATTAAGGACCAGATTAGACTCTAAACATCTTTTCAAAATCTTGATTAAGTTAGACAGACATTCATGAAATGAATTTCCATAAATCGTAAAATCATCCATAAATACTTCTATGATTTTCTCAACATAATCTGAAAAGATGCTTACCATACATCGTTAAAAAGTCGCTGGAGCGTTGCAAAGTCCGAATGGCATCCTATGGTAGGCGAATGTGCCAAAGGGGCAGGTGAATGTGGTTTTCTCCTGGTCTTCGGGTGCCACCGGTATTTGATAAAAACCTGTATAACCATCAAGACAACAGTAAAAAGATTTTCCAGCAAGTCTTTCTAGCATTTGATCAATAAAAGGAAGTGAAAAATGATCTTTTCTGGTAGAGGCATTTAATTTTCGGTAGTCTATACAAACCCGTTTTGGACACGAGTGGGCACCATCTCTCCATACAACAATAATTCCTGTCTTTTTGGGCACAACTTGGACTGGACTCACCCAATTACTGTCTGAAATTGGGTAAATCACTCTTGCATCCAGCATTTTTTATATTTCCTTTTTCACCACTTCCATCATTGGTGGGTTCAATCTTCTTTGTGCTTGCTTGCTGGGTTTGATGTCTTCTTCCGAATGGATCCTGTGCATGCAAGTAGAGGGACTTATGCCTTTTATATCAGCAATGGTCCATCCAATTGCCTCCTTATGCTCTCTCAAAGCTTGAATCAGTAGCTCTTCCTCCTTAGGGTGCAGCTTATTAGAAATTATCACTGGGAGTGTTTTCTCTTCACCCAAGTAAACATACTTCAAATGGTCAGGCAACACCTTAAGCTCCAATTCTGGTGCCTGCAACACAGATGGCAAAAGCGTTTTGTTAGTGCTGGTTAATTCCATATGATTAGAATCACTTACCATCGGTTTCAAAGCTTCTAACTCCATCACTACTTCCTGCAACTCATCCCCAATACCCAGTTCTTCTTCTACTGCATCAAACCTATCCCTGTGAACATTTTTAGTGAAAGCAATCTGCAACTTGTCAGTCCCACTCATTTTAAACACTTTTTGAGCCAATGGTTTAATAACATCAATTCCACATACAGAAGCTATTTCATTAGGATATTTCATAGCATCATACATGTTGAATTGCACTATTTTACCATCAAATTCCATTGTAAGAGTACCTTTGTATACATCAATTTTAGTTCTTGCTATTTGAAGAAATGGCCTACCTAATAAAATGTCAGCTGAATCACCTGAATTTCCTTCATCATCCATGTCAATTACATAAAAATCAGCAGGAAAAATTAAACCATTCACCTGAACTAATACATCCTCTAGCAATCCCTCAGGATAGACTATTGACCTGTTGGCCAGTTGAATAACTATTCCTGTTTCTTCTAAGGGTCCAGCATTCAAACTGGTGTAAATGGACTTAGGCATGACATTTATAGACGCACTTAAATCACACATAGCTCTTTTAACAATTAAATTACCAACTTTACAAGAAATAGCAAACATACCTTTATCCTTGCATTTTGTTGGCATTTTTCTTTGAATAACAGCTGAAACATTTTCATTCACAGTAATTTTCTCATATCCAACCTGTTTTTTCTTGTTAGTACAGAGCTCTTTAAGAAATTTTGCATATCGAGGTATCTGTTTAATAGCATCTATCAAAGGAATATTTACCTCAACCTTATGAAAGGTCTCAAAGATGTCTTGTTCCTCTTTTTTCTTTTTATAGATTTAGCTAACCTTTCAAGAAATGGGGGCTGCACAACTAAAACAGGGGGCTGGTCTGAATTTTTACCTGAGGGCTGTACTTTTTGCTCAATTTCAGCCTCTTTCTTAACTTCTTTTGACTTTTTCTGATTTTCTCCTTTGGGTAGGGGCTGCTCCAGCTCTTTTCCACTCCTTAGAACAATAGCACTCGCATTTTGCCTCGGATTTTCTATGGTTTGTGAGGGCAAACGTCCTTGGGACTCAATTCTACTCAAGGATTGTGCCATTTGGCTCATTTGTGTCTCTAAATTCTGAAGCCTTGAGTCTGACTTCTTTACATGCTGCTGGAGATCCTGCATATTATTAGTCAAAGAATGAACAATGTCCTCAAGACTCATACCCTGTTTAGGAGCTGGTTGAGCATGTTGCTGTGGTTGTCTAGGCTGGAATTATTGCTGTGGATTTTGTTGCCTAGCTCCATAGCTGAGATTGGGATGATCCCTCCACCCTGGATTATACGTGTTGGAATACGGATCATATTTCCTGTAGGGCTGTCCAGAATATCCTCCCATTGCATTTACTTGCTCTTGTGAGTCATCTTGAAGTGTTAGGCACATGTCTGTGGGATGTCCAGTGTATGTACATATTCCACACACTCTTGCTTGCGAAGATGTACCTAAAGCCATATTTTGCACAAGAACAGTTAGAGCATTCAATTTATCTTCAATGGAAGAAAAACTTACCTCATGTACTCTTCTTGGAGGGTCCTGATATCTTCCAAACTGTTGGGAAGTGGCTGCCATATTCTGTATCAACTCACGTACTTGGGCAGGGGTTTTATTATTGAGGCTTCCCCCACTTGCGGCATCTATCATCCTTCTCTCCACACTCAACATACCCTCATAAAAATACTGAATAAGGGACTGATCGGTGATTCCGTGTTGGGGGCAGCTTGCACGTAATTTCTTGAATCTTTCCCAATAGTCATGAAGTGACTCCATATCCTTTTGCCTGATTCCACTGATTTCTCTCCTAATTACAGCAGCTCTGGAGGCTGGAAAAAAATTATCTAGGAACATTCTCAACATATCAGTCCACGTTGTGATCGTTCCTGATGGTAAGTTCAAGATCCACTCTTTTACAAAATCATCCAATGAGAATGGAAAGGCCCTTAATTTCACTTGCTCTTCAGAAACTCCTTGTGTTCTCATACCAGAAAAAACCACATGAAATTCCTTCAAATGTTTGTGAGGGTCTTCATTCTCTAAGCCATAAAATGTGGGTAATAAGTGAATCAGCCCCGATTTTAGTTCAAAAGCGGTGTCCAAGGCTGGATAAGTTATGCACAGGGGCTGTTGGTTCAAAGGGGTGCATTTAATTCTCTCAAAGTTCGTTCTGCCATTCTTTCCTCTTCTATTTCTGCTGGAAAGTCAGTAAGATCAGTTTCCTCCTCTTCTTGCTACTGTCGGGAAGAATTTTCAGCAAGTTCCTTGCGTATCCTTATTTCTTTTCTCAATCTCCAGGCTATTTTTTCAATCTCTGAATCGAACAAAATTTCTTCCGAAATTTTAGACCTGGTCATTAACAAATTAAATCAAGTTAGACTAGTTCCCGGCAATGGCGCCAAAATTTGGTGGTTGTCGAAGCCACCAAAAATAAATACCTCAATTAACCTACCAAATAAATTACAAATAAGGTAAGAAAGGGTCGAATCCACAGAGACTAGCACTGAAATAATTCAAAATAACAAGATTTTTAACAATAAAAATATAAAAGGGGGGATTTTTATGAAACAAAAACGATCAAATACTAAAATTAAAAAAATAAATAAACAAGCAATAAATTGATTAAAAGAAAATTCAATATACGATAAATTCCAGCCAAAGATATTCGCAGCACAGGTTTAATTCAACCGATCATTGGCGAAAGAGTGAATCTAAAAATCAAATAATGAGTCAGTTATAGCCGTCGGCTTCGCGCTCCCGACCTAATCTTTTCGTATTATTAAATTAATTAAGTAAGACTATAATTAATTCCTAACCAATAAATAACCCTAAACACGTGCGAGGATTTAATTTATTGACAGCATTAATGAAATAGAAAGACCTGACCTAAGCCAACCAACCTCATGCGAGATCAATTTAGACTCAATCATGCATCTACTCAACATAACAGCCCTTGTGAGGAAGTTACACTAATTGCCACTTGTTGTTGACTTTACTAAACAATTACGAATCTAGTAAATTCAACTAGCAATATATTATTTAATTAAATGAACAACGGCGCCTCATTGAACATAAAATAAATAATAATCTAGATATGGTTTCTCTAAACTTTAGTAGATAACATGAACATTATATGAAATTAAGAACAATAAATTATTGCAACAATCTCACAGTGAATAAAAACCTGGCTTTGAATTTATCTTTAACTGAAATAAGAGTATTTAGCCACACAAAATTGAAATAAAATCAAAATTAAATTAAATTGAGAAAATAAACTCCCTTTTACAGCCTTGAGAAAAACACAGATGAAGAAGGAATAGAGAAGATGTTACTGTTCACGTTTTCTCTAGGTGATATAGGAGTAAAAACCTAGATAAGTTAGGAAAGAGATAAAATCCTATCTAAACTTGGAAAATAAATTACAAATATTAAATGTAATATTATCCTACTAAAAATACTGCCTAATATCCCCTTAATTACAACATAATTATCACTAAAAATCAGATTGAGAAAAGGTAGCGGCTAGGTCAACTTCGGATTAAAAATAGGAAAACTGCATTCTGCTCGCGTTTTGGCTATTAGCCTTGGGTAAGGCAGCTCCTTAGCCTTGGGCAAGGCTAAGCCCAAAATCAGCTTCCTGCTTCCAAATTTTTTGATTTTTCTTGGCTGTTCCATATTCACTCTATTTGGCTTCAATTGCTTCATTTCCATCACTTTGAATCCTATAATGACAAAAATCACACAACAAGTGAAAAGTACTAAATTAAGCAAAAATAAAGTACAATACAGATATGAAAAACAGACCAAAACATGCAATTTTAAGCACACATCACTCCCCGGGAGGTCTTTAATTAATTGCCCCCTAAGAGGTCTTTAGTTGATTGCCCCCTGAGAGGTCTTAGGTTGATTTGAGAATTACCTCTTCAGAGGACCTAGAGATTTTTCTCTTGAGAGGGCTTTGATTGATGCTTGGATTGATGATGGGATTGATGTCTAGATTGATGTTGTTTTGGTTGCTTATTTGGATTAACGTTTGTACTGATGTTGTCACTTGCCTTTTTTCAGTGTTCGCATCGAATCTCTCTCTGCAAAGCAGGAAAAACCAAATATGCAGGCAAAAAAGTGAGCATACACGTGAAATGCATGAGTCATGCAAGAATGCAGGATGAGAATCCATCTATGTGGATTTGGAGGTGATGGCCGGTTTGACCGTAGTCTTCGGTAGTATCAGCGCCCCCTAAAGTTGCTTTTGAATTTCATGCCTTTGGGGATTATGAGGCTCCCACCTGGTACCTGTAGTCATTTTTTGAAGGTAGCACATCCCTTGTGGATTTTTCACACTAGCTTTTTTTGGCGGGAAATGCGTCTTTTGCGAATTTTCACATAACCCTGTGCCTTATTTTTTTTTCCTGAAATGAAACCCAATCTAGTGGCTTTTCTCTTCCTTTTTTTTGAACGACAGACCGCATGTTTTCAGGTTTTCACCCTGGCTTTTGGCCTAAATTTTGTTTAGAGCGCCAATTACGGTTTTCATCTCTAACGGCCCTTTATTTTTTTAGATTACTGAAGCTGTTGGCAAAAATCTTTCAAGCAGGATCGGTATGTGCTTGCATCTTAGTTATAGCTGTATAAACTTGACTCCTCTCACAATGACACTACAGAATTGCATCTGTTGTTGACAGCTGGATAATTTGACTGAAGGACCTGAACGGTGAGAGTAGTAGAGGGTAAACAGTAGGTGAAAAAAATGCATATTTCTCAATTAGATTTCATTAAAAATAATCATTGTTTGGCATTAATCTTAAAGAATACAAGACCTCATCTAATCTCAAGACAGATCTTGACAGCATCAAACTCCTGTTATCAATCAGCCCTCTCGGGTTTTCATGATTGACGATTTTCTCTCAGCTTCTTTTTCCTTTTTTTTCAGCCTTTTCCATGAACTTTCCTTCAGTTTATCAGTGTTGATTGAACTTGCTTTCATCTTTACTAGCTTGGGAGGCTGCTCCTTCCGGCGATGGTTCTTTTAGCATCAAAGTTCCGTTCTTGGTCCTTGTACAAAACGGCTGAGATAGTGAGTTTCTTCGCTTGAATCTGTGTCTTCCTTTTGTTGGTTTTGGGTAGCTTAATTTCTGAGGTAACTGTTAATGGTTAGGATGGAGTTATGCGTTGGGGTCAAATAGCACAGGGTAAAACTATGGTTTAGGACAGGACTATGGTTCTTGCATTTTTTTTAGAGGTGATGAGCTGTCCTCCTGAGTTTGGTTATATGGGTGCTTTTGGTCTCATATAATTTAAGGTTGGTCTTGATTGGTTTTGAGGTACACATCTTAAATAGTTGGGAGGAAAGGGATTCTAAGGCTTGGTTATGTTTCTTGTGAAGGTCCAGGGTTTCATTCATCTATCCCCTGATGTAGCACTCAGAGTTTGCCTTGCCAAGCTGCACTATATGCATCTTGAATGTTGAGGGGGAAAAGGAATGGCCTTTGAAACTTCTCTTGTCATTATGTCGATATATTGAAGTAGCGCTGACCAAACAATATCCTTGTCAATTATCAGCATGTCATTCCATGTCCAGGCGAAGGCTCTTTTGATTTCTTTCTTTTTCTTTTTTTAATTTTTCATTTTTTTATCTCTCAAAAATTTCCTCTCTTCAGGAGTTATATCAGCTGCTTTGGACTTTTTAAAGTCTCGAGATTAGATGCAATCATATTAATTGAATTAATGTCAAAATGAATGCATTATGATCATGTGAAATGAAATCATTAGAAACATCATGCAAATAAGCCAAAATTGTTCAATTTATTGAAAATAACCAAACTGTCATAATTAGTTCTTGGAACGAAAAGAAATAAAACATTTAAAAAATATAATTTTGTTCCCCACTCTCTTGACAAGTGACAGCGACGTATTCATTTCCATGTAGCTCCTGCAAAATGTGTCACTTAGGTGGACCAGATTCGATCACATATTTGGTGGAGGGACTGCATTATAGCCTGGCTTCTTCTTCTTCTCTCTCTTCTCGGGATCCGTGATCTGTTTGGTATCAATAAGGTCTTGGATCTTATTCCTCAAAATTCAACAATGATCTGTCAAGTGCCCAGTGTGTTAATGGTAGGCGCAATACTGGTCCTCTCTATGTCCTGGCTGTCCGTAATTTATGGCTGGTCTGGGCAGCAATGGTTGTAGCTTGCCTTCTTTTATCAACCTCTCTAGTACACAAGATAGGGGACGACCTAAATTGGACTAGTACCTCTGTTCTTGTCCAATTCCAGTAGCTGAAACTTCTGCTGTCTTGCCACTCCTGCCATTACTGCTCCCGACACCACTTGATCTGTACCCTGATTGATTCCCAAAGTTCTTCCCAGCAAAGTTATTTTGGCTTGCTTTCTTTGCTATGTAAGCCGCCTTGGCCTCTACAGCAATGTCCTTAAGTGACTCTCAGTCTTTGAGCCCCTTAAAGCTGAGCAAATCCTTCAAGTAAGGGCAGGAGTTCCTGATAAACAGCCTGATCTGGTCAGCAGTGTCAGGTTTTCGCTTCATCTCCATGACCCTATTCCTCCATCTTGTGAGGTATTCATGGAATGACTCGTCACTCCTCTGTTGTAAAAGGTCAAGGTCCTTTAGGGTGACCTCCATCCTAGTGCTGCAATTGTACTGCTTCATGAATTCATCAGTACAAAGGTTTCAGTCCTCTTTGGATCTCCTATCCAGCCCGTGGTACTAGTCTCACTACAAAAAAATCTCAAATTAGCGACTGAAATTAGCGACGGAATATTTTTCGTCGCTAATTAGCGACTAATTTGCGACACAATTTATAATTAGTCGTGAAAGACCATTTTTTTCATATTTAGCGACGGAATAGCGACGGAATAAAGAATCCGTCGCTAAATTTTGGCGGCAATTTATGGCGCCTTTTTTTGCGACTATTTAGCGACGAAAGAATCCGTCGTTAATATTTGCGACTAAATTAGCGACTAAAAAATCAGTCGCTAAATTTAGCGACGGAAATTTCAGTCGCTAAATTTTGAGAGCAATTTAGCGACATTATGTGCGACCGATTTAGCGACTAAATCTGTTGTCGCTAAACGGATTTAATTAGCGACGGATATTTCAGTCGCTAAAAATTTTTCAAATTTTTTAAATATTAAAATAATTTTTGGGAATTAAAGTAATATTTTAATGACGGAATAATCCGTCAATATATCGTCAATAAAATTAATTATAATATTAATAAAAATATGTATACATACTTATAATTATTAATTATTTTTAATATTTTTGCTTTACACATGAAATTATATTGAAATTCATTATATTTGCTAATTCCGATAAGATTAACATTTAATCTTAAAAATATATAATTAAAACAATTGTAAACAAAATCTAATAATTTTTTTAATACTTTTATTTTACTGAAATTCTTTGTTTTACTATAACTTTCTTAATTTTATTATTTCTTTTTTAATATGAATTGTTTGTTTCCCTAATTTGGGAGAAAAGCTCTTGATTTTGGAATAAAATTATTCTATCCCAAAAATTTTCGATGTTGTAATTAGTAATTCGTTGGGCTAAATATTTACCAAATGCCAATTTTGACCCAAATGATCCGAATTTTTTTTATATTTATATTGGAATTTTCTTTTAACACTACTTAAATAAATATTTGAATTATTTTAATTAAATAGATTTATAATAAATGAATGAAAAAAAATAAAAAAAAAAATAAAAAAGACAAAGTGAATAATAATACATAAATCCTTAAGTCTATAATTATTGGTGAAATGAAGAAAAGCAAAGAGAGTGAGCAGGGGAGTCACGAAATCGGGGGTGAGGGTTGGGGGAGGGGGGTGGACCGGAGATCATAACTGAGAGAGAGAGAGAGCGCACTGCAACGGCGACGATCGGACCGCCGTTCTTCGCAACGTCGGCTAGCCCAACCGATCGGGTCTCTCATTCGCGAAGATAGACCCGATTTGGAGAGAAGACCGAACGTTCTTCTGCTTGCTCCGGCCACCTCCGGTGACTGGTGGCGACACGCTAGGCAACGGACAACTCCTAGTGGCGAGGCAATTCTCTGGTGTAACTTCTGCCTTGTCACTCGCCGGCGATGAAGAGATCGAGGTTGAGGTGGACCGAAGCTTCCGCCGGCGATTCCGATCAAACGGCGGGCCGTATTGGTGTGTGACCACCAGGAATGGAGTCCCCACACCGTGAGCTTCGTTCCGGTAGTGGTGTCATCTCCGGTGTGGAGCTCCGGCGAGTCTCTGGTGACTGACGAAATTCCAGACCAAAATGACTGAAAAAAAAAGCTGTAAGTTATCTCTCCCTATATAGTTTTACATTCAATCTCGCCTCAAATAATAAGTTCTTAGAGTTTCAAATGCAATTTTCTGTCAATAAGAACTGTTTAATTTGATTTCTTTAATTTCTATTTTTAATCTTGTCTTTTACTTTAGATTGAGTAACTAATTTGTGCTGTGAGCAACTGATATAAGAATTAGCTTTTTGTTTATGCTACTAGTATAAAAATTGCAGTGTGATAATTGGATTTTCGTTTATGCTATAGCCAACATGATGATTGTTTAGTGCTGAATTTGAAGAGTATACGTTTCTGAATTTGAAGAGTGTTTAATATTATCTTGGTTTCAATTTTTAGTGCTTGGAAGTTCCACTGAGACCTCAATATCATGGAGGAATAATAGTAAACCCGGAATTGAATGATGGGTTGAAGGGGTGGTCTTCTTTTAGATATGCTGAAATAGAGCATAGAGAATTGAATGGCAACAAATTCATTGTGGCTCATACCAGATCTCACCCATATGCTAGTTTATCCCAGAATCTCTATTTGCATAAGAACAAACTCTACACTTTCTCTGGTACTTACCCTTTTCATTTATAATGTATCTAAGCTTTACACTTTCATTTATGAATCCATAGAATAGTTGTATCTAGTCTATCTAGTTTAGACTAGAAATTTTAATATATTTATAAATATGATGAGCCAATTAATGCTTAATTTGTGAATTGTTGGTGCAGCCTGGATCCAAGTGAGCGAGGGAAGTAGTCCAGTAAAAGCAATATTCAAAACAAAAACTGGGTATAGACATGCTGGTGCTGTTGTTGCCCACTCCAATTGTTGGTCCATGCTTAAAGGTGGCCTCACTGTTGATACCTCTGGCCCTGCTCAACTCTATTTTGAGGTGAGTTAGTTGATTGGTTTATTAAAAAAAACCCTTATTTTTTTATTATGTTGTATTTTCAAAGTGACCAAATTACATGTCCAAATAATTTTCAACACTTCGAATTTCCATCCTCTTGTGTGCAAATAATATTATAGAAAACTGATAAACTAAGATAATATTAATTGTTAAACTTTAGAGGAGATAAAAAAAAATTATTAAACTCTAGAGACTTTATTGCTTTGTTCAATTTTCTACATTCATTTGTTTTCTTTTTTACCTTATAATATTTCATCATATTAAAATAATATTTTACTAATATAAATTTAATTATAAATTATCTTTATAACATAAAAATAGCTACGCAATTGGCTCGGTCAATCAATAACTAAAAATATAAAATTAGGTTACATGATAATTTTCTTAATTTTTATATTTGTAAATATCATAAAAAAAAATCACAAAAGACAAAAACAAGGAGGAGTTGGGTCATTAAAAAAGAAGAAGAAAATAATGATTTAATCAGTCGTCTTATGTAAAATGCCTGAGATTAAGGCATTTTACATAAGACACCATATCTAAGTAACGCATTTACCTGAGTTCCTTAGCAGATTTCGCATTTTTGCTCCCTGCAATTTGAGAATGTGTAGTTCTTCTTATTCCTTCAGTTTAATTGCTTTAATTTTATTTTTTGTTGGTTATATTCTAAGTTTCCTTTTCCAATCTCTGATATGTTAGATATGGTGTGTGCAAGCAGAACGAAACATTCAATGCAGAACTTTGTGATTTACACTGTCGGTGAGTTGAAATTCACTCTAGAAGTGTTAAAACTATTTTTTTTTTGGTAATTTCCTTTTTGATAATTATATTTCCAACAATTTTAGTTACTTATTTCATAAAAAGATTATTTTTTTTTCTTATTTAAATCCTGATTTCTGTGCAGGTTTGTGTTATCTGTCCTACCTCCGAAAATTGTCTCCTATGGTTTTGCTATTATTAATTTTTGGAGATTAATTTATTTGGATTTGCTACGTAATTTACGCTGTTTTACTTATTTTTATTTTTTTTATTTTAGGTCTCTAGTTGAAACACAAAATCAGTCCGGAATCAATAAAGTTACGAAATCATAGACAACATATAATGTAATTTATGTATATTTATTTTTAATGTAATTTTGCTTATTAGGAACATAATATGAAAATTTATGTATTTTATTTTTTTATTTATTTTAAATTATTTTATTTTGTTGAATACAAGGTCGATATTCGATCTATTCGGTTCCGTTTAAAATCGAACCTAACCGATCATTTACACTCTTAATTGTACACTTAAATTTATTTTTATAATATTATATTTTTAAATTAATAGTATTATTAATAATATTGCATAATTATTATTTATATAAATTAAATTTTTGATATAATAATAATAATAATAATAATAATAATAATAAATAAATTGAATTAAATTTATTTGAAAAATATTTAATAATTTTAGCGACGGAATGTTTTGTCGCAAATATTTTTTAATACGACTATCTGAATATTATTTAGCGACGGGTTATTTCGTTTTTAGCGACTGAATTTTACGTCGCTATTTTTAGCGACGGTTTTAAGTTTAGTCGCAATTTTTTTGCGACGGCCTGATTAGCGACTGTTAGTCGTTTTGTCGCTAAAAGGAATTAGCGACGGAAAATAAGGAATTAGCGACGGAAATTGCCGTCGCTAATTCCTTATTTTTTTGTAGTGTCTACTGCCAGACCCACCAGACTAAGGCAGAAATACTCCACTTTCTGCTTTTTGCTCAACCCGGTGCCTTTTATTACCAGGGTGTATACTGTTTGATGTGTGCAGATGGATCGAAAGTACCATCGAATTTCGGCAGCTCAAGCATCTTGAACCTTTGGGGTAACAGCTCTTCCTCCCCTAGATCTTTATCCTCAAGGTTGATCCCTTTTCCAGCTCATAACATGCGGGTGATAGCTTCAATCTGTTATCTTATCCCCCT
The DNA here is from genome assembly GCA_947683425.1 of Excoecaria cochinchinensis. NCBI lineage: Eukaryota > Viridiplantae > Streptophyta > Magnoliopsida > Malpighiales > Euphorbiaceae > Excoecaria > Excoecaria cochinchinensis. The sequence continues at coordinate 98,175 of CANTUQ010000122.1, read as the reverse complement.
CAAAGTCTCATCCTCTAACCTGGGTTCTCTGCCCCTCACAGCTTGTTAGACCATTAGCTCTTCATCTTCCTCCTTTATCCTAAGATTATCATTAGGATTGGGGATCCTTTCCCCTCTTGGCTCGATGGGTACGACAGCTCTGTGCTCATTGATAGGTTAATGGGCGGTAACCCCAATGAGAGGAGCCTCTCCACTAATAGGTGGTTCGGCTTGCTCCTGAGGAAGGACCGCCGGCGCTTATGGAACAACAGGCGGCGACGGAGCAATAGGTGCTTGTGGGATAGGAGGGTGAGCAATTCTTTTTGCCATTGCGCCCATCATTTCTAACATTCTTCGCTCAAAATCTTCTAACCTCCTAGTAAGGTCTTGAGTGGTCAAAGTTCCAGTCTCTTCTGCCATGGAGGATGATTCACTGGTTGTTGAGAGTGACTCAAAATCTCAATTAAGCACTAATTCTAGTGATCCAAAGGGCGAGTCCGTACTCACTACCTGACCGTCAGGACCTCTAATCCACTTGGACGAATCTATGATGGCTGAAAAATTTAAATCGTTAAAATGGTGCATGGATGGTATGTACAGTGCATGATCGTGAGCTATGCAGCATTTACAACCACATGCAAGCAAGTAGATAGATCCTTCCAACCTTATTGCCCCCCACACACGAGGTCATGCAGTCTTTGTCCTAGGTGGGCTTAGCCCATAGGTCAACGGGAAAGCCAATGGGTGCGTATGATGCGCGGTGGAAAATCGGCAGCATAACACTCTTAATTTAAAGCACATGCGCATGGATTTTGGCCATTATATATTTAGACCTTTCAAACAGACTAAAATGAGCCCACCGGGACATGAAAGCCTTTGATGAACGCCCAATTATTATGTTCGAATTGGTTTAATATACAAGGGCCCACATAGCAAGCATTGTATTAAGGTATATGCAACCTAGGGGAAGTATCTATTGCCATTACATGAGATTTAGTCAAAGGAGGTGTTACTTTAAGGTTACCCAAGCATGGTCCCTGCTAACAGGTCTAGCTCATCATGAGCATAACGACCGGTCGGGTCTCCATTTAATATACCATGATGGTACGAGGCTTGAGCTGATGATTATCCTTAACACTTCCCCACATTGAGTGAACGTAAGGTCATGCTTCGGGAATGCATCGAGGTTAAAAGAGGGACCAAACTAGTATAATTCTAAGCCTCTAGCATGGATGCAATGCAATTTAGATGAGAAATGGAATTTTAGTTTTAAAAACCCAATTATACATTTTAACCAAGACATTTTCAGAGCGAAGTCACGAACAGTCCCCAGTGGAGTCGCCACTGTGACGCGTGTCGGAACCAGCAAGGCTCTCTCCGAACCTGCTTTTAGGATTTGAGGGATTGGTTCGCGTCCTTTGATCTTGGGCATTATGAGTCATCTTGGATGCCTCTTTTCCAATAGAACATCGGAAAGGAGGATCTAAACCCACAACACCTTTAGGCACATTTTGAGGTATTTTGGAGTCGACACCCATTTTACAAGAAACTAAAAAAAACCTCTGTTGGTCTAAATTAGAGATGGTGTCCGGAACTTCACACTTATTTGTGCCTTGGTTAATTATAAATGAGTTTCTAATTAATAAAATTTTATTCCTCATTTCACACGATTAATGCAGTTTATTAAATCGCATATCAATCACATATGTAAAGCAGTAAAAAAAATAAAGATAAAAATAAATTATAATAAAATTAGGGGGAATACAACCCCCATTGTAAATAAAACATAAATCATACATAAAACAGGGCATTTATTAGTGTTGAGAACATTGGTTCTCTCATGCATAATTAAAAAAAATCATTTTGAACTGACAATTTATTTTGGATGGAAAACTAGGACATTGGTCCCATTTTATTATTAGAAAATCCAATTTTATTTGTAGAAATATTTTTGTGTGATTTTTGATTAAGCGTGCATAAAATAAATGGTTTAATTAATTATTACATGCCAAATAGCTCAATAAAACAAATAAAGGACAAAATAACAAATACAATAAAAATGATAATTCTTCGGATCTCCTCCTTCATTCGTACGGGTGCTCAAACAGGGGAACACAAAGATTTGACACCAAAATAAATACAAATAAACTTGATGTTAGTAATCGAAGCAAGAAAATCAATTAAATAGTTATAACAATAAATAAATTAAATAAAATATGCATATTAGGTGGCAAATAAATTAAGCGACATATTAAAATTAATTGACATGTTAATAGATCAATATATAAAATATAAAGCAATAATAATAATAATAATAACAACAACAACAAGGAAAATGATGATGAAAAATAACAATAATAATAATGATGATGATAATAATAATAATAACAAGAACAAAAATAGTAACAACAACAACAACAACAATAATAATAATAATAATAATAATAAAGATGAACAATTAAATGAAAACGGGAACAACTAACAAAATCAAAAGTTAAATCTACATCTAAAAAAAACAATATTAAGAGTTAGATCTACGTCCAAAATGACATAAAATAAATAAATCAACAATAAATATATAGATCTAGGTGCTTATTAACTTAAATATGAGCAAAAATGATGAAAATGAAAATTAAATCAAGAGATCGAGTCTAAAATATTTACTTTCAGATTTCGGATTCGATGGAAAAATATGATAGATTTTCCTTGTTTTGATTTGCAAAATATGGTTTTGAAACAATAAAATTTAAGATTTTAATTTAAAAGAAAAATTTCTTGAAAAATAATTGAAGAAAAATTAAATTGATTCATAAGAAAATGAAGAATTGATTTTCGTTGGCCTCCCGAAAAAATCATTGCTTGAAATTAATGTTTTTTGGCCTTTAAATCTGATTTTTCATTGAAGAAAAGAAGTAAAGAAAAAATGATGTAAAAAAATTATTTTAGAGAGGAACAGATGAAAAAACGCAGAGAAAACTCAAAAAACCTTCAAAATTGCTAACCCCGATTTCTACCTCTTCCCCTTCTTTTTATTTCCAAAAAAATAATTTTTAGGAAAAGAGTCTTCAAAATTCCGGATTTTGCTGAAAAAAAGTCAAAACATTTGAAAAAAAATTGATTCTGGGCGAAAAAAATGGATTTCGGGTGATTTTGGGTCAATTTCGGAGACCGATGCCCTTCCGCGCGCGCGACGGGCGTCGGTGCACGCGCAGGGGTGGGATTCCGCGCGCAGAGGCACAGAATCATGTGCGCCAGAGCGCTATGTAGCGCGCTGTGCATCGCCCTTTTGCGAGCAACGCGTGCAGCTCTGCGCACTGCCGTGTGCGACGCCCGAAATTTTCGATTTTTTTTATTGTTTAAATATGACTAAAAACATTAAAATTTTTAATATTAATTTTTAAAAACTAATTTTTAAAATATTTTTATTATTTATTTTTTTTATTTTTAAATGCAAATTTGGCAAGAAAATCATCATTTTTAAATTTTTTGCCTATGGAGGTAAATTATCATCATTGGGTAACTCCGATCTAGGCTGACTTAGGACCCGATGTCTACACTAAATATGTAACAAACCACCTATTCAAAAATGAAGAAATTACATTTACATTTTTATCATCAACTATCAAAATCCATTCCAAACTCCTTACACAATTTGTTGCACATCCTCCTTCATTCAATCAAGCTTTTTTCCTATTATCAAAATGGAATAAAGAGTGCAATTTTTAAGGTCGGATTTTTAAGGACTTACAAGTCTGTTAACATGCTCACGATGGGACAATGTGCCTCTAGTGTGTAACGAAACACTAACTCCATCTGGTCCTCCCCTCCTATTTGTGGAATTCCGATCGGCGATAGAAATGGCCTCGGATGATGACTAGTACTGCATCCAATATGCCCAGATATCTTCATTGATATACCTTGGTCGTTCACCTTTGGCGTGCAACTTATTAAGCATATCTTTGTAACGTACACGAGCTCGTTTCTCCCAAACGCTGTAAACGATGTGATCGATGGAAGAATTTCAATAAAAAGCTTTATGAATTTTTTTTAAAAAAAGTTAAACATAATGTATATATTTGAAAAATTCGTTTATATTTTAAATTATATATTATTTTAGGTAAAAGTAAAAATAATTTAAATAAGTATTTTACCTGAAACTCCTAAAAATAGAACATTTTTGTCTCATTAGAAATATTTTTCCACAAAAATCCATTAAATTCTAGTCTCTCCTTAAATATCCCAGTCATCGAGCGGGAGCATTGACGCGATCTCAGCAAGCATACTGAATCGGCAAATAATACAGTGGGGTAGTTATCGAACCCAACGGATTGTGTTGTGTAAGCGTTTAACAATTAAGTGTATGCTAAAGAATTCCCAATTGTTTAGAGTGATAAGTTATCTCATGCAAAATTAAGAAAATTAAATGATGAAATAACCAATTCAACAATTTTAAAAGAATCAATACTAATAAAAACTTAATAAAATAATTAAGAGACCTTGCCAAGGAGTACCTATTCTCCCCAATAATACCATGTAAATGCTCAAACTTAACAACCATATATGCAAATCAGTGAACAACCTAGCTGTGACGCGCGCCGGATCCCCGCGACCGCCCTTCTGACCGCCCGCTCGAGGGCGATCGAGCAATTTTGGGTCCGTTGACAGCTTGCAATAAATCGCAAGTGCATCTATGTTGGGCAACAAGGAGGTTTCATGGAGTCGCCACCCAATAGAACATTGGAAAAGTTTCTCTCGCCTCGGAGAGCCTAAGACTGCGCGTTGTATCCATTTTGGGCCAGCCAGAGGGGTCTTGGAAGGTAAACCTCTCGCCCTAAGGAGCCTAGGATTAACGCTAAAGTCTCGTGGCACAAAAAGGTGTCTTGGAGGGTAGACCTCTAGCCTCTTTGAGCCCAAAGACCAGAGCTGGGTTCGGGATTTCTCATCTATTTCTACCTCGATTATTTTATGATCAAATTTTAATTAACATTGAATCGCTCTCTCTCCACACGATGCAATTTAAATTAAAGCGCATTCATCCATTTAAGAGCATAAAATAAAATACCATTAAAGCATGAAATAAATTTACAATAATACTAAGGGCAGAATACAACCCTCGTTTGTAAATGTGCGATACATGCATAAAACGGCTTATTCATTAACAATGAGGACATTGGTCCTCGCATGCATTCATTATGGAAAACAATTTTTATGTGATGATTTTATTGGGTAAAAATAGGACATTGGTATTATTTTATTTAGTAAACATTTCATTTTGGTATAAAACATTTGTGTGGTGGTTCTTTTAAGCACGGTCGAAAAATCATTTATTATTACAGACCACAAATAAATAAAATAAAGCAAAATAAATAATAATTACATATGCCTAAATAAATAAATAAATTCTAAAACTATTTGTCTTGATTGTGCTCCTCGAACGAGTCGCATTGCCACTCGCAGTTATAACCGTAACAGGAAATAATATTAGTTAGGAATAAATAAATAAATAATTGAATAGATAAATAAACACGTAAGCAAATAATTGAATCAAATAAATAAATTAAAGAAGATAATTAAAATTGATAATTGATTTAGTTAAATTAAATGACAAATAAATGAATGAATAAATAAATGGTTAAATGAATGATTAAATAAATAATGAAGTAAATTAAAAGAATTGATGGATATGAAATATAATGACAATTATAATTATCAATTGCAATAATATAACAATAGTAATGACATCATAAAATAATAATATCAATAATAATAGAACAAATAATATTTAATAATAACAATAATAATAGCAATAATAATATAATAATAATAATAACATAAAATAATCATGACATGATAAAAACAAATAAATAAATGATAATGATAATATTAACAATAAATTAATAACATAGCCATAATAATAAATATAATAATAATAACAATAATATTAATATTAATATACTAATAACAACAACAATCATAATATAAAATAAATAAAATTAATAACACATAAATAACAATAATTACATCACACAACAATAATTATTATAACCAACAATAATACCACAAATATAACATTAACACAACCATCAATAATAAACATGAACTAAAAACACCAATAATAAAAACAACAATTAATAATAATAATAACAAATAGTAAATCAAATAATAATAATAATTCAAGATATTAAATAAATAATAATAATATTAACACAATATAAAATGAATAATACAAATATTAACAAATAAACAACAATAATAGTAATATCATAATAACCAATAATAATATAACAGAAAATTAAATAGATAATAATAATAATAATAATATATAAAATAATAAATAGAAATAAAATAAATAAAAGGAGGGAATATGGCTTACCGTCGCCGGAGTGTCGCCGGAAGAGGGGTGACCGACACAGCCACCACCGGGTCGGAGATCAGGCCACCGGAGGCACGGCGGAAGGGGTCACGCGCCGGAAGGGACTTCGCTGGAGTCAAAAAATGCTTCGAAGCGTCGCGGGTCATTCTTTACACGCGCCTCGCTGCCGGCCATCGACGGAGGAACGACCGGTACGGTGAGCTTCGTCCGGAGGTGCTGTTTCCTCTGGTGGGGCGCGTGCCGCCGTATGCGGCGGCGTTTGGCCGGCGGAGGCGACGGTTCCTCCTCTCCTTTTTCTTCCTCTTTTCCCTTTTCCGGCGTCGTTGGCTGGCACTCTCTCTTTTGCTCTTTCCTTGTTGCCCTCTCTCTTTGGCTCTCTCTCTTTTCTTTCTATTTTCTTTTTCTTGCTCTCTTTTGCTTGCTCTCGGTTTCCTTTCCCTTTTCTTTTTCTTTTTCTTTTTCTTTCTCTTTTTCCTTTCTTCTTGATCTTTCTATGGCTGGCCTCCCTCCTCTGTTCTTGCTCTCCCTTCTCTCTTCTCTCTTTCTATTTTCTATTTCTTTTCTTTTCTTGTTCCAGCCGACCCCCTTTGTTTTTACTCATTCTTTGCCCTTTATACCCTAAAATTAGGGCTAATGGGCACAATGGTCATTTCCTCCACTCAATTATTTCCCTCCTCTCCTTTAATTAATACATACACACACAACTTAATTAAATTAACACACCTACATACATTTTAATTAAACAATTACATAATATAATTAAACATTACATATTAACACATTAATATAATTAATCTACTTAATATATAATTTATCTAATTAATTAAACATTCTACATTTTAACTAATTAATTAACTAATTAATCTTTAATTTTACATGCATTTTAATTAATACAATAATATTGACTAATTAATTAACTAACAACATTAACTAATTAATTACCTAATTTTACACACACACATATTTATATTTATTATATATATATATATATATTTGGAGGGAATTATCAAGGATCCAAAATTATCATTGACATTTTATGCCGGACTCGGGACTCGGTGTCTACACTAGCTTATACTCTAGCCTGCCTTTCAGATCCAGCTTCTCTAAAACATGCACCTACCATCCCGAATTCAGCACATACATTAGCATCGAAACAGGTCTTAAGTCCTAAGTTTAGATGATCTTACCATCTCGGATTTAGACATTAAAACTCAGTTATCTTCTACCATTCTGAACCTATTAAAATAGAAATCTACAGGTTTAACTGCCATCCCGGATTCATCAAACCAATGAAAATCGATAGAAATAAAACAGAGCATGTGTATATTAACGAAATGAATTCAATCAAAGATTATCATATTAGATCAACCTCAACTTGCATTAGAATCAATAACAAACAGATAAACTTAAAGAAGATAAACCTGAAGCATATGTATAAATCAATCTACACAAATCATTCACATGATTTATTGGGGATTCAAGGCACCCCTTAACAAGAAAAAGAACTACTCACTCATGATTGAAATAAAAAATGAATTAAATAGAGAGAAATTGATATTACCCATTTAAGATCTGAAAATGAAATTCTTACAATAATGAACGAACGTTCTTCAAACTGAATAAGCTATTAAGACTTCAAAAATGAATGACAACTTTAAATTCTTAAATTACCAGATTCTCCAGATCAATAAAAAGTAAGTATTTGATTGTGAATAAAAAATCAAAACCTAAGTTCGAGCCCAATCTTTCTGCCAAAAATCCATCCACTTTAAACAAGTTTTCTCCCCCCATATAACAGTTAAAGTCAAACGGTGGCATGACGATCTCTTATCTTGTGCAGATTTCATTCAAATGCAAGATTTAAAAGTTACACGGCGGTATGAGAAGCTCTCACCGCCGTGTAAATGTATATTGGAAGAAAGTTCTTTAAAAATTTTTAGTTTACATGGCGGTATGGGAGGACCTCACCGCCGTGTAAACGGCTTCTGGTCAACAGCTTGAATTTTTGCTCCCCGTGTCCAGCGCCGTAAATCTTGGTAAATCACGCTTACACGGCGGTAAGAGAAGCTCTCACCACCATGTAAAACTATCCGCAAATTCTTGAATCCCGATATACACGGCGGTATGGAAGTTCCTTACCGTCGTGTAACATTCCACTGCTACCTCTGTTATTTTTCATCTTACACGGCGGTATGGAACTTCCTCACCGCCGTGTAAATTACCTAAATAGCTACAAAAACCACTTAAAAACTCAATTTAGTCTATTGAACCAAATCTAATAATATTTTAACAAATACAAACTAAAATAAGGACTATGATACTCAAAAGTAAGCCGGAAATTCACACAAATACAACAAAGATTTGAACTTATCAAATACCCCACAGTTAGCTTTTGCTCGCCCTCGAGTAAAATACCTCTTCAATTCGAACCTTCTCAATTTTCAATCAAGAAAACGGAAATTCAAAACACCAAGAAAGCACGTAGCAAATTCCACTTGAGAGAAATTCTTGCTCAAACAAGATTCTAAAGAAAAGAATACAAATAAATTTCCAGTGTGTGTGTGCAAAGGCCAAAACCAAAGTTTTAATAATTTTCAAAACTTAAAATTTCCAGTACCAATCAATCCATGACCAAATAAGTCAGTACACAAATGCACTTCTGGTTTCTTATTTGAAACTCGAGAAACACCATAAGCCTCTCCTTTGGTACCGAAACCCGAAAGTCATCTCCACTAAACAAATCAAGACATAAACATGATCATCAGGTCTTAAACAGGTTGTAATAGAAAGTTCGACCGGTTATGGCTAACAAGAAAAGTCAAGGAAATCAAACAAAGAGTCAGCCACTTTACCGACTATTACCACTACCCAATCTGAACAAAATTTTTCCATGACCTACTTTTAAATTAACCAAAGTTGCCAAAACTTAGCTAACTTCCCAAAATGAAAAACTTTGAACCACAAGAAAATGAGAAAATGAAATTTCCTTATGAATTTTTTTTTCTCAAACCCGATCATCCAAGAATGTGAACGCATTATCTTCTAATAGAGAGTACCCCACACTTGATTTTTTCTATAACTCACTAACTAAAAAAAAAATTAAACAATGATCAAATTTCTCATCAAATTTTTTTTTAATATATATATATAAATCTAACTTAGTGAGATACTAATAACCTCTATTCTCTTGTAACCCATTTTTACTCCAAAAAGGGAAAATTTAACACAATACTAAGCAACACCCCAAAATTCCATAAATTTTCTCACACTCTCACTAATTATTTAACAGTAGACACCCTTATCCAACTTTCAATGTTATCCCAACCCAATTCTAGAGTGTCCAATTCTTAAAAAGGATAGGTAAAAGCATTTAAGTTAAATGGTAAATTAAGAGTGTAACAAGGAAAAATGCATAGAACGCTTTTAGCATACCAAATTGGCTTAATGGGGCTAACAATGGTAAATTACTTCAATAGGTAGGAAAGAGTTTATTTAAAGTGACTAAATAAAGAAAGATGCCTAAATCATGTCAAAATTCATGCCTTAATTGCTACATCATTTCGAAGGGCAATGAGGAAGGTTCTAGTTCTCTAAAGACTTTATGATTACAAGATTTCACGGCTAGTTTTTCTCGACTTGTAAAGAAACTGGCCTAAGTGCAAAATATTGGAAATTTTTAAATGTATGCTTCTACTTTGAAAAATGTTATGAAGAAAAACTCTTAAACAGAAACTTACTCTCTTGCTAACTAAATGCTCTAAATAACCTATTCAAGGTTGAAAATTAAGCTGGAATAACAATTTAAGGGCTTACTAAACTAATCATGAGAAAAATCAACAAGTTCAAATCAAACACAATACAACTCAAATAAACTAAAACAAGAAACACACAGCATAACACAAAGCAGGGAACACAAAGCATAACTAAAGCAAAAATAAAATAAAATGCAAAAGCGTAAATAAATCCAACACATATAACTAAAGTACTAAAAAAATTAAACTAAAGTAATACTAGGGGTTAGACACATTGCAGTTATCATTACACAACCAGTTTTAATTCCCCACCCCACACTTAAGAACTTGCTGTCCCCAGCAAGTAATCAAATCGAAAAGAAATCAAAAGTAAAAATTACGGAGTTAATAAAATATAAGATCAGAAATAACTCCCAGAATTTTTTTAACTCATGTGGAGGTGGTGGTGGAGGAAAATGATCCATCATGGTCCGAAAAAAATGCTCCTGCTCCTGCCAAGAAAGTGCCACCGAACGCTCCAGCCGCACTAAACTCTGTGCTTGCAGGGCCAACTGCTGCTCATGCATATCCAACCGTCCCATAATCTGAACATGCTTAGTATGGGTATCTTCCATAAAGCTAGCCCACTGATCTAATCGAGAATTAATCTGAGCTTGACCAGTCTGCAGGGCCTCTAAATGTGCAGTGATCTGGGATAAGTCATAAGCTGGCATCGCTGGAGCAGGCTCTGTAGCAGCAACTGCACCACCAGCCTCCTCTTGCTCCTCATCAGTATCCTCAGCTCCTTCCACTGGTAATTGGACTCGACCCCTTTCAATGAGTCTCAAGTACTCATCCCGGGTTGACAATCAGACTTGGTAGTGGAAATGATGGTCATCCACAATGAGCTTCAGATTTTTCAACATCTTGAAGTCCATTGAATTGTTAGCTCCCAAATCTGATCCTAAAGGGCTGTGGCCTACTCTTTTGGCCAAGACTATGACAATCCATCCGATCGCAATCTTCTTGACTTTCTTCGGATTTCCCTGTAAATCCTCAAATTTCTTCCACAAGAAATAAGCCCAATTCAATCGGATCCGGTGGATTATGCAATGTAGGAATAAAGCCTCAGCTTGGTTCACCACTCCAGCTGCTTCGATGTATCCATAGAAAGAGAGGGCGAAAAATATATGTAGGATCCTTAGTGCATGGTCCCGAAGATGATGTGCCTTGGACTGTCCAGTAACATATTGCGTGGTCGTGACTGGATCGCGAATTGAGACCCAAGTTGTCTGTTTATCCAAGTCCGAAAGATGTCGGACACCATCCACCTGAAAACCAAGGGCATCTGAAAATTCATTAAATGTCATCGTGTATTTCTTCTTGTTCAGCCAAAATGTCACCTCCCCAGGTCTTCCATGTCTTCATTATCAATCTTGCAATTTACAGTTGCAAGGAAATCCCGAATCAACTTCGGATGAGCTTGCTCATTTTTTTAAAAAAATTCTGTCCACCCTATTCCGGAAATCAACTCATTAATTTCTGCCCTTATCCCCAGCCTCCATAAGGAATCAAAGTCAAGAAATGTGGTGGGCAGGTATGTTGCAGCTGTAAGACATCTGTAGATAGTTTGATGGCTGGCCGGGACCCAAGAGGGTACAGAGCTATCCCTCTCTTGAGAAGACGATGCTTGGTCCGTTCTAGATCTTTTTGGAGCCACTGCATCAGTAGATAAACACAATTAGAGGGAGGAAAACAATGGCTTTAATTTGTAATAAAAGCAATAGGCTAGCAGGAATTAAGCTAAAAGCAATACGCAGAAACATTGAGAAATCAATGCTACAGAGATAAACTTCAAGAATGACAAATGCCAGCACTTATGACAATAATGCACCATCAGGTTTCCTTAACAGCAAATGGAACATAAAGAAATAGGATGGAAAAGAATTAAAGCATTCTCACTATATTACCATATTGCCATATCATTCATGCTTAAACACAAATTCAAGGGTTAACCACAGCCTGAGACAAATATATTGCATGGTATATGGAGGCCAAAAAACTCACCAATTTTGATAGCAAGATATGTGACCAAGAAAAACAGAGAAAAATGAGACACATACTCATTAAGGAAAAACGTCAAACACTTGGTGGGCATAAATTTTGGCATATAAAACAAACATCTCTTACGCATTTGTTACCCCCAATCCCTTCCAGTTATCACCAAATAACCCAACAATTAAACAATAAAACACAAAATTCACCCATTTATTACAAAAAGAAAAAATTGAGCACAAAGGAAAATGTAAATACCTAACACCAATAAACGATAGAAAGAGGAAAGAAGAAAGGAAACTTACTTGGGTTAAAGGAGTGCAGATAAAATGTGCAAAAGATGTTCTTGAAACGTGATTTAACCAAATGAAAATGAGGAATTTCAGAAACTTTGGATATCGGGTAGAGAGAGATGAGAGAGGGAATTTTGGTGTTTAAAAATGCCAAAAAGAAACTAGCGATTGTGGATTTTAAAAATAGGGTTTTTTGTTTTACACGGTGGTATGAGAATACCATAACGTCGTGTAAAGTGCTACTGCCCAACATAAGTTTTATTTCGAAATGTTACACGGCGGTATAAGAAACTCTCACTGCCGTGTAAAATGCTACTGGAATTAGTTATTTTAAAATCACGATTTACACGGCGGTATGAGTATGCCTCATCGTCGTGTAAAATGCTACTGGAATCAAGTTATGAAATGTAAGTTTTACACGGTGGTATGGAACTTCCTCATCGCTGTGTAAAGCGATTTTTCAAGAGAAAATCATCCTGAAACAAAGCAACAATTACACCAAACATTCCAAAACATTTTACACTATCCCCAAAACCTAATTTGACCACTAAATGAAAAGAAAACTGACCTGAAATTGAAAATGACTAGAACTATAAAAATTAAAACAAAAGAGAATAAAATTACAAATTATTTAAGTTCTGATTTTTGAGTCTCAGCTAGACTTTGAACTTACCTCATTCGTCCTCTAAGGTAATGGTCACCGCTATAAATTCAGCGCGGTTCTCAAAATATGGTTTTAATCGATGGCCATTTACCTTAAACTCCTCACTCCCAGGGTGCTTTCGGATCATGATAGCTCCGAAATCAGTCACACTTACAACTTCAAATGGTCCCATCCATCGTGACTTCAATTTTTTAGGAAATAACCTTAATCGACTATTATATAAAAGAACTTTCATAACTGGAGTGAATTCCTTCCTGACCAATTTCTTGCCGTGCCATTTTTTTGTATTTTCCTTATACTTCTCTGCTTGTTGATATGACCAAAAGCGTATTTCTTCCAACTCATTCATCTGGAGAAGTCTCTTCTCACCTGCACTCTTAACATCAAAATTAAGAAACTTGGTTGTCCAATAAGCCTTGTATTCTAGTTCGACAGGGAGATGGCATGATTTACCATAGACAAGCTTAAATGAGGATAATCCTCACTACAAGAAATTTGACTTTTTGTGACAAATTTTTTAATGACGTATAAAATTTCGTCACTAATTATAACTTACAACAACGAATTTTTTAAAACGTCACCATACTATTTATTACTGTTACGAAATTATCTTGCGTCATTTTATATTTTAATTATCGTCACTAAAAGATTAATTTTGTGACGAAAATATATATTTCGTCATGGTTTATTTAGGAGAGATAATTTTCCACCAAATTTTTGGAGGAAAAAAATATAATGATAAAATAATAACTTATTGCAACGTATAAAATCGTCACAAAAAATTTATTTTTCATGACGAATTATTTTTGTCATAATTAAATAAATTAGTGATAATAAAATAATTTCGTCACAAATAATATATCGGCATAAAAAATTATTATATTTATGACAAATAAATATATCACAAAAAATGAATATATTGTAACGAGATACAATTTTGTCACCTTTGATGTGAAGGAAAAATTTCCAACCTTTTTCTTTTGGAGGAAAAAACTATAATGGAAAAATTTACTATTTGCGACATATAAATTCGTAATGAAATACTTATTATTTTTGTGACATTAATTATTTTTGTCACAATTTAATGAATTAGTGACGATAAAATTATTTCGTCACAATAATGTTATTTATGATAAATAAATATGTTACAAAAAAGGAATATATTATGACGAAATACAATTTCGTCACCAATACAATCAATTAATGATAATAATATTTTTTCGTAAGAGTTGGTTGTAATGCTAATATATGACCAAAAAATTATGTGATGCAGCGAAAGTATAATGAAAAATATATTTTATTCAAAATTCCAAGTCCCCTTTCAAAAGTAGGGTAAACAATAATTTATATTAAAAAATTAATAAAATTACGAAAATACACCCTAAACTTTAAATTGAAAAACGACAGCCTAAACGTTATTTTTAACGACCCAAATTGGCTATTACAGGGGGGCTACGTGTAACGCCCTAAAAATTTTGACGTTGTGAATAGTATTTTGATAGGTCAAAATTTAATTGAAGGATAATTTTTGACGCATAAAAAGTGGAATTTTCTTTAAAACTACATAATTTAATTATTCAAATAAATTTTAGACAAGTATATATATATAAATATATATGTATATTTACATGTAAATGGGCAAATAAAAGTAATTATAACATGCAATAATTTCTATGGGTCTAGAATTATCTAGACAAGTGAGATTTAGCTTGAATTATTGGGTATATTGAGAAACAAAAAGAAAACAAAGGGAGGGACACGAACAGGGGAGATCGGGGAAAGAGAGGGAGAAAGAGAGAGAGAGGGAGAGGGAGACGGCGAAGGGGGGCGAGGAGGCTAGCGACAGTCGGCGGCGAGCAACTGGGCCCTCGCAATGCCGATCCCGACTTCTTTTCCCCGTCGCGACGTCGCCATTCCTGGAGAGCGGGAGGAAAATTGCGAGCTTCTCCGATGTTTTTCGGCCAGATCAGGCGGTGAATGATGACACAAAAGGCACGATGGGACTCCTGGCGGGCAGACGAACCTCCCGGTGGCCGTGTATCCTCCTCACTCGCCGGCGACGAGTAGATCGGTGATGGGTTGAACCGAAGCTCCCGACGGCGATTCCGGCTAGATAGCATGACGGGTCGGTGCGTGACCACTGGAAAAGAAACCCCAACGCTTCGAGCTCCCTCCTGGTGGTTTCGGTGCCTCCGGTGGAGCTCTGGCGAGGCTTTGGCGATCGTGAAGGGACCAAAATATGCAGAAATCTGGCATGTGGCTACCAAATTTACTTTTCTAACATGATTTTTATTCAACTAAATTGTTTTAGAGAAAGTTTATGATCTGTGTTGTGTATGTTTAGTGATAATTCAGTTGGTTGGTTATTAATGCTTGATTATTGCTTGGATTGTTAGTTTATGTGTAGAAGAGTAGGAATTCTTGAGTATGGAATCTGTAAAGATAGTCGATCAGGAAATCTCCTGTATTGTGTTCTATGTTTTATTCAATTAGTGACTCTTAATTGTTAATAGGGTATAATATTAAAATGGTGTTTCCGTATGTAGAAAATTATAAGATATAGAAGCTATGTAAGATTGTGATTTTAGTGAATTTATGCTTGAAATGAAAAATAAATAAAAATAGTCATTGATGATAGTTAGAGGACTTGGGGTGTTCAAATGGATATTAGATACTTAACTTGTTTACTTTATGTGGAATTCACATTATCCATATAAGTATACGTGAACTAAGCTAGGAAAAAAATGAAATTAAGTGTATATATATATTAATCTAGGATGGAATTTATCATGAAGAAAATGATTTAAAGTAAGTGAATAAGATTTAATAAGGAAGTATACAGTGAAAGGGGACTAAATTGTAGAAGTTTTCTCTCAAATAGCTGTTAGCATGGTGTCTATTTTGGGTCCGCAAGTTGGCAAATTCACCCTGCAGATCACCCACTTTTCTTATGAAAATATCATGGCATAAAATAAGTTATATTAATTGTTTGAATTTTATAAAAATTCGACAAGTGTATTGAAATATTGAGAGGATGTTGTTACTTGTTATATTATTATTACCATCGGCATGATCATTTATTTATTCTACTTGACTATATATGACCTTATAAAGAGAATGCTAATTTCTATAATATTCGTAGAATTAATATTTAAATTTTCATTTTTTTAATTACATTGAGCAAGGGCTGATCTTTGAATTTTAAATTGATTAGAAAAATAGTACGTTTGAATTACATATGATTTTCTTTTAATAGATATTACAATAGTTTTAACAGTTATATTTTTTTAAAAAAAATAGAACAGTATGCTAGTTTAGATTCGAATAGGAGTTTTTAGATTGGAATTTTTTCATCACTTATAAAAAAAAAAAGTCTTAATAGTTTTATCATTTATGTAAACAGAATTTGCATTGTATTATAGAGCCATAATGGAATTAGATGGTAAGTGAATGAATTAGAGAAATTAAGTGTAGTTAATAAATAATGAGTATAACAGAATTGGACTAGTGAAATGTAGTGAATACTTGTATAAACAATAATATATATAATTGGTAAGATATGAAATAAACTTAGTTTGATGAAATAAAACGAAGGTGGTTTGGAATGGGAAGAAAAAAGTGGTGTCCGAATGTATACTTGTATATACGAGGTATATTATGATTGTTAAGGCATTTTAATTGTATATATATGTGATTAATGGCATGTTGTGAAGATAAATTAGTGAAATGTGGTAAATAAATGGAGTGGTATGAGATAATGATAACTTGTGTTACTGGGATTATTTCTGACATTATGGATCGAAATGTATATCGATTTTAATAGTCTCAACATGAATTGAACGGAGAACCATGTGGTAGGATTGATCTTTATAAGCAAACCCATTATTCAATTCGAAAAGGTTGGTCATCTCAATAAGCAGCCGAAAATTGGATAAGTAATTAATATACAAGTTTTGTAATGTAATTAGTTTGTTTTGAGACTTACATAAATTCTATTTTCTTTTAATTTCTTGTGATAAAATTTAATGATAGAAAAGCGAAACCAATATAATGAGCAAGATATTCAAAAGACTAAAGATGAAATTGTTCAAGAAGTCCTTGGCCTTGGTACTAGTTATATAAAAGGCCTTAGATATGGTCCAAAACCTCTTTCAAGACGATTATCATCGGACTACATTGTTACACAAAAGCTTCAAAATGAACTTTCTAATACTCAAGAAAAGTTGAGTGAGTCTCAGTCAGAAGTGAACATACTTAAGAGTCAGGTGACTGATTGTGAGACAAAAGTAAGCGAGTTGAATTCCACTATCCATAAACTGCTTGACATTTTAAAATCAAACGGGATAAATGTCGATTGAATTCTCCAATGTAAGTTTTATATACTTGTGCATTTATTTTTGCAATGTTCAATGATATGAAAATAGTTGAAAATATTTGAAAATAGTTGCAGATTTTTACATTAGTTTTTATGTTTTCTTGTTTTATTCTGAGGGGCAAATTTAAATGGTAAAGATTATGTATGTTTTACTTGTATTTGATTTTGAAACTCTTTGACTTGCTTGGTATCTCATGTTTTAGTGGTTTTTAATTTTGCAGTTCTTTAATTTAGGTTCATTCCAAACTGTTCAATTGATTGCGACGTTTATGAATTTTCAGGTAACAAGTGTAACTTCTCTTTTATTTACGTCAATGTGATACTTGTGCATTTATTTTTAGCTGATAGTTTTGATGTATTAATATTATACCTTTGTATTTTGTATAATTGAATTGAGTACTGAAATTGGATGATATAAGTATATTATAATCTATGGTGTATGAGATTGGATCTAAATTGGAGGATGGGCAAACTTGTGTTGGAGTTTGAATTGAAGTGGGGTGAATAAATATATGAATATTTGAAGTGTAAAGATTTTATTGATTACAGGGGGATAGGCAATATTATAGAGGGAATTCTACCGAAATTTCGGTAGAATTAAGTAACATATTTGTATTTTGATTGAATGAATAGTAAAACTAAATAGCTATAGGGCAGATGGGTATAGTGAAAGGATAAAAAAAATAATTACCTGAATTTCGCAATAATTTGAAGAGTAGTTTAAGAAAATCAAGTAATCAGTATTGTTGGAATCATAATGTGTATAAATGAAGGGTGTTACATGATTGAGTTTTTTTTATCTAATATAAGATTTTTTTTTTGCAGGAACAGGATGCAAATTTTGAAGTTTCAACAGATTTTATTTCTTGATTAGGATGCAAATTTAATTTTTTGTATTAGACAGTATGTTTTTTTTAATTAACCTTTTATTTTAATAAATACATTATATTAGATTTTTTCTAGAAATTTAATTGATTGTATGACATTAAATTTAAAATGTGTCATTTTTAATACAGTGCATATATGATAAGTATATTTGTCATAATTTGTCGACTTGTTAGTTCATAAATAACGGTATAATGTTTACAATTACGATATTAATATTGTAATAAAAAAATATAATTTAATGACAATAAAAAATTGTCACTAAAACTATTTTTTGTGACAATTATTTTTATCCCTATTTATGTCACTAAAATGTAACGTAATATGACGATTTATATTCATCGTTAATATGCATTAATTTAATGACGAAATTATTTTTCGTCACTTAAAGTATTATATTTAGTGACGAAATTAAATATTTTATGACAAAAATTATATTTATTTGTGACGATAATTACGTAACCAATGCTTAATGGTTTTAACAAGAAGCAGAGTTTCATCATTAAAAATATTTAATTCCGTAATGAATTTTAAATTTGTCATAAAAAATACCAATATTTAGTGATGATAAAAAATATAATGTGACGAAATATAATTTTATTTATGACATAATTTTTGTCATGAAAAGTAAGAACTAAAGATGACGATAATCATTTTCGTCACAAAAAATGATACTTACGGTGACAAAAAAGTAAATCGTCACATAAACTTTTATGTTACGCGTCTACCGTTACGTTCTCTGTGACGACAAAAAATCGTCATCTTATCTTTTCAGCGACGAAAAATGAATTTTTCATGACAATTTTTTGCGTCATAAAAAGTGTAATTTCTTGTAGTGCCTATAGATGTTTTGAATGCAGTTCTATAAGCCCATAAAGCTTCATCCAACCTAAAATACCAATCATTTCTAGATGAATTTACAGTCTTTTCTAGGATTGCTTTGAGTTCTCTATTAGAAACCTCAAACTGTCCATTAGCTTAAGCATGATATGGGGTGGTAATTTTGTGCCTCACACCAAATTTTTTCAACAGGTCAGTAAATTGATGATTGACAAAACGCTTGTGTAGACACCGGGTCCCGAGTCGGGTTTAATGGCAATGGTAATTTTTGATCCTTGATTATTCCCTCCAAAAAAATAAAAAAATTTAATAATATAAAAAAATATATATAAATATGTGTATGTGTAAAATTAATCAGTTAATGTTATTAGTTAATTAATTAGTCAATATTATTGTATTAATTAAATTGCATGTAAAATTAAAGATTAATTAGTTAATTAATTAGTTAAAATGTAGAATGTTTAATTAATTAGATAAATTATATATTAAGTAGATTAATGAATTAATGTGTTAATATGTAATGTTTAAATTAATTATGTAATTGTTTAATTAAATTAGTATGTGTGTGTATTAGTTTTAATTAAATTAGATTAACAAAAGAAGAAAAGGAGGGAAATGGAGGAAATTATTCTTGTGCCCTTAGCCCTAATTAAGGGTGTATAAAAAGAAAAGGGTGAAGAAAATTAAGGGGGTCGGCAGATCAAAGAGAGAGGGAGCAAGAAAAGAAAAGAAAAAAAGAAAGAGAAGAGAGAAAGAAAAAGGAAAGGAAAGGAAAAAGAAAAGAAAAGGAAGAGAGGAGAGGAGCAGACCAGGAAACCCAAACGCCGGACCGGAGAGAAAAAGAAAGAAGAAAGAAGGGGGAGGAAGAGTCGCCTCCGCCGGCCAGATCAGGCAGCCGATCGCCGCACGCGCCCCGCCGCCGTGGAGAGGAGGTCTGGGCGATTCAGGCGACGCCAACCGTGCTTCCATCGGAGTCCGGCAACCGGCGCGTGAGGGAGAAGAACCCGGACCGTTGCAGCGCGTTTTCCCGGCGACGCCGACTTCCGATCGGCGCGTGGACGCCGCCGGCAGGTTCCTCGGGCGCCGATCTTCCTTCCGGTGCTGCCAGTGTCTCCAACGGCCGCTCCGGCAAGTCTCCGGCGACCTAAATCCGGTAAGCCCATTATTTATTTATTTATTTTAATATATTATTAATTAATATTAATTAATATTATTATTTATTTATTTATTATTATTATTATTAATATTTATTTAATTTCTGAATTATTAATATTATTATTATTGTATTTATTTACTTAATTTCTGTTTATTAATATTATTATTATTATTATTATTATTATTATTATTATTATTATATTTATTTGATTATTATTATTATTATATATTTATTTGATTTTTGTTATTATTATTATTATTATTATTATTATTTAATTTCTGTTTTTATTATATTTATTTATTTATTTTCTGTTATTATTATTATTATTATCATTATAATATTATTATTATATTTATTCATTATTCTGATTTATTATTATTATTATTATTATTATTATTATTATTATTATTATTATTATTATTATTATTATTATTATTATTATTATTATTTATTATTGTTATTATTTATATTTATTTAATATTATTATGTTAATATTATTATTATTATTATCATTGATATTATTATTATTATTGTCTAATTTGTGTTAATTTTATGTTGATGTTATTATTTAATTGATTTGTGATTATTTAATTTTATGTGTTATTATTATTATCATTATTATTATTGTTAGAATTTAGTTATTTATTTATGTATTCATTTATTTATTTATTTAGAAATATGTAATTATTATTGTATGTATTTGTGGTTTGTAATAATAAATGATTTTTCGACCGTGTTTAAAAGAACCACCACACAAATATTTTCTACTAAATAGAATGTTTGCTAAATAAAATTGGACCAATGTCCTATTTTTACCCAATAAAATTATCACATAAAAATGGTTTTCCATAATAAACCCATGCGGGGACCAAAGTCCTCAAAATAAATGAATAACCCGTTTTATGCATGTATAGTACATTTATAAATGGGAGTTGTATTCCGCTCCTAGTATTGTTGTAAATTTATTTTATGCTTTAATGCTACTTTATTTTGTGCTCTTGAATGAATAAATTGGGTTTTAACCAAACTTGCATTGTGCGGAGAGAGAGCGAACTAATAAATTCAAAACTCAATTGTAAACTTAATCAAGGTACGAATAAATGAGAAGTCCCGAACCCTGCTCTGGTCTTTGGGCTCAAGAGGCTAGAGGTTATCCTCCAAGACACCTCTTGTGTCACGAGACTTAGACGTTAATCCTAGGCCTCAGGGCCCAATATGGATAAAATGCGCAAGTCTTAGGCTCTCCGAGGCGAGAGAAACTTTCCCAATGTTCTATTGGGTAGCGACTCCATGAAACCTCTTTGTTGCCCAACATAGACGCACTTGCGATTTATCGCAAGCTGTTGACGGACCCGCAATTGCCCCGATCGCCCACGTGCGGGCGGTCCGAACGGGCGGCCGCGGGGACCCGGCGCGCGTCACAGTGGCGACTCCACTGGGGACGTATTTGAGACTTCAATTCGAAAGTACCTTGATTAAAATTTACAATTAAGTTTTAGTTTATTAAATTCGCTTTCTCTCAAAATTAGCATTGCATCGCATTAGAGCTTTAGAATACGCTAGTTTGGTCCCTTTATCAGCCCCGGTGCGTTCCCGAAGCACGACCTCATTTTCACTCAATTTGGGGAAGTGTTAAGGATAACCACCAGCCCAAGTCTCGTACCATCATGGTATATCAAATGGTGACCCGATCGGTCGTTACGCTCGTGATGAGCTAGACCCGTCGGCAGGGATCATGCTTGGGTAGCCTCAAAGTAACACCACCTTTTGACCAAAGCTCATATAATGGCAATAGAAATCTCCCCTAGGTGACATGTACCATAATATCGTGCTTGTTATTTGGGCCGTCATATACTGAACAAAATCAATTGAATCAGATGATTTTCGTCAAAGGCTTTCATGCCCCGATGGGCTTATCTTGATTTAATCGAATTGTTTAAATATATAATGGCCAAACATCCACGCGCATGTGTTTTAAATTAAGAGTTGTTATGCTGCCGGCTTCTCACCGTGCACTATACGCGTCCATTGGGTTCCCTGTTAACCCTTGGATAAAGCCCACCTAGGAAAGATACCGCACGACCTCGTGTGTGGGAGAAATAAGGCCGGAAGGTTCTACCTGCTTGCATGTGGCTGTGAATGCTGCATAACATGCACATACATCACATGTCATTCATGTAAAAAAAAATCAATCAAAAAAAAATATATAAAATATAAAAAAAATAAAATAAAAAATACATTTCATATTGTGTATATATCCTTTTGCCTACATATTATTTTTTTCATACATATACAATCACGTGTATATTTATTTTCATGCATTGCATCGCATAATTGCAATTTATTGATTTTTTCACTCCATCTGAATAATCCACGATCATGCATTGTATATTGTCATACACGCATCATTCTAACAATTTAAAATTTCAGTCATCGTAGATTCATTTAAGTGGATTAGAGGCCCTGACGGTCGATTAGTAAGGACAGATTCGCCCTTTGGATTGCTCGAATTAGTGCTTGATTGGGATCCTGAGCCATTCTCAGCATCTAGTACCTCATCTTCATGATTCACGAGTATCCACTATTCCACAACAACCTGTTGACCCGCAACAACAAATAGTCCATGCTGGGGGGCAAGCCGAACCACCTGCTGGTGGAGAGGCTCTTTTTACTGGCAATGCTACTGTCAACCTGTCAATGAGCACAGAGCTGCGACACTTATTGAGCCAAGAAGGGCAAGAGTTCATAATCCCGAGGAGGATTTTGTGGAAGAAGATGAGATTGAGGACATAGCAGCCCACCAACGCTGGCCATTTAACAGATAAATGCTAAATTTTGAGGGACTGAATTCAAGATCTGATCAACAATAAAGAAATTGTTGACCTAGAGAAGGAGGAGAAATAAAAGCTGATGATAGATGAACAATGTTTTTATGTATTTGTATATTATTTCTAATGATTTCATTTCTTATGATCATGATACATTCATTCATTTTGACATTGATTCAATTAATACTACTGCATTTAATCTTGGAACTTTGGAAAATTCAAAGAAAATCTTGATGGCATCTGATATAACTCCTGAAGAGAGAGAGTCAGAGAGAAAATAAGAAAGAAAAAAAAACTAGTTGCAATTAGGAGACTGGATGAAAACTCACTAAGAGCACTAGAACCTTTCTGATTACCCGTCGAAGCGATCTCTAGATAAGACATAACTTGGAAAATGATTTAGGCAATCTTTCTTTGTATAGCTCTCTAGATGACTATTTCCTACCCTTATTCTGCAATCGCTTGCTAGCCCATTGAGCCTTTATACAGGTATGCTGAATGCGTACCAATTTTGTTGTTACACACATTAAAACTACCCACTCGCCTAAAATGATTTTGGCTTCCCCTTAGAAGAGTGGCCGCTCTAAAACTGATGGATGTACATTTGAACAATTCTTTGGACTATTTAAAAAAAAATAATAATAAATTTTCCTTGATAAGAGCAAGTTCAGACTTTGGAAAGAGGGTTTAGTCATGCATGAAAGGCATGAGCTCAAAAAAAAAAAAGAAAGAAGCGAAAGCTCAAAAAAAAAAAAAAAAAAGCAAAAAAAAAAAAAGCAAAAAAAAGTCCAGAAATAAAAAATGAATGAAAAATGAAAGAAAAAGAAGCAATGAAAAGAAGAAAAAAAGAAGAATAAAAAAGAGAGCTCAAAATGGTGACCAATTGACTAGTGCCCTTCTGATCTCAAGGAGCTAGAATGTTATCGAGTCCAAATTCAAGAATACTTTTGAGCCAAGAACGGTTCATCCATCAGTCGAGAAAATATCGCGGCCATTTTTCTCTAGCGACCTGATCTTTTTTTTTGACAGCCATCTACCCAAGCCTAACATTACAACCAAAGTAAGACCTTTTGATTCTGGGTTCAGTCTTATCCAATTAGCGGAGATGACCTTCTAAGAAGGTTTGGTACGTAAGAAGAGGCCTATGGTGTTTCTTGAGCTTCAAGCGAGAAGCCATGAGTGCATTCATGCATTCGAATTAAGTCTCGTCTCCGACGTTGCTTCTAGAATTTGCATTCAAAAGATTAAATGAGAGCAGAGAGAAAATATTCAATCATGAGCATAAAAAAGAGAGCAGATTGATAACAGGAGTTTGATGCTTTCAAGATCCATCCCGAGATTGGATGAGCTTTTGTATCTTGAGATTAATGCCAAAAAATGATCATATATTATGAAATCAAATTGAAATATGTGCGTTTATGCAATGGTATTGATGTAACCAGAATAGTTCATTTGATATACAAAAGAAAAAAAGAGAAAAAAAAGAGAAAAGAAAAACAAATAAGAAAAAAAAAGGCCGTTAGAGATGAAAACCGTAATTGGCGCTCTAAGCAAAAATTAGGCCAAAGGACAGGGTGAAAACCTGAAAACAGGCAGTCTGTCCTAAAGAAAAAAAAGAAAAAAAAGAAGAAAAAAAAGCCGCTGGATTGGGTTGGATTCCATTCCAGGCAAAAATAAGGCACAGGGTTATGTGAAAATCCGAAAGGACGCATTTCCCGCCAAGAAAAGCTAGTGTGAAAATCCACAAGGGACGCACTACCTTAAAATAATGACTACAGGTTTCAGATGAGAACCTCATGATCCCCAAAGAGCATGAAATTCAAAGGCAATTCCAGAAGGCACTGATCTTACTGCAGATTGCAATCAAATCGGCTGTCGCCTCAAAATCCACTTGGATGAATTTTTATACTGCATTGCTGCATACACATGCATTTCACTTGCATGCTCACCTATTTTTTCCTGCATATTTGCCTTTCTAAGTCTTGCAGAAAGAAAAAGAGACTCGATGCGGACACCGGTAGAACCCGAGTGACGACATCATTCTATCCATCAATCAAAACAATCAACCCAAGACCTCTCAGGGGGCAACCGCTTCTCAAAGGGCTCATAGACAGCACCACTTCATCATCTAATCGAAGGGTTAGCACGATGGCGGCACTACCACTCTGAGGAGGGTTAGCATGACCACGGCACTACCACTTCACCAAACGGAGGGTTAGCACGATGGCGGCACTACCACTCTGAGGAGGGTTAGCACGACCACGGCACTACCACTTCATCGAAACGGAGGGTTAGCACGATGGCGGCACTACCACTCTGAGGAGGGTTAGCACGACCACGGCACTACCACTTCACCAAATGGAGGGTTAGCACGATGGCGGCACTACCACTCTGAGGAGGGTTAGCACGACCACAGCACTATCACTTCACCAAACGGAGGGTTAGCATGATGGCGGCACTACCACTCTGAGGAGGGTTAGCACGACCACGGCACTACCACTTCAATCAATCAAAGACCTCTCAGGGGGCAGTTCTCATCCCAAGACCTCTCAGGGGGCAGATAATCAACCCAAGACCTCTCAGGGGGCAGATCTCGACCAAAGACCTCTCAGGGGGCAACCGCTTCTCAAAGGGCTCATAGACAGCATCACTTCACCAAACAGAGGGTTAGCACGATGGCGGCACTACCACTCTGAGGAGGGTTAGCACGACCACGGCACTACCACTTCACCAAAACGGAGGGTTAGCACGATGGCGGCACTACCACTCTGAGGAGGGTTAGCACGACCACGGCACTACCACTTCACCAAACGGAGGGTTAGCACGATGGCGGCACTACCACTCTGAGGAGGGTTAGCACGACCACGGCACTACCACTTCACCAAACGGAGGGTTAGCACGACCACGGCACTACCACTTCACCAAAACGGAGGGTTAGCACGATGGCGGCACTACCACTCTGAGGAGGGTTAGCACGACCACGGCACTACCACTTCATCGAAACGGAGGGTTAGCACGATGGCGGCACTACCACTCTGAGGAGGGTTAGCACGACCACGGCACTACCACTTCACCACGGAGGGTTAGCACGATGGCGGCACTACCACTCTGAGGAGGGTTAGCACGACCACGGCACTACCACTTCAATCAACCCAAGACCTCTCAGGGGGCAGATCTCAACCAAAGACCTCTCAGGGGGCGCCACTCAACAGAACGGCTAGCACGATGACGGCACTACCACTCCATGGAGGGTTAGCACGATCACGGCACTGCCGCTTCTGCAATCACAACAACAGCACTCGATTCAAGAAGACAGCCGCCTCAGGTAGGTGTCTCTGCATCTCTCTCTCCTTTGAATTTTGGCTCACCTAGGTGTCTACCACTAGTTTTGCCAAAATTGGGGGCAACTGTAGACACCGGGTCCCGAGTCGGGTTTAATGGCAATGGTAATTTTTGATCCTTGATTATTCCCTCCAAAAAAATAAAAAAATTTAATAATATAAAAAAATATATATAAATATGTGTATGTGTAAAATTAATCAGTTAATGTTATTAGTTAATTAATTAGTCAATATTATTGTATTAATTAAATTGCATGTAAAATTAAAGATTAATTAGTTAATTAATTAGTTAAAATGTAGAATGTTTAATTAATTAGATAAATTATATATTAAGTAGATTAATGAATTAATGTGTTAATATGTAATGTTTAAATTAATTATGTAATTGTTTAATTAAATTAGTATGTGTGTGTATTAGTTTTAATTAAATTAGATTAACAAAAGAAGAAAAGGAGGGAAATGGAGGAAATTATTCTTGTGCCCTTAGCCCTAATTAAGGGTGTATAAAAAGAAAAGGGTGAAGAAAATTAAGGGGGTCGGCAGATCAAAGAGAGAGGGAGCAAGAAAAGAAAAGAAAAAAAGAAAGAGAAGAGAGAAAGAAAAAGGAAAGGAAAGGAAAAAGAAAAGAAAAGGAAGAGAGGAGAGGAGCAGACCAGGAAACCCAAACGCCGGACCGGAGAGAAAAAGAAAGAAGAAAGAAGGGGGAGGAAGAGTCGCCTCCGCCGGCCAGATCCGGCAGCCGATCGCCGCACGCGCCCCGCCGCCGTGGAGAGGAGGTCTGGGCGATTCAGGCGACGCCAACCGTGCTTCCATCGGAGTCCGGCAACCGGCGCGTGAGGGAGAAGAACCCGGACCGTTGCAGCGCGTTTTCCCGGCGACGCCGACTTCCGATCGGCGCGTGGACGCCGCCGGCAGGTTCCTCGGGCGCCGATCTTCCTTCCGGTGCTGCCAGTGTCTCCAACGGCCGCTCCGGCAAGTCTCCGGCGACCTAAATCCGGTAAGCCCATTATTTATTTATTTATTTTAATATATTATTAATTAATATTAATTAATATTATTATTTATTTATTTATTATTATTATTATTAATATTTATTTAATTTCTGAATTATTAATATTATTATTATTGTATTTATTTACTTAATTTCTGTTTATTAATATTATTATTATTATTATTATTATTATTATTATTATTATTATATTTATTTGATTATTATTATTATTATATATTTATTTGATTTTTGTTATTATTATTATTATTATTATTATTATTATTTAATTTCTGTTTTTATTATATTTATTTATTTAATTTCTGTTATTATTATTATTATTATCATTATAATATTATTATTATATTTATTCATTATTCTGATTTATTATTATTATTATTATTAATATTATTATTATTATTATTATTATTATTATTATTTATTATTGTTATTATTTATATTTATTTAATATTATTATGTTAATATTATTATTATTATTATCATTGATATTATTATTATTATTGTCTAATTTGTGTTAATTTTATGTTGATGTTATTATTTAATTGATTTGTGATTATTTAATTTTATGTGTTATTATTATTATCATTATTATTATTGTTAGAATTTAGTTATTTATTTATGTATTCATTTATTTATTTATTTAGAAATATGTAATTATTATTGTATGTATTTGTGGTTTGTAATAATAAATGATTTTTCGACCGTGTTTAAAAGAACCACCACACAAATATTTTCTACTAAATAGAATGTTTGCTAAATAAAATTGGACCAATGTCCTATTTTTACCCAATAAAATTATCACATAAAAATGGTTTTCCATAATAAACCCATGCGGGGACCAAAGTCCTCAAAATAAATGAATAACCCGTTTTATGCATGTATAGTACATTTATAAATGGGAGTTGTATTCCGCTCCTAGTATTGTTGTAAATTTATTTTATGCTTTAATGCTACTTTATTTTGTGCTCTTGAATGAATAAATTGGGTTTTAACCAAACTTGCATTGTGCGGAGAGAGAGCGAACTAATAAATTCAAAACTCAATTGTAAACTTAATCAAGGTACGAATAAATGAGAAGTCCCGAACCCTGCTCTGGTCTTTGGGCTCAAGAGGCTAGAGGTTATCCTCCAAGACACCTCTTGTGTCACGAGACTTAGACGTTAATCCTAGGCCTCAGGGCCCAATATGGATAAAATGCGCAAGTCTTAGGCTCTCCGAGGCGAGAGAAACTTTCCCAATGTTCTATTGGGTGGCGACTCCATGAAACCTCTTTGTTGCCCAACATAGACGCACTTGCGATTTATCGCAAGCTGTTGACGGACCCGCAATTGCCCCGATCGCCCACGTGCGGGCGGTCCGAACGGGCGGCCGCGGGGACCCGGCGCGCGTCACAGCTTGCCCCCATCACTAATTATGGCATTTGGTGTGCCAAACCTAGTGAAAATGTTCCTCCTAAGGAATTATAGCACAATTTTAGCATCACAAGTCTTAGTAGCTATGGCTTCTACCTACTTACTCACATAATCCACAGCCACTAATATATACTCAAACCCAAAGGATATCGGATCTATCCCCCACACGTTAAACAATTCCACTGTAGGCACATTGGTTAACGGCATTTCATCTTTCCTAGAAATATTGCCTACCCGTTGACATCTATCACAGGTTTTCACAAAAATTTGAACATCTTTAAAAATAGTAGGCCAATAAAAATCAGAAGATAAAATTTTTGATACCATTCGATTTGGCCCATGATGGCCACCAGCTTCCCCGCTATGACAAGCCTTGATGATTTCTCCTTTTTCTCCATCTGAAATGCACCTTGTTATTACTTGATCAGCACATAAGCAGAATAGGTATGGGTCGTCCCAAATGTAATGTTTGGCATCAGCTTGCAGCTTCTTCCTTTGCTGCCATGTAAAGTCCTTTGGCATAAAGCCTCCCACAAGAAAATTGGCTATATTAGCAAACCAAGGAACAGAGATTTCACATGCAAATAAAGTACAGATGTGTTCATCAGGGAATAAATCTAAAATTTCCCCTTTGTCCATGTGATCACTTTCCAATAGTGACAAATGATCCGCTACAAAATTTTCTGCCCCTTTCTTATCTTTAATTTCTAAGTCAAATTCTTGCAACAGGAGCACCCATCTAATCAATCTCGGCTTGGATTCCTTCTTAGCAAACAAATGTCTCAAAGCTGCATGATCTGACCACACCACAATTTTTGCGCCCAGCAAATACGGCCTAAACTTCTCAAAAACATAAATAATTACAAGAAACTCTTTCTCGGTGGTGGTGTAGTTAACCGTGCCCCTGTCAAGGTGTGACTGGCATAATAAACTGCACAAAATACCTTATTTCGCCGCTGTCCAAGCACTGCCCCAACTACAAAGTCACTAGCGTCACACATTAATTCAAACGGCAAATTCCAATCCAGAGATATAATCACCGGAGCTGAAATGAGCCATTTTTTCAAAGTCTCAAAAGCTAGCATGCATTCACTATCAAAATTAAAAACAACATCTTTCATGAGTAAATTGGACAAGGGTTTAGCAATTTTCGAAAAATCTTTGATAAAGCGGCGGTAAAATCCTGCATGTCCTAAAAAACTCCTAATGCCTTTTACACTAGTCGGGGGTGGTAACTTTTCTATCACCTCTATCTTGGCCTTATCGACCTCTATCCCTTTCTTAGAAATTTTGTGCCCAAGCACAATGCCCTCTCTCACCTTAAAATGGCATTTTTCCCAATTCAAAACTAGATTGGTCTTTTCACACCTCCCAAGCACTAAATTGAGATGCTTTATACAACTCTCAAAATCAACCCCATATATAGTGAAATCGTCCATGAATACCTCCATAAATTTCTCTATGAAGTCATGAAAAATAGCCATCATACACCGCTGAAACGTAGCCGGTGCATTACATAATCCGAAAGGCATTCTCCCATAGGCGAATGTACCATAAGGGCAGGTGAAGGTTGTTTTCTCTTGATCTTTAGGGGCTATAGGGATTTGCAAATATCTCGAGTACCCATCTAAAAAATAGTAAAACCTATTACCTGCTAACCTCTCTAACATTTAGTCAATAAATGGCAAGGGGAAATGGTCTTTTCTAGTGGCATTGTTTAACCTTCTGAAATCAATATAGACTCTCCAACTCGTAACTGTACGAGTTGGAATCAATTCATTCAGCTCATTCTTAACCACTGTCATCCCCCTTCTTAGGCACACACTGCACTGGACTAACCCATTTACTATCAGAGATAGGATAGATTATACTTGAGTCAAGGAGTTTAAGTACCTCCTTCTTTACTACTTCTTGCATTGCAGAATTGAGTCTCCTTTGGGGTTGAGCTACCGGCTTACACTCTTCCTCCATCGGAATCCGGTGTGTGCAGTAGCTAGAGTCAATTCCTTTCAAATTCAATGTCTCCCATCCAATGGCACACTTGTGCTTTTTCAGCACCTCAAGCAACATTTTCTCTTCAACACCTGTCAACAAAGAAGAGATAATTACTGGTTTTTTCTCATTTTGTAAAAACACATATTTCAAATGAGAAGGAAGGGGTTTAAGTTCAGAAATAGAGTCCCCCTTTTTCGGATTAGGCTCTTCTTGTTGCGATTCCTCTTCTTTACCTTCTTTCTCCATAGCTGCTATCACTCCTCCCCCTATCTCTTCTTCATTCTCCAATGAATGTATCAAACTCACATTCACTGGATCAGCTCCCAACACTTTTTCTTGCACTTCCTCTACACACTCATCTATTGTATCCACAAAATAAATAGACTCCTCCATATCACCAGATGGATATTTTTGAACCTTATTCATATCTACCACTAACTCCTCATCATTGAACCTTAAAGTGACCGTTTAACCTTATACATCGATCAACGCCTTTGCTGTATTCAAAAACGGCCTCCCCACAATGAGTGGCACCTTCCAGTCCTCTTCCATCTCCATTACTACAAAATCTACTGGGAAAATGAATTTCCCCACCTTCACCAATAAATCTTCAATCACCCCTTTTGGTCTCCTTACTGACCTATCTGCAAGTTGGAGTCTCATTCTTGTCTCCTTGAGCTCTCCAAGATTAAGCTTCCTGCAAATAGAATAAGGCATCAAATTTATGCTAGCACCTAAATCACATAAAGCACTTCCATAAAAATTTTTACCAATTTCACAGGGTAACGTGAAACTACCCGGATCCTCCAATTTTTCAGAAATTTTGTTCATTATCAAGGCACTGCAATTTTCTGTAAGCTGCACAGTTCCATGCCCTTCTAATTTCTTTTTATTTGAATATAATTATTTCATGAATTTAGCATAGTTAGGCATGTGAGCTAAAGCTTCAGCAAAAGGTAGATTAATATGCAGTTTCTTAAACATTTCTAAAACCTAGCCAATTGCTCATTTTTCTTTTCTTTTCTAGCCACAGCAGGAAATGGCAATCTATTAATATCCAGATCCTCTACTTTAGGATTCACTAGACTCTTACCCTTATCATTTTTAGGAGCATACTCATTAACCTCTACCCTAAAGTCAGGGTTACTTACCTTCCGTGTTGGCTCCTCCTTACTTGTGGATGGTGAAGAATTTGTACCTTGGTACTCTCTTGGCACCACCTCTTTGCCACTTCTCAATGTGATTGCTTTCGCCTCTTCCTTAGGATTCCGATCCACATTCAATGGAAATGTTCCCGGTTGTCTTTAAGACACAGAATTTACAAGCTGTCTCAATTGAGTTTCTAAATTTCTCATGGAAGCGTCTTGATTCCGGTTCCATTGTTCTTGAGATTTTCACCTTATTTCTTGATTAGACATAAATTATTGCTGGCTATTCACAAACTGATGTTGACTGTTTATGAAACTAGCCAACATATCTTCAAGGTTTGGCTTCTTTTCTTGCACAGGTGGCCTAGGTTGATATCCCGGTGGGTGATATGATTGAGCTTGTGATTGATTGAAACCTTGCCCTTGGTTTTGATGGGATGGATATGGCGCTTGATATTGAGTGGATAATTGAGGTTGATATGACTGCCCTTGATTGTGATGAGTGTTTTGGTTGAAAGGGGCTCTTGCTTGTGAATGGGAAGATGAAGCATTCTGATTTCCATCCTTCCAGGAGAAGTTTGGATGATTTCTCCAACCCGGATTATATGTGTTACTGTAAGGGTCATTCCTTCGGTAATCTCCTACAGCATTTACATCTCCCATTGCTCCACTCTCTTGACTATATTGCCCACTTTCGTACCACCCATTCTCTTGAGAAACAGAGGCTACATTTTTCATTTTCAAACCACTCATCTCTTTTTGCATTGACTCAATTTGTGCCTTCAGCATTGATACCTCATCCACATTATGTATTCCTTGTCTCTTCGAAACTGATCTAGGATTAGCCCATTGAGCATCATTTGCTGCCATTTTATCTAGTAGATGGAAAGCTTCCTCATAAATGAACCTCCTGATGATACATCCAAAAGGGATCTTGTCTGTGGTGTAACACCAGAATAGAATGTTGCCATTAGATGATAGATTGCTATCTCATGGTGTGGACAGCTTCTCAATAATCTCCTAAACCTTTCCTAGGCCTCATGAAAAGGCTTATCACTCATTTGGCTAAAACCCAAAATACTATTGCGGATGTTTGTAGTCTTTGTAGGAGGAAAGAATCTCATCACAAATCTCTCTTGTAACTGGTCCCATGATCTGATTGACTATCTCGGTAACATTTGCAGCCATTCTCTTGCTTTTTTGATCAAAGTGAAAGGAAATAATTTTAATCTTACCGAATGAGATGTTACTCCTGGAATCTGGACCGTATCATTAATCCCCAAAAATATGCCCAGGTGATGCGTGGGATCTTCCACTTCTGAACCCAAAAATTGGTTCCTCTGTACCATATTGATGGTTGCTGGTTTAAGTTCAAACTGCACTCCCCTTGGCAGCACAATTGTCCAATGATCCTCATTCCATCTCGGTACAGCGTAGTCCCTTATTGTCCTCTATATAGGGACCTCTTCTCCATAATTACCTGGCATCTCTTCTTGTGCCCTCTGCACTTGTTCGTTCTCGGGAGGAATTTCACTAATAGGAGGATTATTCTCCATATCGTTTTCTCTTGCAGCTCTCCTGCGTTGATGTAAAGTCCTCTCGATTTTAGGGTCGAAGGGTACTATTTGTTCTTGTCTCAATCTGCTCATGCACCACAACTACCTGAAAAGAATAAACAAAAATAAATTAAGAAAAAGAAAACACATATAAATAATAATCAAAACTTACTACTAACGCCATTCCCCGGCAATGGCGTCAAAAACTTGACGCGATCTCAGCAAACGTACTGAATCGGCAAGTAATACAGTGGGGTAATTTTAAGACCCCGAGTTATTGAACCCAAGGGATTGTGCTGTGTAAGCGTTTAACAATTAAGTGTATGCTAAAGAATTCCCAATTGTTTAGAGTGATAAGTTATCTCATGCAAAATTAAGAAAATTAAATGATGAAATAACCAATTCAACAATTTTAAAAGAATCAATACTAAAAAACTTGATAAAATAATTAAGAGACCTTGCCAATGAATATCTATTCTCCCTAATAATACCATGTAAATGCTCAAACTTAACAACCACATATGCAAATCAGTGAACAACCTAGCCTATACTCTAGCCTCCCTCTCAGATCCAGCTTCTCTAAAACATGCACCTACCATCCCGGATTCAGCACATACATTAGCATCGAAACAGGTCTTAAGTCCTAAGTTTAGATGATCCTGCCATCCCGGATTCAGACATCAAAACTCAATTATCTTCTACCATTCTGAACCTATTAAAATAGAAATCCATAGGTTTAACTGCCATCTCGGATTCATCAAACCAATGAAAATCGATAGAAATAGAACAGAGCATGTGTATGTTAACGAAATGAATACAATCAAAGATTATCATATTAGATCAACCTCAACTTGCATTAGAATCAATAACAAACAAATAAACTTAAAGAAGATAAACCTGAAGCACATGTATAAATCAATCTACACAAATCATTCACATGATTTATTGGGGATTCAAGGCACCCCTTAATAAGAAAAAGAACTACTCACTCATGATTGAAATAAAAACTGAATTGAATAGAGAGAAATTAATATTACCCATTTAAGATCTAAAAATGAAGTTCTTACAATAATGAACGGACGTTCTTCAAACTGAATCAGCTATTAAGACTTCAAAAATGAATGACAACTTTAAATTCTTAAATTACCAGATTTTCCAGATCAATAAAAATTGAGTATTTAATTGTGAATAAAAAAAATCAAAACCTAAGTTCGAGCCCAATCTTTCTGCCAAAAATCCATCCCCTTTAAACATGTTTCCCCCCCCCCCCCCTATATAACAGTTAAAGTTAAACGGTAGCATGATAATCTCTTATTTTGTAAAGATTTCGTTCACATGCAAGATTTAAAAGTTACACGGCGGTATGAGAAGCTCTCACCGCCGTGTAAATGCATACTGGAAGAAAGTTCTTTGAAAATTTTTAGTTTACACGGCGGTATGGGAGGACCTCACCGCCGTGTAAACGACTTCTAGTCAACAGCTTGAATTTTTGCTCCCCGTGTCCAGCGCCGTAAATCTTGGTAAATCATGCTTACACGACGGTATGAGAAGCTCTCACCGCCATGTAAAACTATCCGCAAATTCTTGAATCCCGATATACATAGCAGTATGGAAGTTCCTTACAGCCGTGTAACATTCCACTGCTGCCTCTGTTATTTTTCATCTTACACGGTGGTATGGAACTTCCTCACCGCCGTGTAAATTACCTAAATAGCTGCAAAAACCACTTAAAAACTCAATTTAGTCTATTGAACCAAATCTAATAATATTTTAACAAATACAAACTAAAATAAGGACTACGATACTCAAAAGTAAGCTAAAAATTCACACAAATAAAATAAAGATTTGAACTTATCAAGCATGAACCAGATGGGATAAATCTGATGTAAAACAAAAACGTAGTTATTTTATAGAATTAACTATTACATAGTAACTATAAAAAAAGAAAATTTGATAACTCACTATTATCCATCAATGACAATATACGTCCGTCCATCAACACCAACCAATCCAGGCAATGGACCTTCAACAGTATCAGGCGATCGCTGCGATGGTTCGGATGGATTCTCTGAAGCGGGTGCTTCTCTAAATGTAATTTCAGCCATAGATGGTGGGCATGGATACACTGGAGGCGAAGATCCCATGCCTATACGGGGGAGGTGTTGATGCAAGAGATGATCTCTCCCCTTGACTATCGCTCCGGATGTGGATGAGCGCACCCTGACCTTGGGAGTTTGCATCGAACTGGTCCTCCTCTTATTATTCATGTTTTTTCCTGAAAAAATTAATAAATATAATTAGATATTAAATTATTACATATTCATAATTATCTCAGACAATAATACAATTTGCTATCTTTTGTTAATTAAATGAAACATAAATTAACTAATGATATTAAAAATATGGATTTTACTCATGTGGGCAAACAATTATTCGCTATCATCTTCATTATTACCACAATCATCTTCATTTTCCAAAAAATTAGAATCAAATTTGCTTTCTAATTCAGATGTAGACTTCGATTCCTCATCGGATCCAATATCAATAAATTCATCGTCAACATTGATCAAAGGTTCATTATCCTCATATGGCAGGCTTTCATTTATTTCATGACCCTCCACTTTCTCTTCCTGAAAGGCTTCGATTTCAATTCGTTTATTTTGTCTTGTAGTTTTTATTTCAAATATGCCTCTTGGTTTTACCTTGCAAACTACAAACCAATTCATTTTATCTCATCTAAGGCTTGGAAAAGGGAGGTAATACACCCGAATTGCTTGCATAGCCAAGACAAAAGGTTCAAAATTTACAAGTCTTCTTCTTTGATTGATTTCGACCAAGTTATAGCCGTTTTGCACTTTGGTTCCGACATTCATTGTTGGATCAAACCACTCGCACTTAAATAGCATACAACATTTTATTTGCAAAGCAAGGTATTCAATTTCCAAGATCTCTGTAATTTTGCCATAATAATCCATCAATTCATCCTTAATGCAAATTCCAATATTTGTAGTTGCCCTATTGTTACCATGCGATTGTGTATGGTATTTGAAGCCATTGACAAAATAAACGGGGTAAGATTTAATAGTCTGCAAAGCTCCTTTAGCAACATCAAAGATGAAATTATTTTCAATTGGATGTTGTGACGCCTACAGAATGTAACTGTAAATTGTAATTTAATCTATTTACATAATATAATTTAATGTTATTTATTTATATTTGCATTCAAAACTTATATATGTCCTGAACCATAAATGGAAGTGTTTTTCGACTTCCTTATTGATATCATTTTGTGTTATCTGTGGCATAAGGTCCCAAAACCATTCCTCATATAAACTGCAGCCAACCATAATATCAGTTATATATTCATTACAGTTGCAATAAATAAATTGGCAATTTCAAATGATCAGCTACACTTACTGTACAAATGGTTGAATTTCTTCGCAATTCAGTAAGATGTATCCATGTGCAGCCTTTATTTCATCATCTGTAAGCATTCTTCTAGTTGCATAACCATGTAATCGATCAGGATATGTGAATATCTGTAAATTTCCATTATTTGCACTTATTTGGCCACCATCGTCATTACAAGAAAACTTTCGTCATCTTGTACTAATATGCAGCTCAAAGTAATGAGAATAAAATATATTTACTTCTTCAACCAAGTACGCATTGCATATTGAACCTTCTACTCGTGCTTTATTTTTAATATTTCTTTTCAAATGATACAAATACCTATATGGAATTGTTAATCACGTTAATAATAGCTTAACAAATTATGAATACCTATATATGTATTTCAACCATTTGGATTTACCTTTCAAATAGATACATCCATTTATACTAAATGGGTCTTGCCAGTTTGGGCTCATGTACTAAATGTACTGGTAAATGCTCCATAATATCAAAGAAGCTGGGAGAAAATATTCCCTCTAATTTGCAAATTATTACTGGAATTTTTGCTTCTAGTTTTTCCATATCATCTATTGTTATCTCAGATGAAGTCAAGTTCTTGAAAAATAAACTTAACTCAATTATAGCTTCCAAAACTTTATGATGCAATAATTCACGAAATATAACTGGCATCAGCTTGTGCATGAATACGTGGCAATCATGGCTTTTCATTCAGAACAATTT
This sequence comes from Excoecaria cochinchinensis, assembly GCA_947683425.1. Taxonomy (NCBI): domain Eukaryota; kingdom Viridiplantae; phylum Streptophyta; class Magnoliopsida; order Malpighiales; family Euphorbiaceae; genus Excoecaria; species Excoecaria cochinchinensis. The sequence continues at coordinate 60,401 of CANTUQ010000122.1, read as the reverse complement.
GTACTTCCTCATATTAACACACCTTCCTAAGTTTGAAATATATCGATCCGGGAACTTTATACTTCTCAACCAATCACATAAAACTTCCTTTTGTCTTTTATTCAAAGTATAACAAGCCTTTGGATATTTACCCATTTGAGAATCCCTATCCAACTCATTTCTTTTACAGTACAATTTCAAATTTGCCTGTGATTTTGCATTATCTTTGATCCTCCCTTCAATATTCATTATTGTGTTGAAAATATTGTCGAAAATATTTTTTTCTATATGCATCACGTCTAAATTATGCCTTATTATATTTGTCTTCCAATACGGTAAATCCCAAAATATACTACGTTTTCTCCAACCAAAGTTTTTAGAGATACTACTATTGACTTCTTCAGCTTTAACTTCTATCACTTTCATCAACCCTAATTCGTCAATCTCTTGCAAGATTTTCTCACCAGATCTATTACGTGGAGGATGGGTGAGGACAACTTTATCCTTGAGAAACCTCTGTTTATTGCATCTGAAAGGGTGATTTGGTGGAAAAAAATTTTCTGTGATTATCAAACCACGATATTTTACACCATTAGTAAGATAAAATACATCCTAATCATTGCCACAGTAAGGGCAAGCTAATTTTTTAGCCGTGCTCCAACCTGACAGCATATCATATGCAAAAAAATGGCTAACTATTTACATCAAAGTTGCTCTCATCATGAAATTTTATTTTAGGGACATGTCATATGTGAGCACATCGAATTTCCATAGTTACAGCAATTCAGAAATCAATGGTTGAAAAATATATCAATCTCTTACTTTGGATTCTTACAACCCAAAAAAATTATTGTTAAAAACATGTAAGCCTCTTTTATGCACATTCACGGCGGTAAATTATATGGAATTAATATGATTGGCTATGATGAGTATTATTGTCCTGATTGCCTGTGCTTAAACCTAGCCTAACATTTCTACTTTCAAAATCAAAATCTAGTTGAATGTTGTCAAAATGTTTCCATGCATCAGCATCCGATGGATGGCTCATTACTGCATCTATCTGTTCATATTCATTATGCCATCTCATGTGAGATACCGTCACATCAGACGAATGTAGCCTCTGAAGTCTTGGCGTAATAGAAAAATAATATATCCATTTTCATGGCACTAATTTCTATTTCCTATTAGAATTCGATGACTTGAACCTCATTTGATTACAAAATTTAACTCATTAATTCCACATCATCTCCCCAGAAAATCATACATCCTAACCGACAACAATCAATTTTTTCTACTGGCAAACCAAGGCCCCGAAGCAACTTCTTCATGTCGTAAAAACTGCCAACCATATTATTATCCATTGGTAAGGATTCATTGTACCAAGACAGGATTTCATTTAAACTTCGATCAGAAATATGACCTTCAGATTTGATGTTTAATATTCGACCAACGAATTCCAATTGTGTCATATTATCACATTCGGGCCATAATTCTTGGTCAGCTGCATTAAGTAAATCGAAAAAATTACTGGCATATAGGTTGGGTTCTTCTTCGACACTGCTTAAATTGGGATGAAGTGAATTTCTGGCTGCGTCAAAAACCATTTGCACATAGGGATTTTTTGTATCACAAATATTGCCAGTCATACAATCTGGCCCCCCTTGAAATTCAGATTCAACCACACCCGATCTAAATTCCGCACTTCTAGAAGTGCTACTAATTAATGGTTTTTCATGCCTTATCCATTTAAAATAATTGGGCACAAATCCTTTTTTTAGCAAATGGAGACGCACCTTCTCCGTTGGAAGATAACACCTGTGTTTGCACTTTTTGCATGGACATCTAATTTTTAATCTGTCCATGTATGCAGGTTACAAGCTTGCATATTTAATAAAGTGCTAAACTCTTTCAGCAAACTCTAAATTAATGTACCCATCTGGTGTTATTCTTCTATACATCCAACTTCTGTCCATATTACTCATTATTGTTAAACTGCTTAGCAAAAATCATAAGGTCATAGTTAGTACCATCACGTGTCAATTATCATATTTTTATTTCAATTCAATTCCCTAACCTACTATTTCACTTTATTTCCTAATTAGTTTTACCTAGTTATTAACGTAACAAATAATATCAATGTTATAAAAATTATATCATTGACATATATGCACAAAACCATTAAGGGGCATGTATCGAATGAAAACCCACTCGATTATTATTGGTATATAAAATTCAATAAATACTTAAATCTATTTAATTTTCTAAATTAAAATCATAAAAATTTTGTAAAAAAATGACAGAGTTTCCCTTATACGGATCCCTATCCCCCTGTCAAACAGTAGCAAATTTAACACTTCCATAAAATGTCAACACATTGCAACTCCATAATAAAACCAATGCAATAATAAATTTTTCCATCCACCTCAAACATGTAAATTTAACTGATAAATTCACCAACAATTGTGAATTTATTATTTCAAGTCATACAATATCCAAAATAAGCAACTAAGCATAAGGAACTATACTACTAAATTGTTAATTTCATTTAAGCATCACACCAAATCACCATATGCCGTTATTACAGTATCATTATTAATTGCACAGTCGTTACAGTCAAATTACAACATGGCCACGACTTACACATTATTGTCTAATTAAAACAACATATCTCAAACATATATATGGTATTAACAAATTAATTTTAATACATAACACACTTACCTCGACTAAAGCAACCAGTAAGTTGCGATGGTTTGGCGCATAGGACAAATTAACGCCGATCCAGGTGCAATTGTGATGGGTACATGCAATAACAAATAAATTATAATTTATAAATATTAACTTTTTTTTTATGTATGAGACATTCAAAATACAAACTTAAAAATAAAAATTATATGTATATCAACATACTAAAAAAAAAATTAAACATAATTTTTCAAAATTTAAACATCAATACAAATAATAACAATTACACAACAAAGTTATTATAGTTAATAACATTATACACAATACAAACAATAAAATACATAAAAAATTTATACATGAACAAACATACCACAAAAATAAAACAATGTAACACATAATTTTAACAAACATACCGTGACATAAAATATTATATATCAACATATTAAAAAATTGAACATAAATTGAATAATTTTAAACATCAATACAAATAATAACAATTGCACTACAAAATTAATCATATATTAACTATAATAACATTTTACACAATAAAAACAATATATACCATCAAAAATTTATACATGCACAAATAAATAAAAAAAAACTGAATTGACAACATATACACATACAATATACATACACCTCAATATACAATAATATTAAAATACACTACAAATAATAACTAAACACACAAAAAATAACAACATTCTCAATTACGCCTCAAAATACATTACAATTCAATATACATACATAAATTGGACATAACTATATATTCAAATAATTAAATACCACATTCAAATAATATTACAAAAAAAATAATACAAAACAAATGAAATAAAATTAAAATAATTTCACACCCAGATATAACACTATATTCAAATAATACAACATTAAAGTAAAACATAAATACTGACAAATTAGAACAAATTAAATTAACTAATATAAACTAATTAGAATAATACAAAATAAATATAAAATATTAACCAACAAATTAAAATAAATAAAATAATGTACCAAATAAATAAATAAATAAATAAAATAAATAAATATAAAACATAAATAAAATACTACATTAAAATAAAATAAAAAAGCAGAAAAAAGGAGTACTTGTGCAGTAGATCTGGATGGTGAGGTTGCTTCGCCGATAGCGGGGAACCAAGGAGAAGCGGCGGCGGCAGGGAAGCAAGGAGCAGCGGCGGATCTGTGGCGGCATTGATGTTGAAGGTAGCGCGGACAGCGGGAGAGGGGCGACGCACGGTGCCGCATTGGCGCGGGGGAGGGGGGACGCCGTCGATCAACGCGTGGGAGAGGGGCGGCGCACGGTGAAGGTCTGCAGGAGAGGGGAGGGTAGAAAGGGGGGAAAGAATAAAGGGAGAGAAGGAGAGAGAAAAGAAAAGAGGGTTTAAATACCTAAAAAAATAGATATGAAAATTATTTTTTGTCTCTAAATAGAGACGGAAAGCAATTTTCGTCTCTATTTAGAGACGGAAAGTAAATTCCGTCTCTAAATTGGAGACAAAAAGTTACTCCATCTCTAAATTTAAAGACGGAAACAAAAATTCCGTCTATAAATAGAGACAGAATTTTGTTTCTGTTTCTATTTAGAGATGAAAAAATTTTACGATCGTTATTTGCGGTCTCTAAATGTGGAGAAAATCAAATCCACCATTTTTAGCAACCGAATTTTAGAGACGGAAATTGATTTCTGTCTCTATTTAGAGACGAAAACTGTTTTTCGTCTTTATTTAGAAACGAAATCAATTTATATCTCTATTTAGAGACAGAAATCTTTCCGTCACTTAAATTTCGTCTCTATTTATACAGTTTTCTTGTAGTGACATATCACAAAAATGTTGAAACAATGAAGCAGTAATGTTAAAGAATTGGCCATTTTTATTTCGTGAGATTGTGAGATTGAGAGGCAGAAAATGGTAATTTTATAGTGTAATTTACTCGAATGAATCTCAAAAAGAGAATTATATTTTCTATCCATTTTAAGAAAATATTTATACATATATTTTCCCTTCTAAATGCAAGCCTAATTAGGACATAATCTTTTCATTCTTTTCATGTAAAACTAATTAGATTTTATCAGAAATTTGGAGATTTGTTCGACCAATAATTTAAATTCTATAAGTTTAACTTCAATCTTATTATTATCAAAAAAAAAAAAAAAAAACTTCAATCTTATTCTGATGCAATTTTCAAGTATTTTTTGAGTTTTTTTTTTTTTTATATATAAATCTTTACCTTTTGTTTTGAAGAAATATAATTCTTAATATTTGTATACTTTCCATTTTTGTTTTGTTTTTTTTATATTATTCTGCATTTTCCCCATGTATTTTAAAATTTAAGAATCATTCAAATGCTTACTCATGCTCTATGTTCTTAAATTGCCTAAATGGAAAAAAACTCAATTGCAATAATTGATTCATATTCCCCTAGTGAGGTTGGATCATCCCATTTACAATAGTATGTGGCCCACATATACTTTTTTTATAAGAATTAAACTTCAGTAGTTAATAAATGAAAAGTGGCTAGACCAGAGCAAAGCATCGATCCAGTAATGTCACCATACATTATATCATTCAACAATGATGCTCAATATGCTATCAAGCACAATAACTGTTTAAAGTCGAATCAATGATATTACAACTAGACAAATAAATAAGCTTGCAATGCTACCACAATTCCAATCCATGTCTCCAAAATAGAAATCCTAAGATCTATGAGTGTTATTGGACAACAACCAATGTCATCATTCATCATTCTTGTCAGGCATACACCCAAACCAAACCAAACCAAAATGCTCATTTTATGACAATATTAACAGGAGAATTTCACATTTAAAAAAAGGAAAAAGCAGAATAATTAGAAGAGGGTGATTATTAGCTGCAGGTTTACAGACTTGAGCCTTGTCTTGGGTTTGTGCAAAGTAATTAAATCAAGTATGGAGATAATTAGCAGCCATCATCAGCTCTAGAGTGAGTTCTGGTTCAATCGGAAATTCAGTCTCCTTTCCCCTAACAGCCAGGCAGTAATTCCTCGTCAATATACAGGAAACATGCAAAAAAAAAAAAAAATGCCAAGCCTAAAAGAATGCTACCTGCAACCTTGTTAATTTAAACTAATTCAATCAAAGCTTCATTGAGTTGTAGCAATCAGTTGCCAATAGATAAAGAAAAGTAAAGGTTTTGTATAGATCATCTAGCAACTTCACAACTGACATGACAAAAAATCAGCTATGGAAAGAAGAATGAAATCAAACTTGAGGATCGAAAGAAGTACAATAAACTCATGAAATCTAGAGGAAGGACAAGAATAGATTTATGACTGTAGACAAGATTAAAACTAAAGAATTACTTCTAAGGAAAAATTGGATTCGCTCAAAAGTATCTCCAAGAAGAAACCGCAGCAAACAGACATCAAAAATCCTCTGAATTTCTCATTTTTAGGACATTGCAGCAGAAAAAAAAAACTACAATTTCACAAACATATTATATGCATTTGATTCTTCCAAAGACCTTTTTGCAACCATGCCTCTTTATTAATTAACGAAGTGCAATATGCATATCACATGTTTCAAAGCCAAAATACAAGGAAATTACAACATTAAAAACATAAATATCACATGAAAGCAATTGCATAAGCCTTGCAAATTGATAAAATGACAGCAAAAACTTGTCCCCTGCACCAATAAATACTTCACACTAATGGTTGTGTGCAAGGAAAATACAAATTCCAATGAACTTAATTTGAATCACAACTTAAAAAAACACACATACAATTGAATTGAAGATTAATCTATAACACAAATGAATAACAAAAAAATAAAATGGGCAAATGAGAAGGAAAAGAATAGAACTTTGCACACTGATGATAGCAATAGAAATATTGGCAAATCTTCTCTAAAATAGTAGTGCTTATCTCCGGAAATGTGACTTCTTCATGCTACGTCTCAGCAAAACTCCCTGTCAAATAATTTAGAAAAAGGAAAAACCAATTAAGAAGACAAATCACAAAACTTCGCCCAATTATAGACGCATAAGCCAGCAATTTAGTAATTCACAACCCATAAACTGAAACCAGAACAATAATTGTCAAATTACACCAACTCCTAACAATTAATTAGAAAATGTTCCTTTCTCATAATTAAGTAAAACCCAATATAATCAAGTAAAAAAAGAAGCACCGATCAAAATCTAGAAATTGAAGGTAAAATTGAGCAAAGTCCTGGAGATGTGAGCATATTGCGGATGGTCTGGGAAACCATGGCGGCTTCCTTGTCGACGACGAACTCGAAACCCCCGGCGCTGACTGTATCTTCCTTTCTCATCCTCTTTCTTCAGAAGATTTTCCTATCTGTAGAGAGGAGAAATTCGAAACTTGCATCAGTTATCAACAAATTAAAAATAAGGTCAGAGATCATTAAGAAAAAAAAAATAAATCAAATTTGTTCATTTGTCCTAATTCTTCACAAAACGATTTATTTATTTTTTACCTTTTATTCTCTTTAACAGATTTTTTATATTATTATTTTATTATTGTTATTTTTATTGAACCAATAAAATCTTATAGTATTTCAATGTTTTATGTTCCTTTATACAATTATAAAATTCTTACGAAGTATTTTAGTATACTGAAGTATATTAGTAGGTATATCAAATAGTACCGAGGTATACCTATTGATATATCAAATAACAGTTTTGAATCCTTATATAGCATTTTGGTAGACCAAAGAAATACCCGCTAGCACTGGTATATCAAATCATACCCATTTGTATACAAATGAAACGATAATGTTTAAAATTACATAATTAAATGATAGAGAGTCCAATGATAATAGGGATAATTCAATGATAATAGATAGGGCTATTCATTTGTACTTGCCATGAAGTTCCAATTCAAAATGTATAATTAATAAATCAAGATTTGTAGTTCAATTTTTCTGGCAACAAAGGCACATATATAATAAGCAACCATAATAATCCATATATACGTATAATTCCACCCTGATAACAGAAACTAATTATTAGGCATGGATAGTTTTAATTCTATATTTTTCTTCATTGGATGCTTAGATGAGATCAATATGGGACGCAAACAATAAATCTTTTTTCCTTATTAATGTTGGACTTTTCTTCCATATGAGGAAAGAGTCTAAAATTTTGACAATTTGTATTAGGTAGTATATTACAGATTTGTAGTGTGAAAATGCATGTGTGAAACAAATAAAGAAAAAAATGGTGGTTGGCAGATAGAGAGAGTTGAAGAAAGAGGGAGAAGAAAAGTTTGGTTTTACTACTCAAAACCAGTCCCACGAGTTTTCCTTTTTCTGGAGATTCAGCCATCAGATCGGGCAGAAATTTTAAGGGAACTTTACTCACACATCGATCTTCATTCTCAACGGTGCAGATCGGATTCTAAGGTCCAGAAGTTATTTCGTGGTGGAGACAACAGAACTTTCTTCTACAACAGACCAGTCTGACGAATCATTTATTTTTCAGAGATTTAACCGTTGGATTGAGTTGTATTTTTTACAGCATCTTACTCACATCTTGATCCTCATTCTGAACGGTGAAGATTGGATTCTGACATCCGGAGGTCAGTTCGTGGCTGGGACAGAATAGAAATTTCTGGGTATTAACTCTCTTGCTTTTGTCTTTGATTTATTCCATATATCTTGATGTTCATTCCAAGATTATGATGATGATGATGATGATGATATGGCTTTAGTTCAGTATAGAGAATATTTGCTGTAATAGACAGAATATATATTGTATTTGTCCATTAATTGATAGTGAAAGATTTAAGCGGCCTAAGGGTCCCGTGGTTTTTACTCCTTACATTGAGCAGGTTTTTCACGTAAAAATCTTACGTGTTCTTGTGTTGATTGTGGGTGTAGAGTTCAGATTTTGTTGCTGGATTATTTGCTTTGGATATTGCTCTATTTGTTAGTTTACCTAAAAGGTTCATTTAAGTAGGGAAAGATAAACAACGAAAATTCATTCCGCAAATTAAGTGTTTCCGTTGTTGGTAATTTTTCCCATCAGATTGGTATCAGAGCATTTGGTTGTTATTGTTGTTGTTAGACTTGTTTGAATAATGGAAGCTAATACAAGTAGAATGGTTAATTTAAATGGTTCAAATTACCATGTCTGGAAAGGCAAAATGGAGGATCTTCTTTATGTGAAAGATTATTATCTACCGGTGTTTATGAAAAATAAGTCTGATGATAAAAAGGAGGCAGAATGGACTATTTTGCATCGACAGGTTTGTGGGTATATACGGCAATGGGTGGATGATAATGTTTTGAACTATATTAGTGGTGAGATAGATGCACGCAAGTTATGGAACAAACTTGAGCAGTTGTATGCTCGAAAGACAGGGAATAACAAGTTATTCTTGATTAAGCAAATGATGAATTTGAAGTACCGAGATGGAACTCCTATGGGAGATCACTTGAATGTCTTCCAAGGAATTATAAATCAGCTTGAAGGAACGGGGATCAAGTTTGAGGATGAGATACAGGCTTTGTGGGTTCTTGGTACTTTACCGGACTCTTGGGAGACGTTTAGAACGTCATTATCTAACTCTGCACCAGATGGGGTTATTACCATGGAATTGGCTAAGGGAAGTGTCTTGAATGAAGAGATTAGAAGAAAGTCACAAGGTTCCTCCTCACATTCAGAAGTCTTAGTCACAGAAAGGCGGGGGAGAAGTAAGAGTAGAGGTCCGAATAGAGGAAATCAGCGCAGTAGTTCTAAAGGTAAGCTTGCTGATGTTGAGTGTTTTCATTGTGGTAAGAAGGGGCACACTAAAAGGTTTTGCAGAAAGCTGAAGAGAGAGAACATACAACATGCTGACAACAGACAACGGGCTGACAACAATCAAAAGAATACTGACAGTGGTAATGAAAATGCTATGGTTAATGCTACTACTGATAACTATCTTGTTTGTTGTGATTGTGACATTGTTAACCTTGCACATGATGAGTCGAGTTGGGTAATTGACAGTGGTGCTACGTGTCATGTTGCATCACGAAGGGATTATTTTTCATCTTACACTCTAGGTGACTTTGGTGATGTACAGATGGGTAATGATGGGATATCAAAGGCTATTGGTATTGGAGAAGTCTGTTTGAAATTTGACACTGGGATGGAGTTGGTTTTGCATAATGTGAAACATGTTCCAGATATGAGATTGAATTTGATTTCTACAGGCTTGCTTGATGATGATGGCTATTACAACAGTCTTGGTAATGGACAATGGAAGCTCACTCGAGGTTCTTTAATTGTCGCAAGAGGTAGCAAACATTCAAAGTTGTACACTGTGCATCCAAAGATCTCCAAAAGCTTTGTTAATGTAGTGGAGAATACTGATGTGATTGATTTATGGCATAAGAGACTTGCCCATATGAGTGAAAAGGGCATGTCTATGTTGTCAAAGAAGAAATTGCTATCTGGTGTGCAGGATATTCACTTGAAGAAATGTTCTGACTGCTTGACAGGTAAACAGACAAGAGTCTCTTTTAAGAGTCATCCTCCTTCCAGGAAAGAGAAAATACTTGATTTAGTGCATTCCGATGTTTGTGGTCCTATGTCTATAAGGACACTTGGTGGTTCTCTTTATTTTGTTACATTCATCGATGATTATTCAAGGAAGATTTGGGTTTATACCTTGAAGTCTAAAGATCAAGTGTTAGATGCATTCAAGCAGTTTCAAGCTCTAGTTGAGAGACAGACTGGGAAGAAGCTCAAGTGTATTCGGACAGACAATGGAGGGGAATACATAGGCCCTTTCGATGCATATTGCAGACAACAAGGTATTCGGCACCAAAAGACTCCTCCAAAGACCCCGCAGCTTAATGGTTTAGCAGAGAGGACAAACAGGACATTGGTTGAGCGAGTCAGATGTGTGCTATCATATGCAGGATTGCCTAGATCATTTTGGGGTGAGGCTTTGAGTACTGTGGTACATGTTTTAAATCTAACACCCTGTGTTCCTTTGCATTTTGATGTTCCTGACAGGGTTTGGAGTGGCAAAGATGTTTCTTATGATCACTTGCGCGTCTTTGGATGCAAGGCTTTTGTGCATATTCCAAAAGATGAGAGATCTAAGCTTGATGTGAAGACTAGGCAATGTGTGTTCATTGGCTATGGACAAGATGAGATGGGTTACAAGTTGTATGATCCAATTATGAAGAAAATTGTGAGAAGCCGAGATGTTATCTTTATGGAAGATCAGACTTTGGAAGATGTTGAGAAGGCAGAGACAGTTCCTCAGCGTACTGATGATCTTATTGATTTGGATCCAGTTCCTCCTCAGCATGCTGATGCCCAGATTGGAGATGATGATCAGAATGCTGACCAGCAGGTTACTGAGGATGTTGATGCTCCACAACAAGTTGATATGGATGAGATTATCCATGATGAGTCACCAGTACCAGATGCACCACCATTTGTTCCACTTAGGCGGTCTGTTAGAGATCGTCATTCTTCTACACGTTATTCTGCTGATGAGTATGTATTGTTGACTGATGGGGGAGAACCTGAAAGTTATGCAGAAGCCATGGAAGATGAGCACAAGAAGAAGTGGATTGATACCATACAAGATGAAATGAAGTCCTTGTATGAGAATAACACCTTTGAGTTGGTGGAGTTACCAAAAGGCAAAAGAGCTTTGAAGAACAAGTGGGTGTACAAAGTGAAGGAAGATGAGAACTCTTCATAACCACGGTACAAAGCTAGATTGGTGGTCAAAGGATTTAGCCAGAAGAAAGGTATTGATTTTGATGAGATCTTTTCTCCAGTTGTGAAAATGGCATCTATTCGTGTTGTTCTCGGTTTAGCAGCTAGCCTTGATTTGGAGGTTGAGCAGATGGATGTCAAGACTGCTTTTCTTCATGGTGACTTAGATAAGGAGATTTACATGGAGCAGCCAGAAGGGTTTCAGATGAAAGGCAAAGAGAGGTCTGTGTGTAGACTTCAGAAAAGTCTATATGGTTTGAAGCAAGCACCAAGGCAGTGGTACAAAAAGTTTGAGTCTGTTATAGGGGAGCAAGGCTACCGGAAGACTACTTCAGATCACTGCGTATTTGTTCAAAGGTTTGGTAGTGATGATTTTATCATTTTGTTGTTGTATGTTGATGACATGTTAATTGTTGGAAAGAATGCGGGAAGGATTCCCAGTTGAAGCAACAGTTGAGTAAGTCTTTTGCTATAAAAGACTTAGGGCCAACAAAACAAATTCTTGGCATTAAAATTACTCGAGATAGGGCTGCCAAGAAATTGCATATGTCACAGGAAAAGTATATTGAAAAGGTGCTTTGCAGGTTCAACATGGATAAAGCTAAAGTGGTTAGTTCTCCTCTTACAACCAACTTTAAGCTAACTGAAAAAGATTGCCCTTCTACTGAGGAAGAGAAGGAAGAGATGGATAGAGTTCCATATGCCTCAGCTGTAGGAAGTTTAATGTATGCTATGGTGTGCACACGGCCTGATATAGCTCATGCAGTAGGTGTTGTTAGTCGTTTTCTGTCAAATCCGGGTAGGAAGCATTGGGAAGCAGTTAAGTGGATATTTAGATATCTTCGAGGTACTTCCAAATTGGGTCTTACATTTGGAAATGGAAAGCCAGTGCTAGTTGGGTATACAGATTCTAATATGGCATGAGACAAGGATAGTCACAAATCAACTTCTGGGTATTTGATGACTTTTGCAGGGGGAGCTGTGTCATGGCAATCAAGACTGCAAAAGTGTGTTGCACTTTCTACTACAGAGGCCGAGTATATAGCAGCAACAGAAGCAGGTAAGGAGATTTTATGGTTGAAAAGATTTGTGCAAGATTTAGGCTTCAAGCAACAACGTTATGTGGTGCTTTGTGATAATCAAAGCGCAATTCATCTTGCTAAAAACTCGACTTACCACAAGAAAACAAAACATATTGATGTGAGATATCATTGGATTAGAGATGCTCTTGAAGAGAAGTTGTTTGAACTTGATAAGGTTCATACCGATGATAATGGTTCCGATATGTTGACAAAAGCTTTAGCTAGGGAGAAACTAAAGGTGTGTTGCTCTATCGCTGGGATGGCAAACTCTTCCTCATAGTCAGAAGGGGGAGATTTGTTGGACTTTTCTTCCATATGAGGAAAGAGTCTAAAATTTGACAATTTGTATTAGGTAGTATATTACAGATTTGTAGTGTGAAAATGCATGTGTGAAACAAATAAAGAAAAAAAGGGTGGTTGGCAGATAGAGAGAGTTGAAGAAAGAGGGAGAAGAAAAGTTTGGTTTTACTACTCAAAACCAGTCCCACGAGTTTTCATTTTTCTGGAGATTCAGCCATCAGATCGGGCAGAAATTTTAAGGGAACTTTACTCACACATCGATCTTCATTCTCAACGGTGCAGATCGGATTCTAAGGTCCAGAAGTTATTTCGTGGTGGAGACAACAGAACTTTCTTCTACAACAGACCAGTCTGACGAATCATTTATTTACAGGAGATTTAACCGTTGGATTGAGCTGTATTTTTTACAACATCTTACTCACATCTTGATCCTCATTCTGAACGATGGAGATCGGATTCTGACATGCGGAGGTCAGTTCGTGGCTGGGACAGAATAGAAATTTTTGGGTATTAACTCTCTTGCTTTTGTCTTTGATTTATTCCATATATCTTGATGTTCATTCCAAGATGATGATGATGATGATGATGATGATGATGATGATATGCCTCTAGTTCAGTATAGAGAAGATTTGCTGTAATAGACAAAATATATGTTGTATTTGCCCATTAATTGATAGTGGAAGATTTAAGCGGCCTAAGGGTCCCGTGATTTTTACTCCTTACATTGAGGAGGTTTTCCACGTAAAAATCTTGCGTGTTCTTGTGTTGATTGTGGGTGTAGAGTTCAGATTTTGTTGCTGGATTATTTGCTTTGGATATTGCTCTATTTGTTAGTTTACCTAAAAGGTTCATTCAAGTAGGGAAAGATAAACAACGAAAATTCATTCCGCAAATTAAGTGTTTCCGTTGTTGGTCATTTTTCCCATCAATTAAAGTAAATTGGATTTACTCCCATCCAAACAAAAGGTAAAAGTGTCAAAATGCGATGGCCGATAAATCTGAGAACCACCTCAATAGCTAAGAGTCATGTGCTACTGATAAAAAAAGAAATATTGCAAGTCGATCGAGGGATGCAAAATGATGAAAGACATAGTACAGGTTGTATCTAGTGAAGAGCAATATGTGCTACTGGTGGATTATTAAACTTCATTTAAATATACATAGTATCCAAATAAAAAAATTTAATTACATAAAAATGAGAATTCAGATATTTAATTTATACACAAATTATTCTATTGTCCACATAAGAATTTAATTTATTTTGACCAGATAAAATAGTACACAACATATTATTACATGGATATAAGAATGCGTTTTGCCAAAAAAGGATATAGATCGATCAATTTTAGCCATTGCTGGGCATTTTTGTCTTTTTAAAATTATATGACAACATCAGTTGCATTTTCATCAACCTCTGCTCCATATGACAACCTCAGTTGCATTTTCATCAACCTCTGCTCCATTTCATCTGCAATAATTTCATTTTTTGTGGTTGCTTTGAAAAAGTTTGCGAGAGAAGAATTCATTGTTGTATTATTAATATTTCTAAAATTATACCGACGGATGAGTCCGTTTAGTAAAAGAAATTTGCAACAATCATAAACTTTTTCAAAAACGTTAGTTTTTCCATCAGCAAATGCGGAAATGATGAAATTTGTCTTAGTTTTAGCAATAGGCACTTAATTTTATAGCGACGGATGTTTTCTATAGTGATGGTATCAAGCTGTCGCTAATATTACCTACCGCCATATTATCAACGGATTTTAACCTGCCAATAAGGTCATATATTGGCAACAGATTTCCCAGCTACTTTTGCAGTTTATTTATTTAATGTGTTATCATGCTAATTTTTTAATATAATTATTGGTATTATTCAGTTCAAATCGGATTAGCTGAACTCGAACTCTAAACCTTAGATAAGAAAACAAATGTCAAACGATTTTGACCAACTAATATTGATTTTTATTATGTTATTAATTTAGTAAATGAATTATTTTTTTTATTTGTTTTATAAGGTCTATATAAGTCTTTTTCCGAGTGGGTAATTTTATTCCTCAACACAAGTAGAATTGAGTTCATTGTTGTCCATAAATACAAAATAAAGCCTGGTTTGGCTAAATTATCAACTTAATCAGTTCATTCATTTCTAAGCTATGGTTACACCACCTGCCTCCCTAATCTTTAAGGTTTACAGGAGCACATCTAAACTAATTACCCCCACGGAGCCAACCCCTCATGAGTTTATGCTATTATCAGACCTTGATGGTCAAGAAGGCCTTAGATTTCATCTTCCTGTTGGACTTCTTCTTCTGTCCATGAGAAGAGAGTCAACAATAGTGGCCCTTTGAATCAGGTGTATTATTACAGATGAGTGATTTGAAAAATGTGTGTGAAAGAAAGAAAGAAAGAAAGAAAAAAGAAAAAAAGTTGGCAAAGAGAGAGTTGAAGAAAGAGGAAGAAAAATCTGGTTTTTCTACACAAAATCAGTTCCACGAGTTCTTAGTTTTCCGAAGATTTAGCCGTTGGATTAAGCTGAAATTTGGAGAAAATATTACTCACACATCGATCTTCATTCTCAACGGTAGCGATCGGATTCTAAAGTTTGGAGATTATTTCGTGGCAGAAACAACATAACTTTCTTTTACACAGACCAGTCCCACAAATTCTCTATTTTCTAGAGATTACACCGTTGGATTGAGCTGAAATTTGGAAATAATTTTCTTCACATCTTGATCTTCATCATCAACGGTGGAGATCGGATTCTTACATCCAGAGGTCAGTTCATAGCTGGAACAGAATTCAGTTTCTGAGTATTAGCTCTCTTTCTTTTATCTTTAATTTATTCCATATATCTTGATATTTATTCAAAAATTATGATGATGATGATTATATGCCTCTAGTTCAGTATAGAGAAAATTTACTGTAATAAACAGAATACATGTTGTATTTGCCCATTATTTTATAGTGAAAGATTTAAGCGGCCTAAAGGTCTCGTGGTTTTTACTCCTTACATCGATGAGGTTTTTCACGTAAAAATTCTGCATGTTCTTGTGTTAATTGTGGCTGTAGAGTTCAGAGCTTATTGTTGTAGTATTGGTTTTGGATATTGCTCTACTTGTTAGTTTACCTAAAAGGTTCATTCAAGTAGGGAAAGATAAAAAACGAAAATTTATTTCGCACATTTAGTATTTTCGTTGTTGGTCATTTTTTCTATCAGATTGGTATCAGAGCATTTGGTTGTTGTTAGTGTTGTTAGACTTGTTTGAACAATGGAAGCTAATACAAGTAGAATGGTTAATTTAAATGGTTCAAATTACCATGTCTGGAAAGGCAAAATGGAGAATCTTCTTTATGTGAAGGATTATTATCTACCGGTGTTTATGAAAAATAAGCCTGATGAGAAAGAGGCAGAATGGACTATTTTGCGTCGACAGATTTGTGGGTATATACGGCAATGGGTGGATAATAATGTTTTGAACCATATTAGTGGTGAGATAGATGCACGTAAGTTATGGAACAAACTTGAGCAGTTATATGCTTGAAAGACAGGGAATAACAAGTTGTTATTGATTAAGCAAATGATGAATTTGAAGTACCGAGATGGAACTCCTATGGGAGATCACTTGAATGCTTTCCAAGAAATTATAAATCAGCTTGAAAGAATGGGGATCAAGTTTGAGGATGAGATGCAAGTTTTGTGGGTTATTGGTACTTTACCGGACTCTTGGGAGACGTTTAGAACATCATTATCTAACTCTGTACCAGATGGGGTTATTACCATGGAATTGGCTAAGGGAAGTGTCTTGAATGAAGAGATTAGAAGAAAGTCACAAGGTTCCTCCTCACATTCAGAAGTCTTAGTCACAGAAAGGTGGGGGAGAAGTAAGAGTAGAGGTCCGAATAAAGCAAATCAGCGCAACAGTTTTAAGGGTAAGCTTGCTGATATTGAGTGTTTTCATTATTGTAAGAAGGGGCACACTAAAAGGTTCTGCAGAAAGCTAAAGAGAGAGAACAGATAACATGCTGATAACAGACAACGGGCTGACAACAATCAGAAGAATACTGACAGTGGTAATGAAAATGCTATGGTTAATACTACTACTAATAACTATCTTGTTTGTTGTGATTGTGATATTGTTAACCTTGCACATGATGAATCGAGTTGGGTAATTGACAGTGGTGCTACGTGTCATGTTGCATCATGAAGAGATTATTTTTCATTTTACACTCCAGGTGACTTTGGTGATGTACAGATGGGTAATGATGGGATATCAAAGACTATTGGTATTGGAGAAGTCTGTTTGAAATTTGACACTGGGATGGAGTTAGTTTTGCATAACGTGAAACATGTCCCAGATATGAGATTGAATTTGATTTCTACAGGCTTGCTTGATGATGATGGCTATTACAACGGCCTTAGTAATGGACAATGGAAGCTCACTCGAGGTTCTTTGATTGTGGCAAGAGGTAGCAAACATTCAAAGTTATACATAGTGCATCCAAAGATCTCCAAAAGCTTTGTTAATGTAGTGGAAAATACTGATGTGATTGATTTATGGCATAAGAGACTTGTCCATATGAGTGAAAAGGGCATGTCTATGTTGTCAAAGAAAAAATTGATGTCTGGTGTGCAGGATATTCACTTGAAGAAATGTTATGACTGCTTGACAGGTAAACAGACAAGAGTCTCTTTTAAGAGCCATCCTCCTTCTAGGAAGGAGAACATAATTGATTTAGTGCATTCCAATGTCTGTCGTCCTATGTCTACAAGGACACTTGGTGGTTCCTTTTATTTTGTTACATTCATCGATAATTATTCAAGGAAAATTTGAGTTTATACCTTGAAGTCTAAAGATCAAGTATTAGATACATTCAAGCAGTTTCAAGCTCTAGTTGAGAGACAGAATGAGAAAAAGCTCAAGTGTATCCGGACAGACAATGGAGGGGAATACATAGGCCCTTTTGATGCATATTGCAGACAACAAGGTATTCGGCACCAAAAGACTCCTCCAAAGACCCCGCAGCTAAATGGTTTAGCAGAGAGGACAAACAGGACATTGGTTGAGCGAGTCAGATATATGATATCACATGCAGGATTACCTAGATCATTTTGGGGTGAGGCTTTGAGTATTGTGGTACATGTTTTAAATCTAACACCCTGTGTTCCTTTGCATTTTGATGTTCCTGGCAGGATTTGGAGCGGCAAAGATGTTTCTTATGATCACTTGTGCGTCTTTAGATGTAAGGCTTTTGTGCATTTTCCAAAAGATGAGAGATCTAAGCTTGATGTAAAGACTAGGCAATGTGTGTTCATTGGCTATGGACAAGATGAGATGGGTTACAAGTTGTATGATCCAAATACGAAGAAAATTGTGAGAAGCCGAGATGTTATCTTTATGGAATATCAGACTTTGAAAGATGTTGAGAAAGCAGAGACAGTTCCTCAGCGTACTGATGATCTTATTGATTTGGATCCAGTTCCTCCTCAGCATGCTGATACCCAGATTGGAGATGATGATCAAAATGCTGACCAGCAGGGTACTGATGATGTTGATGCTCCACAATAAGTTGATATGGATGAGATTATCCATGAGAAGTTACCAGTACCAGATGCACCACCATTTGCTCCATTAGGCGATCTGTTAGAGATCGTCATTCTTCTACACGTTATTCTGCTAATGAGTATGTGTTATTGACTGATGGGGGAGAACCTGAAAGTTATGCAAAAGCTATGGAAGATGAGCACAAGAAGAAGTGGATTGATGCCATGCAAAATGAAATGATATCCTTGTATGAGAATAATACCTTTGAGTTGGTGGAGTTACCTAAAGGCGAAAGAGCTTTGAAGAACAAGTGGGTGTACAAAGTGAAGCAAGCTAAGAACTCTTCACAACCACGGTACAAAGCTAGATTGGTGGTCAAAGAATTTAGCCAGAAGAAAGGTATTGATTTTGATGGGATTTTTTCTCCAGTTGTGAAAATGGCATCTATTCGTGTTGTTCTCGGTTTAGCAGCTAGCCTTGATTTGGAGGTTGAGCAGATGGATGTCAAGACTGCTTTTCTTCATGGTGACTTAGATAAGGAAATTTACATGGAGCAGCCTGAAGGGTTTCAGATGAAAGAAAAAGAGAGGTATGTGTGCAGACTTCAGAAAAGTCTATATGGTTTGAAGCAAGAACCAAGGCAGTTGTACAAAAAGTTTGAGTCGGTTATAGGGGAGCAAGGCTATCGGAAGACTACTTCAGATCACTGTGTATTTGTTCAAAGGTTTGGTAATGATGATTTTATCATTTTATTACTGTATGTTGATGATATGTTAATTATTGGAAAGAATACTGGAAGGATTGCCCAATTGAAGTAACAGTTGAGTAAGTCCTTTGCTATGAAGGACTTAGAGCCAACAAAACAAATTCTTGGCATTAAAATTACTCGAGATAGGGCTGCCAAAAAATTGCATATGTCACAAGAAAAATACATTGAAAAGGTGTTTTGCAGGTTCAACATGGATAAAACTAAAGTGGTTAGTTCTCCTCTTACAACCAACTTTAAGCTAACTGAAAAAGATTGCCCTTCTACTGAGAAAGAGAAGGAAGAGATGGATAGAGTTTCATATGCCTCAGCTGTAGGAAGTTTGATGTATGTTGTAGTGTGCACATGACCTGATATAACTCATGCAATAGGTGTTATTAGTCGTTTTCTGTCAAATCCGGGTAGGAAGCATTGGGAAGCAGTTAAGTGGATATTTAGATATCTTCGAGGTACTTCCAAATTGGGTCTTATATTTGGAAATGGAAAGCCAGTGCTAGTTGGGTATACAGATTCTGATATGGCAGAAGACAAGGATAGTCACAAATTAACTTCTGGATATTTGATGACTTTTGCAGAGGGAGCTATGTCATGGCAATCAAGACTGCAAAAGTGTGTTGCACTTTCTACTATAGAAGCCGAGTATATAGCAGCAATGGAAGCAGGTAAGGAGATGTTATGGTTAAAGAGATTTGTGCAAGAGTTAGGCTTCAAACAACAACGCTATGTAGTGTTTTGTAATAATCAAAGCGCGATTCATCTTGCTAAAAACTCAACTTACCACAAGAAAACAAAACATATTGATGTGAGGTAGCATTGGATTAGAGATGCTCTTGAAGAAAAGCTGTTTGAACTTGATAAGGTTCATACCGATAATAATGGTTCCGATATGTTGACAAAATTTTTAGCTAAGGAGAAACTAAATGTGTGTTGCTCTATCGCCGGGATGGCGGACTCTTCCTCATAGTCAGAAAGGGGAAGATTTGTTGGACTTCTTTTGCTGTCTATGAGGAGAGAGTCAACAATAGTGGCCCTTTGAATCAGGTGTATTATTACAGATGAGTGATTTGAAAAATGTGTGTGAAAGAAAGAAAAAAAAAAGGAAAAAAAGTTGGCTCTCTCTAGAGTTGAAGAAAGAGGAAGAAAAATCTGGTTTTTTTACACAAAATTAGTCCCATGAGTTCTTAGTTTTTCGGAGATTCAGCCGTTGGATCGAGCTAAAATTTGGAGAGATGATTACTCATATGTCGATCTTCATTCTCAACGGTAAAGATTGGATTCTGAAGCCGGATGATTATTTCGTGGTGGAGAAAACATAACTTTTTTTTTACACAAACCAGTCCCACGAATTCTCTATTTCTCAGAGATTACACCGTTGGATTGAGCTGAAATTTGGATAGAATCTTCCTCACATCTTGATCTTCATTATCAACGGTAAAGATCGGATTCTTACGTCCAGAGGTTATTTCGTGACTGGAACATAATTTAGTTTCTAAATATTAGCTCTCTTTCTTTTGTCTTTAATTTATTACATATATCTTGATATTTATTCCAAGATTATGATGATAATGATTATATGACTCTGTTCAGTATAGAGAAGATTTATTGTAATAGACAGAATACATGTTATATTTGCTCATTATTTGATAGTGAAAGATTTAAGCGGCCTAAGGGTCGCTTGGTTTTTACTCCTTACATCGTGAAGGTTTTTCACGTAAAAATTTTGTGTGTTCTTGTGTTAATTGTGGCTGTAGAGTTCAGAACTTATTATTGTGGTATTGGTTTTCGATATTGCTCTACTTGTTAGTTTACCTAAAAGGTTCATTCAAGTAGAGAAAGATAAACAACGAAAATTCATTCCGCACATTTAGTATTTCCGTTGTTGGTCATTTTTCCCATCACTTCCTACCTTATTTTTCTATCTAAACAATCCCTCAATGGAAAGGAAAAGACCCTGTTAGGATGTTCAAGGAGGCAACTGCTAAAACACTTGTGTTTTACTATCTAATAGCTGGTAGATTAAGGGATGGACCCATCCGCAAGCTCATACTGGAATGCACAGGTGAAGGTATATTGTTTATTGAAGCTGATGCTGATGTTACTCTTGAGCAGTTCGGTGATCCACTTATGCCTCCATTTCCTTGCTCTGACCAACTCCTTTTGGGCGTCCACGGTTGAAATGGAATTCTCAACTATCCTTTGTTGCTTATTCAGGTATGTATATATGGATATAAAAAAGAAATTTCCATTTTATATGTTGAGCTTGAATCCATTTCCCTATGATCAGACTCCTAGGTATTCCAATTGCAATGTAAGAAAATAAAAGAACTATATCATAAATTTCTCAGCATTAGTGCATCTGATGTTAAATTAACATTAAATATACTGAGAATGGAGTATGATCTCGAGATTGATATTTAAATTAACATAGAATATGTTGAGAAATAGAGTGTACATGGTGAATGAATATGTGAAATGTGTGGTAAATGAATTAGAAAATGGCTATTAGTTAGCTTGTTGCTCTAAGTATCATAGGACTGGGATTATTATTCCAAAATGAACTTTACTAGAATTATATGGGATCTTTCCTGTTAGTATGGGAAGTCTTCTCCCATTCAAGATTAGATAGGATTTCTACCATTATCCTTTTTTAAAAAGTTTTTAATTTATGTATTATCTGTTGAATTTTATTGGGGAGTGTATAGGACTAAATTAAAAGAACTCAAAACTTACAATATTGATTGTAATATTTTACAATCACAATACTCTCGTCAATTATGTACACATAATGCACACTTTCCCACTCACACAGTGCACACACATTACACTCACAAACCTTGTACACACTTTTTCACATAGTTTGTGCACACACTTAATTTCTATATAAAGCACTCACTAAGTGGAGCTTTAGCTCCTTTTATTTTATTTTTGTAAGCCACAGAAGTATTATTTAATAAAGGAGAGTTTAGAGGCCTGAAACTAAATAAACCAGACAACAAAATCATTAGATCTAAAGGACCCCCTGCCTAGCAAGACAATCAGCGACAGCATTGCATTCTTTAGGCTTATGACAAAAAGACACCTTACAGAGACCCCAATAAACATTCAATCCTGTTAAAAATCCTAACAAACTTTCATGGTCTCTCCGTGCAATTGGGTTGCAGCCAAGCTACAACATTTGAGGAGTCCAGCTCGAAGAAAACTTCGTTATTTCGTTGTTTTAAGAACTAATGTGAGAAATGTAAAGCTCTTTCAACTGCACATAATTCTGCTTGATTAGCCTCCATAATCCCAATGCTACAAGAGAACAGACACAAGAATCTATACTATTACGTAAAACTCCACTAGCTCCAGAAAGACCCGATTTCCCCAAGGAGGAGCCATCATTGTTCCATTTAAGGGCAGAGGTGAGATGGGGATCCAAAAATTTGAGGTCTGAGACATGCCTTCCGTACAGAGAAAGAAATTCTGCCCCATTAAAAATCAAAATCTTTATGTGCCTTCAACCAAAAAGAGGCTCTTGCTAACCTCAGAGGAAACAGAGAATAAACAGAGAATCTAAGTTACAGGACCTACGATCAAAGTTACGAGCATTCCTCTCTCTCCAAATTGTCCAAAACGCTGCCAGGAAAATAATTAGCACACATTTTTTTGAATTTTTTCTTTGGGCACCTCATACCATTGTATGAGAAGATCTTTGAAAGAGAAAGGAATACTGAAAGAAAATCCCCACCAGTGAGCCAGCTTGTACCATAGAGAGAAGAGTTCAGGCATCACTGAATAAATATTTTGGCGATACTACCTTCCCTAACTTTTGTCTGATTTGCTTTCTTTGTCCTGTGTCATGTTGGTTGCTTTCTACTTAATAGCATTTGGCTCGGCACCTTCTTTTTCAAGCACATGTCTTTGTATATACCTAAACTGCATAATAGATAAAGACAGTTCGCGTCTTATTCCATGATTCAGTTATTTTTTATTCATTTTACATCAACATACCCATGCAGATTGGGTTTTTTGCATTGAGGAGACCAAGGTGATTCTAGCATGTAGGGGCTAAGGGCAAGGTGATGTTTCTTACATTTTCTCTAGATGAATGGGGAGTCATATTATCAGTGTAGGTCACTTTGTGTCCATTTGGTTGCTTGATGGAACAAGCGACCAACCAAATATTCCTCTCACAAAGAAGCCAAGAAATGGTGTACACAAAATTGGTTATTGGTGGTTTTGTTCAGCTTTGTCATGCTTTTTTCCATCACAGTGTGAGTCCTTACTAATAATAATAATAATAACGTGAATGATATAATTTCCTAAAAAAAGTGTGAGTCCTTATTTAATTATTTTTTTTAGAGAAACAAATTACAAGAAAAAGAAAAATTGCTACTAGAATGCTACATAGCAACAAATTAAAGGGTTAAAAAAAAAGATATATTGTTAGACTTTTGTGGCTCACCCACAATTATTGACTAAAAATTAATTAAAGGAATCCCACGTCAGGATTTTAAGGAGAATAGGAGTAGTTGATCTCCTATATAAACAACCACCTTTCTTAATTTTATATCATCCCAGAATTGCCAATCTTTCTTACGGCAAAAATTCTTTATCTCTTTAGTAAATATTTCACTTGTATTATTTATTTGAAATAGTGAAATATAATTTGGCAGTGTCCGAGTACGTAGATATAATTGGCCGAACCTCATTAAATTTTGATATTTTTTATTCCATTTAATAGCTATTGTCAGGTATATTTTTAGTAAATTATTGTGCTATTAAATTACTTAGGACAATTCTCTCTAAGTAGATTGGATTTTAAGTAAGACCATTTGTGACCCCTCTAGTCTTTCCTAGGAATTTTACCTTGTATGATTTTTCAGTACAATCGTTTATACTTTATTCACCTGCTCAATAGTGTGTGAGGTGAATTTGGTGAAAATTAACCCGAGTTTCCATAACAATTTGTATCAGAACCTACGTTCTTTCTTAGTATGCTCTGTGATTGCAGCGTAGTCTGATCTTCTATATCAGAAAAGATTTTTCCTTGGGCTATTGGCATTCCGCATCGACAGCTATTAAATAGTAATTGTAGCAAAAATGACAAATCCATCTACTGCTTCTTCCTCATCAAATTTGATGGCAAATATAAGAGTTACGATATAAATTTTTGATGGTACGAGTCATTTTAGCATGTGAATAAGTGGGTTCTCGATGCTCTATTTCAGCGAGGTCTAGACATTTCCCTTGAACAAAAGAAACCAGATAATGTTGATGAGAAAAAATGGAAGAGACTTAATCGTTTGGCATGTGGTACAATTCGATCGTGCCTTTCTAGAGAGCAAAAGTATGCTTTCTCGAAAGAAACTTCAGCAAGTAAATTAATGAAGGCACTGAAGGAAAAATTCTTGAAAAAAAATAGTCAGAACAAGCTCTACATGAAGAAAAGACTGTTTTGTTTCAATCATATTTCGGGTAGCACAATAAATGATCACATCACCAGTTTTAATCAGTTAGTCGCTGATTTATTGAATATGAATGTGACATTCAAAGATGAAGATCTGACTTTGATGTTATTGGGATCCCTTCCTAAGTAATTTGAGTTTCTTGAAATGACTCTACTTCATGGGAAGACTGTTGTGACTCTCAGTGAAGTTTGTGCTGCCTTGTATAGTTATGAACTGAGAAAGAAGGACAAGAAAGAAAGCATAAGTGGAGCTACAAAAGCTCTAATAGTGAGAGGTTGATTGGAGAGCTAGACTAAAGGAAAGAAAGAGAAATCGAAGTTGAGGCCCAAATTGGGCAAAGAACAATGTGCTTTTTGTCGAAAAAAAGGCACTAGAAGAAAGATTGTCCTAAGCTAAAGAATAAAGGCAAACTTGACAAGAAAAAGGATGTGGTATATTCAAATATAGCTAAGTGTAATGATGAAAACTCGGATTTTTCACTTGTTGTTACATCATCAACTAGCTCTTCTAGTATATGGCTGCTTGATTTAGGCTGTAGTCATCATATGTGTCCCAATCGAGATTGGTTCTATGAATTTAGAGAACTAAAAGATGGAGTTATTTATACAACAAATGATGTTTCTCTCACCACACATGAGATTAGTTCCATTGATCAATCAGAATCCTGAAAGATGTTCGTTATGTGCACAATTTGTCAAAGAATCTCATTTTTGTGAGGGCTCTAGAAGAAAAGGGTTTTGAGGTGCGAGAAAAACATGGAGTAATGAAGATAATCTTTGGTGCACTTGTGGTGTTGAAGGGAATTTGAAAGAATAACAGATTGTACCACTACCAAGGTACTACTGTTATTGGTACAATAGCAGTGGCTTCTACTGATGAAAAAGAGTTAAAAACAACCAGGTTATGGCATATGCGCTTAGGGCATGCAGGTGAAAAATTCTTGAATCTCTTGGTGAAACAAGAATTATTGAAAGGAGTTCAGACTTGCAAACTGGATTTTTGCGAACATTGTGTCAAAGGAAAAAAGACAAGAGCAAAATTTGAAATAGCAATCCACGATACCAAGGGTATTTTGGACTATGTTCATTCTGATGTGTGGGGACCTTCCAAGACAGTTTCTTTAGGAAGAAAATACTATTATGTGACCTTTATTGATGATTTTTCTCGAAAAGTTTGGGTGTATACTATGAAGACTGAGGATGAAGTGTTATGAGTTTTCCTCAAATGGAAAAAGATGATGAAAACTCAAACAGGCTGAAGGATCAAGCATCTCCGTACAGATAATGGCGGGAAATACATGAGTGATCTGTTTATGAAAGTGTGTGAAGATAAAGGCATTATCAGACACTTCACAGTCAGAAATACATCACAACAGAATGGGGTAGCAGAACGTATGAACCGAACATTATTGGAGAAAGTTCGGTGTATATTGTCCAATGCTGGGTTAGATAGAAAATTTTGGGCTGAAACTGTTACATATGCTTACCATCTCATTAATCGCCTACCATTTAGTGCTATTGGTAGTAAAACATCATTAGAGAAATGGTTTGGAAAATCTACTACAGATTATAATTCTTTACATGTGTTTGGTTCCACTGCGTACTATCACATTAAAGAATTGAAGTTGGATCCACGTGCAAAGATAGCAATTTTCATGGGGATCACCTCTGATGTGAAAGGATATTGACTTTGGTACCCAAAGTCAAAGAAAAAAATTTTCAGCAGGGATGTTACCTTTAATGAATCTACCATGTTGAGAAAGGTGACAAATGAAAGTGTTGAGCAGACAGATGGTACTCCAAAACTGGTGCAGTTTAAAAGAAAAATTATTTGCCCAACAAATGATGAAGCAGATGCAGAAACTCCTATGGTAGATGAGGAGTCAGATGGAGAAGAGGTTTTAACCCAAGAAATGGTTTGGAAAATCTGCTACAGATTATAATTCTTTACATGTATTTGGTTCCACTGCGTACTATCATATTAAGGAATCGAAGTTGGATCCACGTGTAAAGATAGCAATTTTCATGGGGATCACCTCTAATATGAAAGGATATTGACTTTGGTACATAGAGTCAAAGAAAATAATTTTCAGTAGGGATGTTACCTTTAATGAATCTACCATGTTGAGAAAGGTAACAAATGAAAGTGTTGAGCAGACAGATGGTACTCCAAAATAGGTGGAGTTTAAAAGAAAAATTGTTAGCCTAGCAAATGATGAAGCAGATGTAGAAACTCTTATGGTAGATGAGGAGTCAAATTGGAGAAGAGGTTTTAACCCAAGAACCTCCACAGTAACCTGAATCAATTACATTATGTAAGTCAAAGAGGACAATCAAAAAGCCTGCTCGCTATGTGGATATGGTGGCTTACGCATTCCAAATTGCAACTGATGACATTCCTACCACTTATAATAAAGCAGTCAAAAGTTCAGAAATAGAGAAGTGGAGGAAAGCCATGAATGATGAAATGCAGTCCCTTCATAAGAATCATACGTGAAAGCTAGCTAGTCTCCCAAAAGAAAAGAAGGAAATTGGGTGCAAATGGATATATGCAAAGAAATATGGATTTCCTGACAATGATGATGTTCGCTTCAAAACAAGGCTGGTGGCTAAAATCTACGCTCAGACAGAGGGAATTGACTATGATGAAGTTTTTTCTCCAATTGTGAAATATTTTTCCATTTGAATTTTGTTGTCTTTATTAGTACAATTGGATATGGAACTAGTTCAGTTGGATGTAAAAACTGTATTTTTACATGAAAACTTGGAGGAGAAAATTTATATAGTTCAGCCTGAAGGATTAATTTAAAGTTGTTGAAAAATAAAATATGGTGTGCAAGCTTGAAAAATCATTGTACGGATTGAAGCAATCTCTGAGGTAGTGGTACAAATAATTTGACAAGTTTATGATTAGGCAAAAGTACACAAGAAGCAAATATGATCATTGTATGTATTTGCGCAAGTTACAAGACGGATTATACATATATCTTCTTTTTATGTTGATGATATGTTGATAGCTTCCAAAAGTCTAATAGAGATTGAGAAGTTAAAAAATCAGTTGAACAGGGAGTTTAAAATGAAGGATCTAGGTGAAGCCAAAAAGATTCTTGGTATGAAGATAAGTAAAGATAGGAAATTGGAGAGACTTTGTTTGACTCAGAAACAGTATTTGAGAAAGGTGCTAAAACGTTTTGGCATGAATGAAAAGTCAAAACCTGTTAGTACTCTTCTTACTCCTTATTTCAAGCTCAGTGCATCTTTATCTCCAAAGAATGAAGCAGAACGAGAATACATGGCAAATGTATCATACGTAAATACTGTTGGTAGCTTGATGTATAGTATGGTGTGTACAAGGCCCAATATTTTACAAGCAGTTGGGAACATTAGCAAGCTATGAAATGGATTCTACCGTAGATATTAGTTTGGTATTTTAGCGGGATGATTAAGATGGTCAATGTGTAGTTGGATATTGTGATTCCGACTATGCTAGTGATTTGAATAAACGACGATCAATTACTGGTTATGTATTTACTCTTGTGAAGGCACCGGTTAGTTGAAAGTCTACTTTACTGTCACCAGTTGCTTTATCCACTACGGAGGCAGAGTATATTGTTAAGTGTCTAATGTTACATACTTTAGCATATTTTTCATCACTTTATTGCACTTTATTTTGACTTAAATTAGTACTTTTCACTTGTTTTTTTTGATTTTTGTCATTGTAGGATCAAAGTGATGAAAAGGAAGCAATTGAAGCCAAATAGAGTGAATATGGAACAGCCAAGGAAAATCAAGGAATTTAGGAGCAGAAAGCTGATTTTGAGTTTAACCTTGCCCAAGGCTAAGGGGCAAGGGTAAGGAGCTGCCTTGCCCAAGGCTAAGGGGCAAGGGTAAGGAGCTGCCTTGCCCAAGGCTAACAGCCAAAACGCGTCAGCAGATGCAGATTTTGAATTTTAATCTGAAAGTTGACCTAGCCGCTAGCTTTTCTTCACCAGATTTTTAGGGATGATTAAACTGAAATTAGGGGGATGTTAGGCAGTACTTTAAGACTATTATATTATATTTAATTTATTTTCAAAGTTTGTTGTGCTATTTTCAAAGTTTGGTGGGAATTTGGTGACTTTTCTATCCCACCAAGTTTGAATTCCTCTATATCTAGGGAAAAACGTGAAGAATGACAGATCTTCTTCTTCTTCTTCATCTGGGTTTTCTCAAGGCTGTAGAAGGGAGTTTGTTCTCTCAATTTAATTTTATTTTGATTTTATTTTTCAATTATGTGTGGCTAAAACTTTTATTCTAGTTAAAGGTTCAATTCAAAGCCAGGATTCTTCATTACTGTGAGATTGTTCTTACTTATTCTTTCTCTTTAATTTATGTAATGTTCATGTTATTTACTGAAGTTTAGAGAAACCATATCTCGATTGTTATTTATTATTTGCACAATAATGGCCAGTTGTTCATTTAATTAAATAGCATATAGCTAATTGAGATTATTAAATCCGTAATTGTTTGATAAAATCAATAACAAGTGGCAATCAGTGTAGCTTCCTCACAAGGGCTGTTACAATGAGTAAATGCATGATTTGGTCTAAATCAATCTCGCGTGAGGTTGGTTGGCTTAGGTCGGGTCTTTCTATTTCTTAATGCTGTCAATAAATTAAATTCTTGCGCGTGTTAAGGATTGTTTATTGGTTAGGAATTAATTACAGTCTTACTTGATTAATTCATTAATACGGAAAGATTAGGTCGGGAGCGCGAAGCCGACGGCTATAACTGATCCATTGCATGATTTTAGAGTATCTTTTCGTCCATGATCAGTAAATTGAATCCTGTGCTGCGAATACCTTTATCTAGAGGTTTTCATCTTTTATTTTATTTTTATTTGTTTCTCTGCATTTTATTTGTTATTGTTTTAATGCTGTGTTTTAATTCTTAATTTACAAAACCCCCCCATTTTATTTTCATTGTTTATTTTTAGTTATTTAAAAAATTAAAACTCGACCAATCCCTGTGGATTCGACCCTGCTCATCGCTATTTACAAGTTAAATTTAGTTAAGAGTAGGAATTTTATTTTTGGTGGTTTCGACACCCATCAAATTTTGGCGCCGTTGCCGGGGATTGGTATCTGTTAGTTTTAATTTTTTTTTTATGACTGAATAAATGTATTCTCTTGATTTCATTGTTCAGACTTTGGCTGCAAGAATCAAACAACGGGATGAAGCTTATTACCATGAGGACTATTACGAACCTAAAGGATTTTCAGGTCCACCACAATGGAGTTATGATTCATATGCGCAAACTGAAAATCTATGGTGGATGGACCAATCAAACTTCAGTTATGGAGCAAGGCATCAATATTCACCACAGCCCTCTCAACCGGATCCTAAACAAGGTAGGAGTCTTGAAGATATTGTTCATTCTTTAAACTCTAATATGCAAGATCTTCAGCAGCATGCAAAAGAAACAGATTTAAGATTTCAAAATTTGGAGACACAAATGAGCCACATAGCACAGTCTTTAAATAGAATAGAGTCCCAAGGACGTTTGCCCTCACAAACTATAGAGAATTTGATGCAAAATGATATGAGTGCAATCACCTTGGGAAGTGAAAACGAGCTGGGACAGCCCTTGCCAAGTGAAGGTGGCCAGAATAATGAGGAAGAAACTGCAAAAGAGATGACAATTGTGAAAGATGAACAACCCAAGGAGGACATTTCAGAACAGCTCCCCAATTTTATCATTCAACCCCCTTTTCCAGAAAGATTTGTAAAATCTAAAAAGGAAAATGAAGAGAATGATATTTTTGAGATTTTTCGCAAGATTGAGGTAAATATTCCTTTACTTGAAGCAATTAATCGAATACCTCAATATGCTAAATTTCTTAAGAATTTATGTGCTAATAAGAAAAAGCTAGTTGGTAATGAAAGGGTGATTATGGGAGAAAACGTATCTGCAATGATTCAAAGAAAATTGCCTCCAAAATGTAAAGACCAAGGTATGTTTGCCATTCCTTATACTATAGGCAATGTTATGATAAAAAGAGCTATGTGTGATTCAGAATCTTTGATAAATATTATGCCATTGTCCATTTATTCTTCTTTGCATGTTGGTCCATTAAAAAAGACAAATGTAGTGCTTCAACTTGCTGATAAGTCTTTTGTTTATCCTGAAGGAGTATTGGAGAATATTTTGGTAAACATTGATGGATTAGTTTTTCCTATTGATTTTTATGTGCTTGACATGGAGGATGATAAATCCTCAAATTTTTCGGATATCTTGTTAGGGAGACCATTTTTTAGTACAGCCAAAGCAAAAATTGATGTTCATGAGGATACACTCACTATGGAATTTGATGGAGAAATAGTTAAATTTCACATTTGTGATGCTAACAAAAATTCCAGTGATTTGTTTAGTATTTTT
Source organism: Excoecaria cochinchinensis (assembly GCA_947683425.1). Classification (NCBI taxonomy): domain Eukaryota; kingdom Viridiplantae; phylum Streptophyta; class Magnoliopsida; order Malpighiales; family Euphorbiaceae; genus Excoecaria; species Excoecaria cochinchinensis. Next base: position 29,429 of record CANTUQ010000122.1, on the reverse strand, counting down.
AAAGTGAATGTTGTTGAATACTCAGTTGATGGATTTTTTAAATTGGGTGATAATTCTAACAATTTAAAATTTTCATTTTGTAGGGATTTCATTTTTAAAAATACTAATAATTTTGAGAAGAATTTGGTAATTCATACCAATCTACAGGAGGTGATGAATGGAAGGATATTAAAATGGGATTTGAAACCAGATTGAATAGGCCTAAAATCTGAAAACGTCTGGCCAAAGACGTTAAATAGAGGCGCTCTTGGGAGGCAACCCACTTCTTAGCCTTGTTCAAGGCTAAGCAGATATCTATTTAAATTTAATTGCAATTTTATTTATTTTATTTTAGTTTACTGCCTTTTTCTTCCTATTTTTCTTCTCATGGTTAATTTCATTTATCCCTAAATTCACATGTATGTTGGAAACAAATTGGCAATTTGGAGTGGTAGCGTGGGACAATTATCTTTGGGCATTTAGAACTTAATAGTTAAAATAATTTAATTAAGTTGTTCATGATGGTTTTAAAGAAGTTTTCTATGGGTTTTGATTTAATATTTGAGTTGCAGGTTGTTCTGGGTTTATTTTATTATGTTTGTTGGGTTGCTGAGTTTTCATTTTAGGGCTTTTATCCTTCAATGGATTTTAATTTTAAATTTTAATTCAATTGTATTGTTTTAATTCAATTGGGTTAATTTATTTTTTTTCACCCATTTGCTATTATTCGGATATCTGTGTTATTTTTACATGAATTTTAATGGTACCTTGATTAATTTCCTTCAATTGAGTTATTTTTAACCCATTTGATATTTCTTTTTCTTTTAACCTCAATTTTTACTCCTTTTACTTTTCCAGCCACAGATCACCACCGCCCACCACCGACGGCCACCGATCCGTCACCGTCGACCGACCAACCGCCCCGACGCCACCAGCTCACCGGCCTCCACCGCGCGCGTCACTACTCCGCGCATCAGCCCTCCACCCACGATCACGCCTCACCTTCAAACGTAGGTCCCGAGCACACCATCGGAGTTGCCAGCTCTCCACCCGCCGATCTCCGACGACCCAAGCACTCCCCAGCCCTCCAGCCACCCCGATCCGCAGTCACCAGTCACCGATCCACCCCTCTCGCAAACCCAACCGAAGATCACCTCCCCGATCCGCCAGCCCCTCACCGCGCGATTTCCAACGCGCATTCTCACCGAGCGCCAATCTCCGTCGACCCAACCTCCGGCCAACACTGTGACTCCGATCTCCTCACCGGAAGCCACCATCGCGACCCACATCCGCGATCTCATCCGTGACCAGCCCTCCATCGCAACCCAACCCACCAGCAGGTCCATGGCACTCATTCCCAGCCCAACAGCCACCACCACAGAACCAGGTCCCTTCACGCACGATGCTCCTTCAGCCAACGAGTCCCAGCAGCCGCGAACCAGCGTACCTCTGCTAAGAACAGGGCAGTTTTCTCCATTTACATTTTATTTTTTATTTTATTTGGTTGTGTTACTCTTCGCCCAACGTTGTTGTGTCATTCCGCATTAGGGACAATGCGAGGAGAAAGTGTGGGGGAGGAGTTAAATTAGAAGTGCTGTGTGCTATGTGTTATGTGTTTATATTGATTATTGAGTGCAGAATTTTTATTGGTTTTTGATGTGAAATGCTGCTTGAATGATTAATAAATTGAGCTAATTTTGGGTATTCATTGATGACATTGAGATTAATTGGGATGATGTTTTGTGGTTAATGATTCTGGTGAATTTTGAACAAAACTTTTGTTGCTGAAATTGTGTTTAATTGGCTGCATTTATGCAAGAATTTTTGAGAATTTTGTGAAATCAAATCTGAATTGTTCAAATTTTGTGAAGAAAAATTTTGTTAATTAATTTGAATGATTTTGCCCTCTTTGTTTTCACAGCTCCAACTTTGAATTCCTTTGAAATCCTATTAAATTGGTCAATTTTGTGCAAACTCTGGATGCTTTTGCTTTTATAGACTATTATTTTTGGGTAGCCATTTGGAGCAAATTTTGCACACAAGTTAGGTTGGCATTTGATCTTAGCTAGTTTGATGTTTTGGCTGTGAATTCTATAAAAATGTGTGCACATATAGGTTGATTTGCCATTTTGGTAGTATTTGGTTGTTAATTATTGTGCAAATCTTGAGTGGTCGTGCCATTTTTAGTGCTTAATTGTTATATGCTTGTATTGTAATTCTGTTAATTTGGTTGATTCTATGCAAATTTTTTGATATATCTACTTCTATGAAGTATTTCTGGTAACCATTTGTGACAAAATTGTGCATAAGTTTTGGGTTAGAGTTTAATTTGGAGTTTACCTGAAAATGGCTTAAATTGATGCATTGGGCATGATTTTTGTGCATAAATATTATCTTCATCGGAATTTTAGCTCTTGCCCCCTTGTTTAATGTTGTATCCATCTGGTTCTTAAATATTTGTTAAGTTTCATTCACGATGCTAGGGAAAAGTGTTCGCCTAAATCAGTTCCAAAATCATCTAGTTTTTGATGAATCAATTTGTTAGGCAAAATTTGAGTAGTATTCATGATTGTTTACTCATTTTCATGCAATTTATGGTGGTCTTAATTACCTTTTGAATGGAAAATGTCAAGGTTTAATTTTTAAGGTGGAATATAATTTTTGCATGACCTATAAATTGATTCTTTGCATTTAAGAAACTTGTTAAAACCTTGTTGGACACTTGTTTGATATTGCAATTATTTTAGATTGATGGAACAGGTTATCAGGAATATATATATATATATATATATATATATATATATATATATATATAAGAAAAAAGAAAAGAAAAAAGAAAAGAGAAAAGTGAAATTGTAATAATTTTTACTCCGCTGTCCGCTTAAAAGGTGGTTATGAGTAGAGCTAGTAGCCGCTTTGAATTGTGTGATCAGAGTAACCGGGTGTATGCGGGTCAGAACCGGGTACCCTCGCGTAAAAAGGATCTCTACATTCATTGTAAGCAGTTTTATCTTTCTTAGGCTGGAAAAACCGGGTGTATGCGGGTCAGAACCGGGTGCCCTCGCGTCTATTACAGTTTAAGTTAAGAAAACATATAAATAATTATATGCAATAAATTTCTTGATTTCTCTTGTTCCTTCATCTAATACAAATGTGAAGTTTAGTGTCTAATTTGGTTTGATGGATTTTCTTTTATGCATTGATTTAATCTTGAATTGGGATATAAATTTGTGTGTGCTTAATACTTATAAACTTTGCTGTTTTTATTTTGAAAAGGAAGTTGAGAAATCTATATTTTGATATGACCTTGTGGTAAACTATTTTGGACTTCTATTTCTAACTTGCCTTGCATTTTGATTTATTTGGAACTTACTGGTTTGGAATTTGATTTTTGGATGAATGAACTTTTGAAAGGATTGTGCTTGAAATTTAATTTATGCTTGAGGACAAGCATGGAATAAGTGTGGGGGAATTTGTTAAGTGTCTAATGTTACATACTTTAGCATATTTTTCATCACTTTATTGCACTTTATTTTGACTTAAATTAGTACTTTTCACTTGTTTTTTTTGATTTTTGTCATTGTAGGATCAAAGTGATGAAAAGGAAGCAATTGAAGCCAAATAGAGTGAATATGGAACAGCCAAGGAAAATCAAGGAATTTAGGAGCAGAAAGCTGATTTTGAGTTTAACCTTGCCCAAGGCTAAGGGGCAAGGGTAAGGAGCTGCCTTGCCCAAGGCTAACAGCCAAAACGCGTCAGCAGATGCAGATTTTGAATTTTAATCTGAAAGTTGACCTAGCCGCTAGCTTTTCTTCACCAGATTTTTAGGGATGATTAAACTGAAATTAGGGGGATGTTAGGCAGTACTTTAAGACTATTATATTATATTTAATTTATTTTCAAAGTTTGTTGTGCTATTTTCAAAGTTTGGTGGGAATTTGGTGACTTTTCTATCCCACCAAGTTTGAATTCCTCTATATCTAGGGAAAAACGTGAAGAATGACAGATCTTCTTCTTCTTCTTCATCTGGGTTTTCTCAAGGCTGTAGAAGGGAGTTTGTTCTCTCAATTTAATTTTATTTTGATTTTATTTTTCAATTATGTGTGGCTAAAACTTTTATTCTAGTTAAAGGTTCAATTCAAAGCCAGGATTCTTCATTACTGTGAGATTGTTCTTACTTATTCTTTCTCTTTAATTTATGTAATGTTCATGTTATTTACTGAAGTTTAGAGAAACCATATCTCGATTGTTATTTATTATTTGCACAATAATGGCCAGTTGTTCATTTAATTAAATAGCATATAGCTAATTGAGATTATTAAATCCGTAATTGTTTGATAAAATCAATAACAAGTGGCAATCAGTGTAGCTTCCTCACAAGGGCTGTTACAATGAGTAAATGCATGATTTGGTCTAAATCAATCTCGCATGAGGTTGGTTGGCTTAGGTCGGGTCTTTCTATTTCTTAATGCTGTCAATAAATTAAATTCTTGCGTGTGTTAAGGATTGTTTATTGGTTAGGAATTAATTACAGTCTTACTTGATTAATTCATTAATACGGAAAGATTAGGTCGGGAGCGCGAAGCCGACGGCTATAACTGATCCATTGCATGATTTTAGAGTATCTTTTCGTCCATGATCAGTAAATTGAATCCTGTGCTGCGAATACCTTTATCTAGAGGTTTTCATCTTTTATTTTATTTTTATTTATTTCTTTGCATTTTATTTGTTATTGTTTTAATGCTGTGTTTTAATTCTTAATTTACAAAACCCCCCCATTTTATTTTCATTGTTTATTTTTAGTTATTTAAAAAATTAAAACTCGACCAATCCCTGTGGATTCGACCCTGCTCATCGCTATTTACAAGTTAAATTTAGTTAAGAGTAGGAATTTTATTTTTGGTGGTTTCGACACCCATCATATATGGTAGTTACAAAGGCTGTGAAGGATGCAATTTGGTTTCATGGGTTGGTTGGTGAATTAGGGGTTCAACAGAAGCACACCAAAGTGTATTGTGATAGTCAGAGTGCTATTCTTTTAACAAAGAACCAAGTCTATCATACAAGGACGAAGCATATCGATGTTCGTTATCACTTTGTATAAGAGGTTCTAGAAGAAGGTGGAGTAATAATCCAGAAGATTAGAACCACTGAAAATCCTGCTGATATATTCACAAAAGTGGTGGTTGCGGTCAAGTTGTAACATTATTTAGACTTCATCAATATTGTTAAAAGTTGAAGTTGGGCGCTAAGCACATTTGGTAACACTACTAAAATTGAATTTTGTGAGAGATTTGAATAAATGGAGTTTGCCAAGGTAAAGATTGTCGACTTTTGTGGCTCACTCACAATTGTTGACTAAAAATTAATTAAAGGAATCCCACATCAGGATTTTAAAGAGAATAGGAGTAGTTGATCTACTATATAAACAACCACCTTTCTTAGTTTTAAATCATCCCAAAATTGCCAATCTTTCCTAAGGCAAAAATTCTTTATCTCTTTAGTAAATATTTCACTTGTATTATTTATTTGAAATAGTGAAATATAATTTGGTAGTATCCGAGTACGTAGGTATAATTGGCTAAATCTCGTTAAATTTTGATGTTGTTTATTTGTTTATTTAATAGCTATTGTCGGGTATATTGTTAGTAAATTATTGTGCTGTTAAATTACTTAGGAAAAATCTGTCTAAGTATATTGGATTTTGCGTGGGACCATTTGTGACCTCTCCAGTCTTTCTTGAAAATTTTATTTTGTGTGGTTTTTCAGTATAATCGTTTACGCTTTATTCACCTGCTCAATAGTATTCGAAGTGAATTTGGTGAAAATTAACCTGAGTTTCCACAACATATATATACTTTCTACTAGTGTAACATACCTTTCTAGGCACCAAAGATAAAGATACATGAACTATTTGTATTTTATGATTCTCTCAATTTAGATATCCATGTCTAAATTAATTAACAATACTGTTAGATTTTAGTACTTCTATTTTATGATTAAACTCCATTTTTTTAACTGCTATCAAATTTACCTAATTCTGATTTTGAAAGGTTTTTACCTAGCTGTTCAACTAATACATTTATTATTGTGAATTATGTGCACTTTGAAATGATGTGAAAATAATGTGATATATAATGTGTACATGTGTATGAGATTATATGCATAAATAAAGAATAAAAAAATAGAATGAGATGTGATATGTGAATTTACCTAAACAAATGGTACAAGAAATGAAAAATAATAATATGAATTAATTAAAGGTATACATACATGGCAATAATAAAGAATGTGAAGTATAAAAGTGACAAACATTCAATGGATGGAGAGTGAATGAGTATTTGATGAATTATGTCATGGAAATTATGTATATAATGGGACCTATATGTTGCTAGTTTCTCTTAAGGCAGTTTGGAACACAAGGTGCTCTTACAGGTGTTGGGCTGACAATTGGCTTTCCTACAGGATCTAATGGATCACTAGCTGGACTAGTTGTTATTTCAGCAGCTCCAGGAGGTCCTACAAGTAGAATTGGCATTTCACCTACTGGACTAGTTTTTTTTTTTTTTTTAGGAAACCTACTGGACTAGTTTGTTAGTTAAATTCTATTTATCTTGGATTAGTTTTTTTTTCTAAGCGCTTTTTAAGTACTATACAATTTGATGTACAATTTAATGTATTTTTATGGTACTATATTTTTTTAAATTAAAAGTATTGGAGAACTATTATTTTTATAAATTAAATTTTGGATGTTACAATAATAATAATAATAATAATAATAATATTAGCGACGGAATTTGCACAATTAGAGACAGAATTTCCGTCGCTAATTCCCTTTTTTATATGAAAATTTAAAAAAATTATTTTGCAATAAAATTTAGCGACAAAAAATTTCTGTCGCTAGTGATTTTTTAAATCTCTGGCGACCAGTTTTATGGGTTAATTAATCAGCAATGCATTTACTGTTTGTAGTGACGGTTTTACCGTCACTATATTTAGCGGCGATTTTATGTTTTGGTCACAAATATTTTTGTGACGGTGCAAATTGCGACGAGTAGTCATTTCATCGCTAATTATGATTAGAGATGGAATAGTCACTATTAGCAACGGAAAATACTGTCACTAATTGCCCTTTTTTTTTGTAGTGTTAGGCTTAAGAGCCAATTTATCAAATTTTAGTGTAAGCCAATAATTCAAGTTCACTTTTTTACTATGCAACAAGCACCATAAAAAGAACAATTCTACTTTGGTAATGATGGTAATGGGTTTCACCCATGTTTATTGAACTTTCACTCAAATAATACTAATTTAATGAAAAAATTTTTGTTTTTTTAAAAATCACTTAACTTAGAACTTTTGTATAAAAAAAATAACTTTCACTCAGCGCTAGCATGCACGTCGTGTGCCATGTCACTACAAAAAAAACACAGATTAGCGACTAAAATTAGCGACTGGAATATTTTAGTCGCTAATTAGCGACTGTTTATAAAATTAGTCACAAAAATACATTTTTTTCAATTTGGTGACAAGTTAGCGACGGAAAAAGAGAATCAGTCGCTAAATTTTGGCGGTAATTGGTGGTGCCTAATTTGCGACTAAATTAGCGATTAAAATTTTATCCGTCGCTAAATTTAGCGACCGAATATTGCTCCATTACTAACGTTTATTTTTAGCGACAGAAATTTTCTGATTTAGCGACGAAAGTCTATTTTCGTCGCTATATATATATATATATATATATATATATATATATATATATATATATATATATATATAAAGGAAAGAAACCCTACACGTTTCTTTTTCCCTCTCTCCCTCTCTCTCCCTTCCCTCACCCCCATCTCTCGGTCATTTGGCTGTTAGCAGATTTGCACCGCCGCCATAACGCCCACCTAGATCGGACGCCACCGCCACCGTGCTACCCTCCCTCTCTTCTCCGTGCGCTACTTTTCCCCTCTTCCTCGCCCTTGCACCAGATCTGCCTTCACTCCCTGTGCGTCCCAATCGCTGTCCCCGGCAGATCTACAGATCTCCCATGTCGGAGCGCGCTCTCCTGCCGTCCTCCTTCCTCCGTCGCTCATCAGATCCACCCCCTTTATCCTCAATCGTGCGCCAAATCTGCAGAATGGGTAAGCATTGTTCTTGAGTTTTTTTGCTTTTTATGGAAGCCTATGATTAGATTGTTGGAGCAGTTTACTTATGCAGATAGTTTGATCATGTAAGTTGTCTTAATTTTTATGCATTTAGAAAGTGTATGCACATGATATGTGTTTGTTAGGGAAAGAGGAAATTTGCTTTTGCCTCCCTGTTTTTTTCTTCAATCTGTCATTTCTTTAATTGGTTTGCTTTAGGTGACTACTGAACTGATAATGTTAGGAATACTAAAGATATTCACAGAATTTCTTTCAACTATGTTTTGCTAATAATAATAATAATTTTGAGATCTTTAACATATTTTAGATTTGAGATCTACAGTCTCAAAAGAATTTGCAGTTACTTAACTATTAGATTTGAGGAATTCTAAATTTTATTTTGAACATATAGATTTTTGCTTTAGCAATTACCAATACCATAAAAAAGAACTAATGGTCCAAATAAATAACAAAATGTTAGTTACTTATCTTCAAATTGGTCTTCTATGAAGACCAACGTAATTGATTGTAGGTTTGAATATGTGCAGGGGCAGAATTAGAACTTCAAATTACGGAGATAACTTATTCTAAATTTAATATTAAATGAAATAAATTTGATTGAAATCAACACATGGATGTATGGGTTGGATCTCTAAGATCTCTAAGGACCTTCTTACTTGTTGCATTGCAATGGCCTATTATTATAAAGCACTATTATGATGTTTTCTCAATTCAACCTGTAATGATCATATATTTGGCTAGCATTCCATTTTTTGAATGTCATATTTTAAAGTGACATTTTGCATAGAGTAATCTGTGCAAGTAATTGCAATTTGATCATACATTTCAAAGTTTTCTGCCCCTTTACAATCCTATTCAAAAAGGTATAAAGTTTGTTGTTGTCTTCATCAGATTTATTTGAAGTCGTAGATCAAAGGGCAAAGTTGGTTTTTAGTAAATTGACATATGAGAATTCTGATTAATCTCAATCACCAGGCATGTGTCTTATACTGTTTATGATCCCTTAGGTTTTACTTAATGTTAAATCTTTGTCTTAGAATTCTGCATAGGCATGGTCCATAGCATTTGGGTTCTCTAACTTGGGAAATAGCATGAAGTGTCATTTTCTAAATGGTGGGATTGTCATGAGGTATCCTGTAACTAAAAAGTTGAGATTAATTGAGACATAACTAGGAATTTTCATTTTTTGCTCCTCTGTTTGTTATATAATTAATTACAAATATTCTTTGTACATAGATACTTCCTGATCAGTTTAAATGGGCATTGACATTTGAGGCATATATTCTGTAAATTCTTGGAGAATTTGGTAGTTAGTCATACTGAGCTTGTCTTACTGCCGGTGTTTCATATTACTTATATTTATTTTTTCTTTTATTATTATTTGATAGAATTATGTCTCAATCCTGGTTATGTGATAACTTTTTTGTTGCACATGATTTATTAGTACAACCATGACTTTTTGAGCCATGCATTTGGACTCTAGTTGTAGTTTGAAATTGGTTAGCAGTATGTGGAGGGAGGATATGAATTGAACCGTTGCATTAAACTTTGATATTTGATAAGCATATCTACTTTTTGTCCTGGAAGTAGAAAAAAGGAAATTTTCGTCCTGTTAAAAAGCCTACTTTAATTGATTGGCTAATTAAAGCTTAAACCTCAACCAAAATCTATTTTGTGAAGAAAAGTCTAAATTTATTTTTTATTTTCTTAATTTTTATGTTAGAATTTAAATAGAAAATAACTTTATGATAGTCAAATTTGGATACATGATACATGAATTGGTATTATGTTTTATACTATATTTGTTAAAATTAACATTTGTGAAATATATATATATATATATATATATATATATATATATATATATATATATATATATATATATATATATATATATATATATATATATATATATATATAGTTAATTAATTAAGTAGCCAATTAAGAAAAGAGTATCTTCTGCTTTGTAACATATAAACTATAATCAATCTTTTTTATTTGAATTTTTAATTCATTAATTTTGGTATGTATTCATGTGAAAATTTTATTGGTGACATGTAGGTATTGAAATTGGATGGAATGCAGTTAAAGATAACAAGAACATGTACTTTTGATTTAATTATTGTACAATTTAATGTACTTTTATTATATTTAAATTATTGTGAACTTATTGTACAAATCTATTGTAAACTTTTATATATTTCTAACTAGCATTATTTAGTTTGAATTATTGTTTTTTACAATATTTTTTTTAAGTATTGTACAGTTTAATTCACTTTTTTTGATATTATATTTTTTAAATTCATGGTAATATTAAAAATATTGTATAATTATATTATTTATATAAATTAAATTAAATTTTGGATGTAATAATAATAATAAAAAATTAAATTACAAATTATAATAAAAAATTAAATTGTAAATACTATTGAAAAATATAATATTTTTAGCGACGGAAAATCCGTCGCTAATAAATTTCACAAATTTATGTCGATTAATTTTAGGAATTATTTAGCGACGGAAATTTTTATTTTTAGCGATGAAATTTGCCGTCGCTATTTTTTGCGACGGCGCCAATAGCGACAGTTAGTCGTCCCGTCGCTAAAAATAATTAGCGACGGAAATAACCCTTTTAGCGACGGAAATGTCCGTCGCTAATTCATTATTTTTTTGTAGTGTGTGGCACATGGAAGAAATTTTTGCCACATGGAATTAAAATCCACTTGTATGCGTATACATAAAAAACTCGCATGAAATTTTTGCCACATTGAATTAAAATCAACAAGTTGTGTATATGTAAAAATCTCTCATGAAAGAGAACAAAAATGAAAGAAAAATATTAGTCACTCTGTATCAAAATAGATGATGTTTAAGAAAAAAAAATTTATTTCATAATACATGACGTTTTGATATAATCAAGAAATATTAATTAATTTTTACCAAATATATCCTTAAGTAATTTTCAAATTTTATTAATTACGCTTCACGGTTGTTAGTGAATGCAATTAATATAGTAAGGGTAACAAAGTTTTTTAATAGTGGAGTAATTGTATTTCTTAATTATTGTGCATTTTCTAAAATGTCATTTATTTTGAAAAAGAGTGAGTAACAAAATAAAGCCGACCTAATGTCTTGGTTCCCCAATTCAAAATGAGACTCCGAATTAAAAGCAAAATATTAAATTAGTTAGCATTCCGATCATTAATTTATAGTGGCTATTGAGTCAGCAGATATTGGACTTTTCAAAAGAAATTATAATTAAAGTGAGAACAGATAGGATTTTTCAAAATGGTCCATTGTTCACACTTTTCGTGAAGGTAATTCGCTGTGCTGATGGCCTTGCGGGGATGGCGACTTCGTGTCTCCTGGGCATCCATTTTTTTGAGTCTCCTCCAATGCAGATTCTTCCCTTGGTGCGTAATGATCTATTTTTTGTTGCAGTCCCTAGACTTTGTGTCCAAATAAACCTTTATTTAAATACACAAACACGAGACAGAGCATTTTTATGGGGAATGCTAAATGGCCCAAACACGAGAGCATCTTTCTTTTTCGTTCCCCAAATCAAAATTAGACTGAAAGGAAAAATATTGAATTAATTAGCATTCCAATCATTTTTGTCGCTAATGACTCGTCTGAGTAATCTCACAAGAAATTATAATTAAACTCATCTGATTTTGCCATCAAACTCCTTAATTATCTACTCTTCATCACTTCACTCCCATTAATCATTCAAAATGTCAGTTTATCTTTCTATTTTGAAGCACTGGATTATAGATCCCATCCAAAACTCCATTGTTATCCGCATTTTCAACCTGTTTACTACACATTCCATCCAAACTTTACTTCTTCTCCCCATTATTCTTCCCATTTTCAACCACTTTACTACAAATCCCATCAGAACTTTACTTCTTCTCCCCATTATTGGTTTTATTGGTTTCTTAGTTTTGAAGGATCTTGTATTGTTGAGCTGCCAAGACAAATAGGAAAACTAACTCAGCTCAAGTCACTAAATTTGACCAACTGCCATGAGCTTAGAGTTATTCCTCCAAATGTTCTACCAAAGCTGTGCCGATTAGAAGAATTGGACATGGATAAAATTTCTGTTCACCAAGTGTATGCTTATATTCACAAAAATAATCAGAATGTCCCAAAAATTGGCAACTAACCAAAATATGCACAGCTCTTTCCAAGAATTTCAATAGCAACATATTATTAAAAACCCCTCCTAAAAGTGAGGATAACAAAATATGCAGAATCCGACAATTTTTTACAAAACAAGTCATCAAAAATCATTACAATAATCACTTCTAAGTCAAACCCCATCCCTACACTCTCCTAGGGTCAATTTCACTCATGTTCACTCAACTTATCACTTATCGCGCAAAAGTAACCGACTTTTTTTTTCTTACTTAAATGTCACTGAACTTTTAACATAATTGCACAAAAGTCATGTTGACCGGAATCCGGCGACAACCCTTGCCGGATTGATGACTTTTTTGCAAAAATGTTAAAAGTTCAGTAACATTTAAGTTGAAAAAAAAAGTTAATTATTTTTGCGAGATAAATGATAAGTCTAGTGACCGTGAGTGAAATTAATTTAAATATAGTATTTGTTGAACTTATCAATCCGGCAAGAGTCGTCGCCGGATTCCGGTCAACATGACTTTTGTGCAATAATGTTAAAAGTTCAGTGACTTTTAAGTAAGAAAAAAAAAGTCGGTTACTTTTGCGCGATAAGTGATAAGTTGAGTGACCATGGGTGAAATCAACTCCTTTCTCCTAGCATTGTTCTCAATACAGAATAACAAAATCGCTCCAAAGACTATGATGAAAATGGCAGAAATAGACGTATCAAGCCTATCCAATCGCTCCAAAGACTCCGAAGAAGGGGTATTTGGAATGGTTGAAGAGGAAGCACCAACCGGCTTGTTCGCACCTTTCTTGAAGACATGTTCATCAAAGGAGCAAGGTGACGTACACTCACAAAATAAATAGAGCTGCCTTTCCAGTAGCGTAATAAGCGTAGTCTATCCAAACAAAAAAGATCCATATGGGGCATACCACAACCAACCTACATTTTAGTCATATCAATTTCTACTTTAACTGCATTGACATGTACTTATGTGTCACTTTATAAAAATTTTAGTTTAGAGTTTAAATTAGGGGTGTGCAACGGTCGGTTCAGTTCAATAACCGAACCGAAATAACCGAAAACCGAAATTACAATATTTTACGAAACCGAACCGAACCGAATTTGTATAATAACCGAATTCAAACCGAACCGAATTTGTCGGTCGGTTTGGTTCGGTTAACCGAAAATCCAAAATTATAATTAAAAAAATTATCTAAAAAATTATACAAAATTATAAATCATAAAATTAAAATTAAAAAAAATCAAATTAAAAAAATGTACATATATAATTTAATTTCAAACCCCTTAAATTGATAAAAAAAATACAAAAATAATTTTTTAATGTAAAAATTGAATAAAATAATATATAAATTTAAAAGTTCGGTCGGTTCGGTTTTTCTTCGGTTTTTTCCTTTCAAAACCGAACCGAACCGAAATAACCGATGTACCTATAAATTTAAAACCGAAACCGAACCGAATAACCGAACCGAATTTTAAAAATTGGTCGGTTTGGTTCGGTTTTAACCGAATTTTGCTCACCTCTAGTTTAAATGGGGTTGATTTCACACATGGTTACTCAACTTATCACTTATCGCGTAAAAGTAATCGACTTTTTTTTTCTTACTTAAATGTAACTGAACTTTTAATATTATTGCATAAAAGTCATGTTGACCGGAATCCGGCGACGATTCTTGCCGGATTGATAAGTTCAACAAATACTACATTTAAATTAATTTCACTCACGGTCACTACACTTATCATTTATCTCGCAAAAGTAATTAACTTTTTTTTTCAACTTAAATGTTACTGAATTTTTAACATTTTTGCAAAAAAGTCATCAATCCGGCAAAAGTCGTCGCCGGATTCCGGTCAACATGACTTTTGTACAATAATGTTAAAAGTTCAGTAACATTTAAGTAAGAAAAAAAAAAGTCAGTTACTTTTGCGCGATAAGTGATAAGTTGAGTGAGCATGAGCGAAATTGACCCGTTTAAATGGCATGCCATATTTGATTTTTGGCAGAATTTCAAAAAAAAATAAGTAATGGAGACCTTTTTTCAAAATATTAATTATAACAAACTCAAATTTTGAATTTTAAAGCATTCACGTCATACTTAACCTACCTAACCTTGCTACTTCATTTTTCTTTTCAATTAAATGAACGGGAAAAAACTTTGAAAATATAAAAATAAAGCCAACCTAACCTTTTTCTTTGTCTTTTGTTTCTCAATAACTTGGTTATTTTTACTTTTATCAGCAAGTTGTGTATATATAAATTAAAAAGCTCGCACGAAAGAGAAGGAAAAGGATAGAAAAACATTAAAAAAAATAAAGCCTATCCCCTTCAAGCCTACCTAACCTTACTTTAATATTAAATTAGTTAGCATTCCGATGGTTAATTTATCTAGTTTAATGCTTATTAGTCTATTACCCATTAGCAATGGAACACAGCTGTTTCTTGTTTTTATCTTCTTCAAATTAGTTACCAAATATTTCTTCTGCCATTACAAGTTTCCACTGATATAGCATTTCAAGTTTGCCATCAAACTCCTTACTTATCTCACTCTTCGTCACTACACTCCCATTAATCAATCAAAATGTCAGTTTATCTTTCAATTTTGAAGCAGTTGTTTATAGATCCCATCCAAAAATCCATTGTTCTCCCCATTTTCAACCTCTTTACTACACATTCCATCCAGTCTTTACTTCTTCTTCCCATTATTCTTCCCATTTTCAACCACTTTACTACAAATCCCATCAAAACTTTACTTCTTCTCCCCATTTTTCTTCCCATTTTGAATCAGTGGATTATAGATCCTCTCCAAAACTACATAATCCTCCCCATTTTTAGCCACTTGACTACAAATCGCATACAAAACCACATAATTCGCCCCATTTTAGACCTGCTGCCTAAAGATCCCATCAAAAAATTCCTTCTTCTCCCCATTATTGGTTTTATTGGGAAGCAGATTAAAGATCACGTCCGGAAATGCGTTTTTGTCCCCATCAAACCACACATTTGCTATCCTTTTGAGTGCGATAGCTATGTCGAGAAACTCAAGAAGCAGACAGAGGAGCTGAAGGAGAAAAGAGACAGCTTGGAGCAATCCGTTTTTGAAGCCGATGAGATTACCAAATGGCTGACCTGTGCGAACAATGAAATTGATGAATCAGAGGCACTCATTCAGCGCAAAGAAGAAGCCAAGATGAAGAAGTGCTTATTTGGGTTGTGTCCCAATTTCAAGAGTCGCTATCAGCTCAGCAAGGAAGCAGACAAGAAAGTTTCAAACATCGATAAGCTTCGGAATCAAGAAGGATTAGTTCCATTTTCATCTCGCCCGCCTTTGCAGCAGATAGTTGAGCCGTCTGTGTATAGTCGCGAAGCCTTGCCATCAAGGGTATTGATCTTAAACCAAGTTATGGATGCGCTCAAAGATCCTAAACTTTACATGATTGGGGTTTACGGCTTAGGAGGCGTGGGAAAGACCACACTAGCGAAGGAGGTCCAAAGGAAAGCTGTGGAAGAGAAAATGTTCAAACGTGTTGTTATGGTTCCAGTTTCTCAAACGCCAGATCTGAGAAAGATTCAAGAAGAAATTGCAGATTTCGTTGACCTGAAATTTGAAGCGCAGGGTGTAGCTGGGAGGGCAAGTCAACTTAAAAAGTGGTTGGAGAAATCCAAGGTACTCATCATTCTCGATGATATTTGGACAAATTTTGAACTAAATGCTGTAGGGATTCCTCTCAAGGATGAATGCAAAGGAAGCAAATTGGTTCTCACCTCAAGAAGCCATGATGTATTATCTCGTGAGATGGGCACACAGAAAGAATTCTCACTTGAAGTTCTAGGGGAAGAAGAGACATGGAAATTGTTCCAAAAGACTCTGGAGGATGCTAACAAACCAGAACTGCAGGCTATAGCAATTAAAGTTTCCAAGAAATGTTCAGGCTTGCCCCTCTTAGTCAACATAGTTGCAGCAGATTTGAAGAATAAGGAGTTGAGTGCATGGAGAGATGCCCTGGTGAAGCTATCCGATCTTGACGATGAAGAAATACACGGGAAGGTGCACAAGGTTCTTAAGTCAAGCTACGAGAATCTGCGAAGTAATGACGCGAAATCATTGTTCTTACTCTGTTCTTTGTTTGAGCAATCTAATATTCCGATCAATCACTTGCTGACATATGCGATGGGACTTGGTTTGTTTAAAAACATTGTTGGAGTCAAAGTTGCAAGAGATAGATTATGTGTAACGATTGAAAAGTTGAAAACAGAGAGCTGGTTGCTAGATGGGGACGTGAATGGCTGCGTGAAAATGCATGATGTTGTTCTAGATTTTGCTCGCTCAATCGCAATCAAGGACGAACATGCATTTTTTGGTATTACTGGCAATGGTTTGAGGCAATTATGGCCAGCGGATGAGAATTGTACTAGAATTGTTCTGCATCAGTGCGATATCTCTGAGCTTTCTGAAGGTCTAGAATACCCAAATGCAGAGTTATTGTCTCTTTTCACTAAAGATTTGAATTTGGCTATTCCTAATTTGTTTTTTAAAGGTATTAGCAAGCTCAAAGTATTGAATTTGACAGGGATGTATTTAATGCCCCTACCTTCATCGCTTCAGTTCCTAACAAACCTCCGTTCATTGTATCTCCATCAATGCGAGTTGGATGTTGTAGCCATCGTTGGAGATTTGAAACAACTAGAGTGTCTTAGTTTTGAAGGGTCTCGTATTGTTGAGTTGCCAAGACAAATAGGAAAATTAATTCAGCTCAAGTCACTAAATTTGACCGACTGTCTTAAGCTCAGAGTTATTCCTCCAAATGTTTTACCTAAACTGTCCCTTTTAGAAGAATTGTACATTGAAAGCTTTGATGAGTGGGATCTGAATGGTAATGCAAGCCTTATGGAGTTGGAAAAATTGAGGCAATTGACAACTTTGGAAGTAAGAGCATCTCGTGTCAAGGAATTGCCAAACCAACTCTTCTCAAAAGAGTTGGAAAGGTATATAATAATAATAGGCAAATGGGATGATTGTTGGAATTGGCGTGGGAAATGTGGAACCTCAAGGACACTAAAGCTAAGGCTAGAGACAAGTATCCATTTGGAGGATTGGCTTAAAGAGTTGTTAAGAGGGAGTGGAGATCTCTTTTTAGGGGATGTTAAAGGAATGGAGAATGGGTTGTATGATCTAAATGAGGAAGGCTTTCCAAAATTGAAGTATCTCTACATTGAATACAATGAAGCCATTCGACATATCATCGACTCCACAATGTGGGTTTCATGCGATGCCTTTCCAATATTAGAGACGTTGCATTTTCATAAATTAAATAGCTTGGAGGAGATTTGTCATGGTCGACTTGGAATTTCTTTTAGAAAGCTGAAAACTTTAAATATCAGTGGTTGTGGTAAATTGAAGAAACTCTTCTCATTTTCCACTGCTAAAAATTTGTCGCAACTTCAAGAAATGTATGTGAGTGATTGTGATAACCTGGAAGCTATTATTGCGGAAGGAAGTGAAGATGGGATTTGCAACCCAAGAAAGGTGTCTCCGGAAACACAAACTGAAATGGTATGTAAATCAAATGCTTTCAACTTAATTACTTCTGATCATATTTCCACTGACACATTAAACCTTTATAATATTTTGAAATATGATAAATCTCTATGAATTTTATCTATATTAATTTCATTTTAGGATGCATTTTATTAATTTCTAATATAATTTTTATCATCAGTTACAACACTTACAGCTTCTGGAATGTGTATAAAAACTAGCAAAATTCCTATGCTTTGCATGAGTTTTTGATAAAATACTTAATTTTTTCAACTTCAATCTTATTTACTTGTTACTATATGTTTCTAGGTAATTTTTTTAATATAAAATAGTTTTTTCTTTTTCTTTTTTAATTTTTGGTCTAAATATCATAAGATGATCGAACTACATAAAATATATATATAACTAATTTTTGTATTAATATACTTTATAAGCAGGGCGCCGGCAGGCTTAGGATTTTAAATTAAGGGGCAATTTCAGTAATAAAGGAGACAAATAAGTAAGAATAAGTAATATTTTTTTAATATATAGTATGTGAATAATCTACTAAGAATATATCTTCTACGTTGATTGTTTTTTAAGACAATCAAATTATCTGCTATGTATGAAGTGTTTATATTTGTATATCCAACAAACACAATGGACTATTTTTATGTCAATTTTATTGGAAGACTTGATAATGAAATGAAGAATTGTGTATGAACAGGTTTCATTTCCCAGTTTAACAAGTTTGGAGGTGAAGGGTTGCAAGAGTTTGAAGTATATATTTAAAACTTCAACTCTTAAAAGTTTTTTGCAACTACAAAGTCTTAAGATAAAGGATTGTGAACTGATGGAAGAGATAATACTAACAGAAGAATTTGAAGCAGAAGAGAGAACTGATAAGATAGTGTTTTCAAAGTTGGACTTTCTTGAACTCAGATGGCTTCCAAATCTCATTAGATTCAGCAATGGCTATTTCATTGAATTTCAGTCATTGAGGAAAATGAAAATTAGAGACTGTCCAACGTTGAAGAATTTTGTCACCGACATTTCAAATAACAACAGCTCTAACGATGTTCGGTCACTCTTCAATGAAATGGTGATATGCTTACATCTCTTTTTCTTTCATACATTTATGTTTAGCCTGTAAGTTACTTTTTGAAGGACACATTATTGAGAATAATAATAATTAATGGCAATGGCAGGCTATATTTCCTAATTTACAGACAATGCATGGGTGTCGCATCGATAATTTGGAATATATATGGCATGGTCAATTCGCAGATAATGATTCCTTCTGCAAAATTAAATCATTGACAATCGATGATTGCTTAAAATTAAAAGCTGTTTTCGCAACATCGAAGAATGTGATGAGAAGATTCCAGAGATTAGAGGTGTTGGATCTAGAGGCTTGTTCTAAAATGGAAGTGATATATCAAATGGATGAGTTGGGTTCTATTGATGAAGTAGCATTTGAGCTGAGACATTTGAAGATACAGGATATGCCATCGTTGAAGCGGATATGGAGTGAGGATGCAAAAGGGGTTTTCACTTTTCCAAATTTAAAATCAGTTCAAGTTATTGAGTGTGATGTTCTGGAGTATGTATTTCCAGAATCCATAGCTAGTGGTCTTTTGCAGCTGGAAGAGCTTATAGTAAAGTGGTGCAAGATGGAATATGTTGTTGGTAATACAAAAAGTGGAGAGCCTTACTTCTTCAAGTGGCCAAAGTTGAAACATGTCCAACTAATGAAAAACAGTCAAAAATCAAATCAATTGCTTCGTTGGCTTGCAAAGGTATGATCCTCATTTCATTTATATCAGTCATAAATATTTATTTTACTTCTCAAATACTTAATTTTAAAATTAGCTTATATCACAATTATATAATAGGCTTAGCAAAAATATTTAAAAAATAAATTAAAAGGTTCAGAAAACTGAGCTCAAAAGAAAAAGAAATAATTGAATTAGATTGAAAATAAAATTTAAAAAAAAAAATAAAGAAAACTTAATCTAAGCAAATAATGATAGAAGTTGGACACATGGAAAATAATTCATATTTGATTTTAATCTGAGCAAATTAATGCTAGCTTATTATTATTTTTTTTTTTTGAATTTCATTTTACTTGTACTCCTTATTTGGATTCAAGAATGATTTTTTTATTTGATTTTATATTTTGATAGGTACGTTATACAAATTTTTCAATTAATCAATGTGAAAAAAATTGATGCTAAATATTATTAAAATCTCACATGTTAACAAAAATAGATTCTTCTTTAATTATTTAAAAAGAATTAAATTACATATATTAAGCGTAGAGGTGGCAAATGAATAGGATTAGGCAGATTTGGTTCAAGTCTGAGCCGACTTATAGTTTTGGCCCAAATGGATCGTATATGTTGGCCCAAATAGCTAGGCAGAGTTGAAGGTCAGCCTACTTGACCCCTTTTTTAATTGAAATTAACTCATAATACAACTACGTCATTATTAGGGATGATCACGGGGGCGGGGAGTGGCTCCCCACCTACTGCCCCGCGTAGGGGCGGGGATTCCCCGTCGCCGCTGGATGCCCCCCGTCCCCGCCCCCGCGGGGATCCCTATCCCCAGTAAAATTACCAAATTTTAATAAAAATTTTCGACTTCGATAGAAATTTTCGAACTGAATAAAAAATATTTCACAGTATTTATCTTGCAAAATTTAATAATTGATGACTTAAAATTAAAAATATCTCATACAATTTAAATATAAATATAATACAAATATTTATAAATATTTTATACAATTAAAATACAAATATTTGTAAATATTCCATACAATTTAAATATTAATAATATCACTTAAACAATTTATACACCGATAAATATCAACCTAAAAAAATTTAATATATATATATATATATATATATATATATATAAAATGTTAATTTTTTTTCGGGGGAGGAACCCTGTTCCTCGTCCTCGCCCCGAATTCAAGGGCAGGGATTTTTTTCTTCCTTTGGACGGGGTAAAAATTCGGGAATTCCCCGCCCCGTTCGGGTCGGGACCCCGCCAGGGACGGAGAATCCCCGCCCCATGATCATCCCTAGTCATTATACTAAGAGTACTATGAAAAGCATGACCCATTTTAAGAATACAACTCTTAGGTAATTGTTCCATTTAAAAAAATTCATATTTAATAAGAATACTATAAAAATGTTAAAAACAGCATGCATACACATATTCAAATAAAAAACTATATTTAGTTTACTCTTAAATCCAAAAATACACATATTATAGTTTTGGTTTTTCTTGTTAAATTATATATATAATTAATATATCAGCCGAATAAAATATGTTATATTTCACAAGAGACACAGAGTTTTATCTATCAAAAAAAGAAGACAGAAATAGACATAGACTTTCGAATTTGCTTGATGATTAATGCTTGATCATCTTATACTTCTCATTGGTAAAAACAAAATGTGCAGGTAAGAACATTCTTTCTTTTTTCCTTTGTTAAAAGAAAAATAATAAAATAATTGAATTTATAATTTTACTGAATTTATAAGAATATTACAATTATGGATGGGCACAAACGGGTCATTCCATACATTAATAATTTTATTAACAAATCTATTAATTTTGATTGACTACTATATTGATTTTGTTTTTTATTTGGTATTTTCATATCGATTAACCAATACTTTTTGGTTAATTATTAAAAGTTCTTAACATATAAATTTCATAAATTATAAAAATTGTAATGCTATTTTTAATGGTTCAAAATATTTCAAAAATAAAAAATATAAACAAAATATAATATTGATTAAAAAATAAAAAAATAAAATTTTCATAATTAATTGTAAGAATCGAACATATATATTCAACATAAAACTAATATTAGAGTGCTCATTATACACAGAATAAATTATTGTAACAAGAAGATAATTTCAATGTTTATTTACTAAATGCATGTATTATAATAATTTTACAAAGTCATATATCATAATATTTATAAATTACAAAAATATTAATAAACTTAAATGTAAAAATTAAAAAGGTTAATTGTCGATTTCTAAAAATAAAAATTATAATTCTAAATTTTCTGTTTAACATAAAAATCAATTCGGTTTCAAATCGATATTTCGATTAATAGAAAATTCAGTTTGTTTTTGTTTTAATATTACTTACAACTATATTAAACTTGTAGATTTACGGCAATTACTCCTATGAAGTAAATCAGGGAGTAGTATACTATATATAATATATACTGGATGATTTAACACATGTACTGCCTATATTTATTTATAAATATAAAATATAAACACATGTAGCATAAAGATCTTTGTTATTTTTCAATGTAAAAATATGATTATTCATTGTTTGATTTTGTTAATTAGTACCATAAAGGAAATAAAAAAAAAATTGAAAACTTTGGGTTCATCAATTTGGTAGCAATAAAGTGAGCAAGTAGCATGAAGTAGTAATACAGAGTACAGAAATTAATTTATTTTAATGTATAAGTTAATTAATATATGAATGATGAAAGATTACAATTAGAGTTTCATTAGCTTGATAATTAGAACAGTTAATTTATCTTAACTAAAATTTTGAAAAACTGTTTTAACTCATTTCTAAGTGGGTTTCCGATTTCTTTTAATAACAATACCACTCTCATTTCTTTTTTAGGTTTGTCCAAACTTGGAGATATTGGAATTACAAGGCATTAACCGGATGAAGACACATGATGAAGTTTATGGTGATCTGATGGATGCTAATGATCCCCAAATAGCCTCTATTTTTCAGAATCTAAAAAGATTTGAAGTATGTGAATATGGAAGATTGAAAATTCTCATGCCTTCCTCAGTGTGTTTCAAAAATTTGACTTACTTGAAAGTGTCAAAGTGTGATGAGATGATAAATCTGATAACTGTCTCAACAGCTAAGAGTCTTGTGCTACTCAGAACAATGATTATTAGCCAATGCAAAATGATGCAAGAAATAGTTCGGGTTGAATATGATGGAAGCAAAGATGTGATTGGTTTGAATCAATTAGAATGTTTGGAGCTTGATGATCTACCAAGCCTCACAAGTTTCTGTTCAGGTAATTATGCTTTCAATTTTCCACATTTGAATGATGTGAAGATGATAGAATGCCCCAACATGAAGACATTTTCTCAACAAGTGCTCACGCCAAAGCTTAGCATAGTAAAGAGATCGCCGTACAAGCGGGATTGGAAGTGGGAAGGCAGCCTTAATAACACCATTCAGAAGTTATTTATGAATGGACGATGAGAAGGGTATGCACTGATGATTCACCAAACCATTTGTGTTTTGATATTAGGCATGTTTCTTATACCTTATGATTTTTATCTCCTGCCTCTAAACTTTTTTTTTCATAATGCTAAAGCAACAGATGAAACGGAGATTACATTTTCCAACTAAAGTTTGATGACAATAGGACCTTCCCTTGATTCTGTTATGGAAAACGTTTTCATCTATAAATGTTAGCGAATTACTGGGCACCCAGAAAACTATTCAAATTTTTATTTTGTCCGAATATGAACTAGTGATCAGCTTAATATCTTCAAATCTGAACTTCTAATATGATTCAAGTTAACATTAGGGATATCCATCACATTCTCTTGAATATGAAAACAAAAAAATCAAATATGGCAGCTGATATTTAACAATATTTTAAAAACACAATCACCTTCGGGATTCTGGATCACCTTTAAGACAAGTGTTATTATCTCCAAAAACACGTCTGACAATATCTCTTTCATCATACACAAGCCCTGGATTTATGGCTTTTAAAGGATTTATGTATCTTGATCCATATGCAAATTCAGCTTTCGTATTCCTACTAGCATTCATAGGAGAAGCTACATAGACATAAAATAGTTTGACAATTTAGAAACACAAACTAATAATAACTCAATATGAAGCAAATGACTATTTGGTATCGAATCAGTTTGTAGTTATTACCAGTAGTCATAATAGCATATTTGATTGCTGCAGGAGACCAATCAGGATGAAATATTTTAACATAAACTGCAATACCAGTGGCTTGGGGGCAAGCCATAGAGGTTCCAGATAATATGTTGAACTTTGTTAACTGCGTTGCTTGAGGGGTAGTTGTGGGTGGAATATTAGAAGGAAATGCTGCCAATATATCTACACCTGGTACACTTATATCTGGCTACATTATATCTAAGCAACGTATCAGAAATTGCAATCAAATTATACTTATAAAATAGTTAACGATATATATGCGCCTTCAAAATATCTAAAGCAATCGTATCCTTGATTGCTTCACTTTTTAATATGTTCCCTAAAGGATTTCTAACAAAAAAGAAAATGTAAGGTTGTTACAATCCCACATCGGTTGGCCATATGGGTGGTCATTGGTTTATAAGTGTGGGGGGCACCCGCCACTACTAAGAATTTCTTTTGGTGGAACATGATGTCTTCTCACTTATGAGCCTAATGTAACCCTTGGACTTATATGGACAGGCCTGTCAGCTGTGTGGGATGTGGCTTGGACCTTCGGTGGCCTTAGTCCCAACAATTGATATCAGAGCCATCAGTGCTCTGCAGAAGGCGGCCCAAGAGAGGAACCCAAAAAACAAAAGGGAATAGCTCCCATTGGGAGTAGCTGCATATTACTTTCAAAGTTCATATTACTTTCGATTGTCTATAAATTCTGAAGTTGGATCAAATTCGGTGGTAGAACAAACCTAGCATCAATATCCAAGCAGAAAGTTGATTTTGCATTAATTCTAGTAATCAAAGGACTGGCTCCTTCTAAAGCAATTAGTTGAATTTCCCTATTCAGAAAAAACAATTGTCTAGAATGAGGCATGAAAAAGTCTAAATCATATGGAGAAACTAGATACCTACAATAAATGTCTTTCCATTTTCAAGAACAACTTTGCTAATGATTCGGCAATTTGTGCGGCTTGCCACCACAGAGAGTATCAATGGTGCTACACTTGTGACCATTCATAAGATAGGGCCATAATTGCCTGCAAAATGAGAGGTGAGTATTCCTTTGTCCATTGCATGAAAAGCTCCGATTGCAATTACATCATCAGAAAAATCTACTGTATCAGATAATCCTAATGAAATGCTTATAATGTCAACACCATCAGCGATAGCATCATTGAATACTGCTAAGATGTCTACTCCTCCACACCCATCAAAACTACAAACTTTATAGGCAACAACTTGGTAGGAGGAACCCCTCCTGTTGCAATACCGTTTGCCAACCCAAAAAAACTAGCATTATTTACTCTATTTCCTGCTGATGTCGATGCAGCATGCGTTCCATGACCATCATCCTCTCTTGTATCATTTAATGTTGTCTCTGATGCAACATAATATCGAGCTCCAATTATCTTGTTGTCATATAAACATGTCACGATCAGCATTCTCTTGCTTAACCTTTATTGAATTTTGATACTTGTAGCTATATGCATAAATTTCAAGAAGGTAGAAACAGATTAGCACTTGTTATAGATGAAATTTCGATTGCCTTCATAGCTTCCTTTCCATTTCTTTGAAGGAGGACCAAAACCTTCATCGTTGAAGCTTTCTGATTCAAGCCAGATTCCAGTGTCCAGTACACCAATTATAACATCAGCTTTAGGATTTCAACCCGTATTCTCATCAAAACCCAAAAAGCTCTAAAGATCTTGTGGTTTGAAATTGGTAAGTTCTGCTTGGGAAAACTGACAACTTCGTTCAACTCTATATAAGAGGTTTGGTCTTACTTAGCAGCAAAAACTACGTGTGTTTCGAGAACTCACTAGCTAACTTTTTTTTGCCTCATAATCAGAGAGCTTAGCAGCAAATCCATTGAAACTCCTTTTGGAATTTCTCATCAACAAATCTTCTGCAGAGCTAGACACAGAAAGAGAGGTTGAAACTCAAAAGAAAATTAAAGAAAGATTGAAATTGAAGCTGTAGAAATGGTACCTGCTCTCAATAACTCCTTGAAGCAAATTCAAGGGATGAGATGATGGTGAGTATTTCTCTTCAAGAAGTAACCCCATGTACAAAATGTAGAGCTGCACAATAACATTACTTAATGATTCAGTTATATATATCAAAACTAAATTGAAGAGAATTATATAGAGATTGAACATCAAACTAAAAGGCTGATTTATTAGTTGCTTGCCTTCCTATCTCCATCTGCAGAGACACAGTATAAGTTTGCAATGCATATCATAAAAATGTTGAAACAATGAAGCAGTAATGTTAAAGAATTGGCCATTTTTCATTTCTTGAGATTGTGAGATTGAGAGGCAGAAAATTGTAATTTTGTAGTGTAATTTACTCGAATGAATCTCAAAAAATGAATTGTATTTTCCATCCATTTAAAGAAAATATTTATACATATATTTTCCCTTCTAAATGCAAGCCTAATTAGGACATAATCTTTTCATTCTTTTCATGTAAAACTAATTAGATTTTATCAGAAAATTGGAGATTTGTTCAACCAATAATTTAAATTCTATAAGTTTAACTTCAATCTTATTCTGATGCAATTTTCAAGTATTTTATGATTTTTTTTATATAAATCTTTACCTTTTGTTTTGAAGAAATATAATTCTTAATATTTGTATACTTTCCATTTTTGTTTTATTTTTTTTTTCATATTATTCTGCATTTTCCCCATGCAGTTTAAAATTTAAGAATCATTCAAATGCTTACTCATGCTCTATGTTCTTAAATTGCCTAAATGGGAAAAACTCAATTGTAATAATTGATTCATATTCCCCAGTGAGGTTGGATCATCCCATTTACAATAGTAAGTGGCCCACATATATTTTTTATAATAATTAAACTTCAGTAGTTAATAAAAGAAAAGTGGCTAGACCAGAGCAAAGCACCGATCCATCAGAATATAAGGAGAACGCATGAAGGATAAAATCAAAATATTAACACTTGATCCGGTAATGTCACCATACATTATATCATTCAACAATGATGCTCAATATGCTATCAAGCCCGATAACTGTTTAAAGTTGAATCAATGACATTACAACTAGACAAATAAATAAGCTTGCAATGCTACCACAATTCCAATCCATGTCTCCAAAATAGAAATTCTAAGATCTATGAGTCTTATTGGACAACAACCAATGTTATCATTCATCATTCCTGTCAGGCATACACCCAAACCAAACCAAACCAAAATGCTCATTTTATGACAATATTAACATGAGAATTTCACATTGAAAAAAAAAGGAAAAATCAGAATAATTAGAAGAGGGTGATTATTAGTTGCAGGCTTACAGACTTGAGCCTTGTCTTGGGTTTGTGCAAAGTAATTGAATCAAGTATGGAGATAATTAGCAGCCATCATCAGCTCTAGAGTGAGTTCCGTTTCAATAGGAAATTTAGTCTCCTTTCCCCTAACAGCCAGGCAGTAATTCCTCATCAATATACAGGAAACATGCAAAAAAAAAAAAAAAATTGCCAAGCGTAAAAGAATGTTACCTGCAACCTTGTTAATTTAAACCAATTCAATCAAAGCTTCATTGAGTTGTAGCAATCAGTTTCCAATAGATAAAGAAAAGTAAAGTTTTTGTATAGATCATCTAGCAACTTAACAACTGACATGACACAGAATCAGCTATGGAAAGAAGAATGGAATCAAACTTGAGGATCGAAAGAAGTACAATAAACTCATGAAATCCAGAGGAAGCACAAGAATAGATTTATGAATGTAGACAAGATTAAAACTAAAGAATTACTTCTAAGGAAGCATTGGATTCGCTCAAAAGTATCTCCAAGAAGAAACCGCAGCAAACAGACATCAAAAACCCTCCGAATTTCTCATTTTTGGGACATTGCAGCAGAAAAAAAAAACTACAATTTCACAAACATATTATATGCATTTGATTCTTCCAAAGACCTTTTTGCAACCATGCCTCTTTATTAATTAACAAAGTGAAATATGCCATATCACATGTTTCAAAGCCAAAATTCAAGGAAATTAAAACATTCAAAACATAAATATCACATGAAGGCAATTGCATAAGCCCTGTAAATTGATCAAATGACAGCAGAAACTTGCCCCCTGCACCAATAAATACTTCACTCTAATGGTTGTGTGCAAGGAAAATACAAATTCCAATGAACTTAATTTGAATCACAACTTAAAAAAAAAACACATACAATTGAATTGAAGATTAATCTATAATGCAAATGAACAAGCAAAAAATAAAATGGGCAAATGAGAAGGAAAAGAACAGAACTTTGCATACTGATGAGACCAATAGAAATATTGGCAAATCTTCTCTAAAATAGTAGTGCTTATCTCCGGAAATGTGACTTCTCCATGCTGCATCTCAGCAAAACTCCCTATCAACTAATTTAGAAAAAGGAAAAAAACAATTAAGAAGACAAATCACAAAACTTCGTCCAATTATAGACGCATAAGCCAACAATTCAGTAATTCACAACCCATAAACTGAAACCAGAACAATAATTGTCAAATTACACCAACTCTTAACAGTTAATTAGAAAATGTTTGAGTTGCATAGTGCAACTAAGACTCGCCCACATCATTTCAGGGAATTATATCAAGAAAATTCTTCACCTAACACAAATAAATTATAGGAATATTGTATTTCCAGCAAAAAACAGATCAACTATATACAATTAACTAAAGCATACAACTAATTAATTGAAACCCAATATAATGAAGTAAAAAAAGAAGCACCGATCAAAATCTAGAAATTGAGGGTAAAATTGAGCAAAGACCTGGAGATGTGAGCATATTGCGGATGGTCTGGGAAACCATGGCGGCTTCCTTGTCGACGACGAACTCGAAACCCCCGGCGCTGATCAGCTTCACTGTATCTTCCTTTCTCATCTTCTTTCTTCAGAAGATTTTTCCTCTCTGTAGAGAGGAGAAATTCGAAACTTGTATCAGTTATCAACAAATTAAAATAAGGTTGGAGATCATTAATTAAAAAAAAAATTAAATCAAATTTGTTCATTTGTCCTAATTCTTCACAAAACTATTTATTTATTTTTTACCTTTTAATCTCTTAACAGATTTTTTATATTATTATTTTATTATTTTTATTTTTATTGAACCAATAAAATCTTATATTATTTCAATTTTTTATGTTCCTTTATACAATTATAAAATTCCTACGAAGTATTTTTAGTATTTTAATATACCAAAATATACCTACCATATGCCATATGACAGTGTTGAAATCGTTGCATTATACTTTGGTATATCAAGGTATATCTACTCATATATCAAATAGCAGTTTTGAATCCTTGTACAGTGATAACAACCTAACTCTTTAGAAGCTTTTTTCCGGCAAATCACCTGAAAAGAGTTTAGAAACACCGCCGGTTTTCGATAGTGGAAGTTCCGACGATCAAGTCAGTAATGTAGAGAAAGTCAGGTTTGTATCAATAGAGTCTAGGGAAAATTCATGTACCTGTAATCTTCCTTTTTATAGAGTCCTTCTTTAGAAACTGAATAGGAAGATAATTCCCAAATAAGAGGAAATCGTGCTGACTTCTTGATTAGTACTTGCTTTCTTATCTGTAACCGGTCAATGAATGATTCCTGGCACTTTCCATCTTTGATATCCCAGAATCTGTGCACTATCT